>JADLZN010002816.1:0-472500 GCA_018155175.1 Sinocyclocheilus anophthalmus
TATTGGAGTAAATGTAATTAGTTACTGTACTTGAGTATCTTTTCGGGTACTTTGTAGTTGTACTGAGTATCAAAGATATTAGCAACTTTTACTCTTTACTTCACTACATTTTTGAATGAGTATCTGTACTCTTTACTCCACTACATTTGAAATGAGTGTTGCAGTTACACTTTATATTTTGCATGGACCTAGCTTTTTCTGTGGCAGTTTATTTCTGCTACAAAAGACTTGATATTGCCTATTACAGGTCACTGAAAGTACTGTATCTTGTGCGTTTTTACCCTTACTCACCCAAACTTGTCAACAATGCTACTTTATGTGAATGCGAGTTCCTAAGCAAGTATTTGTGAATCACAGCTGTTTTATATATGAGATGAGGACATGACTGCAGCCAGCAATGAGGCCCAAACCAGCACATCCAGTGCAAGAAGGCTTCGGCTTTTTAATTTTACTTAACATTATTTTATTTATCCATTATACTGAAGAGACCTTTTTGAAAGATATTGTTTGTTGTTCAGTTTTATTTTGGTTTTAGAATATAAACGTGATTGCTCTCCTCACAAATGAACACTTTCTTGTTTTTGTTTAATGCTCCCTGTGCCTTGCCCTGGACTTATGTCACTTCCTGTCTCCCGTGGTGTTTGTAATCAGTTAGTCCGTGTGTTCATTGGTTCCCCTTGATTAGTCCCCCCAGGTGTGTCTTATCTTGTTAAGATTGTTAGCCCCCAGTGTGTGTATATATAGCCCTAGTTTTTCTTTAGTTCCTTGTGAGTTGTTGAATGTAATGGTTGTCTGTTTGCCAATCATTCTGTTCTTTGTTCCCTTTGGTTTTTGGCTTATTGTTTGTTCTAGTTTTTCCATGAAATACCAGCACATACTGTAGATCTTTGCCTCTGCCTGTTTTCCGCAGCTTCTACACAATGTTACAGTTTTTGACTGGCATGTCTCTTTGGCTAGTGCATTTTTTAGCCTATATTTATTATAAGTAAAATACTTAAGTATTGTTAAAATCAGATACTCTAAGACTTTTTCTCAAGTTGTTTTGGAATTGGTGACTTATAACTTGTAATGGAGTAATTTTCACTAAGGTATCTGTTCTTTTACTCAAGTATGGTTTTTAGGTACTCTTTACACCTCTGCATTAAAGTGTTCGCAGTGTCCTATTCTCTGTCTGCTGTTAAGTGTCATTTTGTTTGCCTGATGTCTCCCGTCCTGTGATCCCCAGCGTGCCTTCATTAAAACCTTTTTGATTTACTTTATTTCTCGTCTCCTCGCTCGTTCCTGTGCTCCCAGTGTGTGAGTCGTGACACATAGCATTTTATAATATATTTTTAACATTTTTTAATGTAAACACAGCTTTTTTTATTATGCAATTATGTACAAAATTAGTACCGTATTCATCTGACAACAATTATGAGAAAGAAAAAAAAGAAAGAAAAAGGGTATACAGAAAAGAAAAAAAACATGTGCATGCACATAAGTAAAGAAAAAAATATATATGCTAGGGGTAAAAATCTGAAACATTTAATTAACCAAATTAAAGTGACATAGTGCTTCATAAGTCTTTTTTTTTAGCTTTTTTGTTTCTAATATTATGCAAAGTAGTACCATATTGTTTAATTTCTATTATAAAATGTTCACAATTTGGCTTAGCTTTAGTCCATTTCTTTACATGAATATGATATTTCCCAATTAAAATAATTAGTTGTGTAAGAAAATAAATTGTACTTTTAGAATCAATGGTATCTTGTACAAAAACAATCATACATTTCAATTTGTATGAATGTTTCAAACATCCTTGAAATGAAGTTAGATACATCAATCCAAAATAATCTCGAGCGTTCAGGCTGAAAAAAGAGATTCAGTAGCTGTGTCTCATTTAGAAGGCTGCACCCTCCAGAGGTCGCATCCTCTGTAGGATGCATTTACGAAGTGTCCTCAACCTAGAATTAAAACGAGACGGCCTTCGTAGGACAGGCTGAAAAGGAAACCGGAAGTATCACGTTGTTATGCCAACACATTTAGAGCATCGTTGCTCTCTCACACTACTTAAATGAAGGAAATTATTTCTAAATTTGGAAAGTAATTGAAAAAAAAAAATGCTTTTACTTGTAGCCTTTGTTCAATGTTTTAGGAGCTGCAGCGTACATACAGCAGACATCTATTAGAGAAAAAAAGGAGGAGGATATTAAAAAAAAGTTTATCCTTTTTAACCGAGGCGAATTAAGGTAAGTTGTAAAAACCACATCTGCGCTTGTATGTACGTTACATCTGCCGGCGCCGGCATTTTTAAAATTAACAACGGTTGTTCACGGCGACACAAAGAATTGTGGGTTATCTGTAGCAGCCAAGGATACACCTCATGCATCTCCGAAGTCCTGTGAAAGAAGGTCGCATTCGGAGTGTCCTACTTGCTTTTTTGAAATGAGACAGCCTCGATGACGTATGCGACCTCCGGAGGACGCAGCCTTCTGAATGAGACGCAGCTAATGTAAACACAGCTTGCCATAATCCAGTGACTGACGTTGCATAGCGTTGTTCGTGTGAAGCGCATCAATAAAGTTCAGCGATTCAAAGTGTCATTTTACTTCCTGTTTTCATTTTTCATGTGACATCTGAGAAAATTCAGTGCTGCCACGTCCAGGATTACAGCTCTAGATTACCACCTGGCCGAAATCACCACATACCCGGTACAGAAGAGATCAGCCCGGCGTGAGCTTTCTGCAGACATGGAGAGCAAATATAACTTGAAGAGTCCAGGTATGTCATTCTACATCATCAACATTAAATCAGTCACACCTTTAATTTCATGAGGTTTGTGCTCTATATGAGGCTATACACACATTCAACTCTTTAAATGGCATGATTAGCCTCAGTCAGAGCTCAAGTGCCTTGCCATGTAAACACTACGCTACGTGAATATGGTAATCGTCAAATACCATGGTATATGTTGATGGTACCATCACTGTGGCACGGTGCTGCCACTACAACAGTGTTTTGAGAAGAAACCAGCAAACGCTGATCCAGTAATTGTACAGAAATGTTCATTTGTGCTGTACTTCATTGATTGTTTTGCCAGTCAAATACTGTTTGTAATAACTGGAGGGTTTTAACAGTGTCAACCCAAAACTGTACAAAAATTAGTAAACAATAAATAACCTTAAATAAGTAAACAACAAACAAAAAAATCCTGGAACTCAAACTTTTAAATGTAATGTTATCATAAACCCCATATGCCCAACGATATGCTAATATTTTAAGTGACATGGTATGATGTGCGACCCACATTTGTATTTATTTATTTACTTTTTTTGTGCTACGCATCTTCTAATTTCGGAGATTAATCAGTAGGGCACTGCATTGTGTGTTTACTATTTAGTTTCTGTTTTATTTAGACTAATGCCTTTTGCTAGGCTATATTTATTGTTTATTGTTATTATTTTTTTTAGTTTAGAGTTGTCTTGCAATCATTTTAGCTTGAGTAATTTGCTATAGGCTTTGTTTAGCTAATTATTTGGGCTTTTGCACGGTTTGGATCGCTTGGATCTCTAGTGGTTGCTAGGTGGTGACTTACTATCCCAAGTCAAAAAAGTCCGCCCTTTTTGTTTTTAGAGAAGTGATAGTACGTATGATTTGAGAAATCATGTGTGCAGTGCAATCAGGATGGGTTATGCACAAAATTGAATGCATATATTTTAGTTTGAAATACTGTAGTGATGCTTGTCTTCGCAAACGCCACTAATGAATTACTCCGTTTTGTCTTCACATCATTTCGAGAGAGGCTAATGTACGAACCAATCTAGTACAGCTCTACTGTAACTAGGGATGCACCGATATGAAAATTTTGGCCGATAACCGATTATTCTTTATTTTTGAAAGCCGATAACCGATATGTTGGCCGATAAATCTATATCCAAAGTTATATACTTTTGTGAGAGCATGATACAAAAAAGTCTCTCATTTAAAAGCCACCATCCCGAAACACTTCAACATAAGCAGCCTGTTTGAACGGTTGTACGTTTTAAAAATATTTTACTTTCCCATTACCAATTTAGTCAATAAAAAAAGTTTTACAAATACATAAAATAATGCTTAAATAATGCAAACAAGTCACTGGACGTCATTACACGTGTAAAGAATCAAAATTTATGCGCCATAGATCAATAAAACGGAATAGACTTTGCACGGACAATAATTAAATGATTTTATTTACTAAACCATATTGTTGATGAAAAATAATAAGAGAAAAATAAAAGTGGTTGTTATTATTAATAATGTATCAATGATTTTGAAAAAGTAACAAATTAATACCACTGTTTTAAATAACAGCCGTTTGAGCTGCGCGTGCTGAAACTGAAGAGCTGAATGAATACGGTAAACTTAAGCGTTTTGCTGGCAGCTTATTTAACACAAGGAAATGCATCCTGAGATTAATAATACAACATAAACATAATATTACAAAATTATGCATTTATTGCGTGCTATAGTCAGAATGTGTGATCATGTTGTGGATGCGCTCTTCCCATATCAACGTGCTGAAACACAGCAACTAAACCCAAAGAATGCACAACGTTTTATTATAATAATGTTCTCATTAGAATGTTATATACACAACATTCCCAATCATAGTTATTAATGTTGTGCACTGCTGTTTGAGATGCGTGCGCTGAGCTAAAGACGATCACGGTAAACTGAAGCGCTCTTTTAACTTAACCAATCGCATTCTATATGAGATAAATCAGATATACATCAAATAAGCACAATATTACAACGTACAATTGCACAAAAGTCTGCAAACGAACAGCGCGCATCTGAAGTGTCGCTGAAGGAAATAATGCATTATTTATCGGCTCTAAGATATCGGCCAAATTTCTTATCGGGCCGATACCGATAACAGAAAGAATTAGCATTTATCGGCAGATACGATATGGTGGCGATATGCGGCATCCCTAACTTAACACATAGACACTAGAGGTCTCTAGAACCAGGCCGGTTTTCTGGTCCATCAGAGGCAGTCAGTTTTATAGAATAGTGTTGTGCTTGCAGATATTGACATAAGAGCACAATCAGTGTGGCATATCAGCAGCAGTCTTTTGTCTGTTTTTAATGTTTCTTAGCTGTGAAGAGGCTGATGAAAGAGGCAGCAGAGCTCCGGGACCCGACAGAACATTATCACGCTCAGCCACTGGAGGTGAGACACTGCCAATGCCTAGTTTTATTATTATAATTTAATATTAGTATTGTTGTTATTGTCTTATTAATGATACTAATGATTTTTTTTTGTAACGCATGATCAGTATGAACTAGTTTTCATCATGTTGTTTTTATTCTCCTCACCGAGTGAGTGACTTAAGCGAGTGTCTGATGTGATTGTCACGTGTTCAACAGGATAATCTGTTTGAGTGGCACTTCTCCGTTCGAGGACCTCCGGACTCTGATTTTGATGGTGGAGTTTATCACGGGCGGATTGTGCTGCCCCCTGAATACCCCATGAAGCCCCCCAGCATCATTCTGCTCACTGTAAGACAAGTTCTGTACTGCTTAAACCAGTTCAGCTTCTAATGCCTCCACTCATATCCTACACTCGATAAGGATAATTAGACTGTATTTTGATGAGTGTGTTCTTGTGCTGTACCTTGGTTGGTTCAGGCCTTGACAGCTGACTCCTGAAGCTTTTTGTGCGCTTCATATTCTGTGCGGCGGTCAGTTCACAGCAGTGACAGAAAGAAATAACTTGCGATATTTCCACCCTAATTTAGTTTGTGTTGGCAAATTCTTACATTAATCATTAAAGTCGATGAGAATAATAAGACACTGTAGGCCATGGTAAATCTATTTTGAAACCGCAGTGTGTCACAGAGAATTTAGATGTAACGGGACTATGTGGAATACTGAAATCTGAAAGTGAGTTTGTGTTTTTCTAAATAGAAATGATACTTAAATCTGAAACTAAAACCGCCAGAGTAGGCGTCAGAAAGGCACTGTCTTTGATGAGTGAGCATGACTTTAAACAATCCTTCAAAAAAAGCTTGATTCATTCAGAAATGAAGCAAGTAGAAACACCCTGTGGATGCTTTGTGAGGACCACAAAAATGGTTATGATTGTGGCTTGGTGTGAAAAACTATTTTCTTTGGGGAGCAAAAAACAGTCAATATTGTGTCTAAACGTAAGTGTCTTAATATTAAATTTGTTTATTGAACTGCTGTATAAAATCATTATCAAATTTGCAACCATGCAGGTATTTGGGAAAAAAACAAGCATGCTATAGAAGACAAATTCATACGGGGTATTTTTGCCCACATATTTTCAATTTTGCAGTCATTCCGACTGAATTGTACTAGACCACATCACACAGTGCTTTTGTTTGCTTTTTGGCAAAGTGAGTAATATGCTCAATAATGTCAGCTTACACTTCTTTAAAACAACAATTACAAAATTATCGTAGACATTATATATCGCACACCCCACTGCAGAATGTTATACTCCTTCACAGATCTTACCTAGGACTAAGTAAGTAAAAATTACTGGAACCAGATGATTTACACAAGGAATGGTTTCATTAACGATACTTGAACGCCTGCTAAATTGCCATGTTTTTTCAATGCTGATGAATCTACAGCACCTTTGAATACCTGAATAACTGTATACCACCATGTAGTACAGTGACAGTAAATAGTAGGGATGTCACAGTGAGGAAAATTTTTATATAAACTTGTGACAAAACCAGTATTACCGGTAACACCAGAGGTGGTCGGGGCTTTGCACTCTTTCGCTTTCAATTTGCGATGTTGGTGTCACATTGTGTTTTATCTTCTTTACACCTTTCATTTTCTAAGACTGAAACCAGAGAAGGTTTCATAAGGTTATTGTTTAAGAAGCGATCGTTTAAAATCCAAATATGGCCAACCAGGCGCTTTTACATTTCACTTGGAAACCCAATCCTCTGTCATTGTCTCGTCAGTATTCGAGCCTAACTCTCTTCACGGGAAAAGTGAAGTCTGACTCCTGCTGCGGCTCTGCAGCTTGTGCTGTATGGAGCAGAGCAGATGCTTTCAGTTTACAATTGTCAACAGAACTAAACCGTTTTTAGTTCTGTAAAAAAGCAAATGACAGTGGGGGTGGTACCACAGTGGGGAGAATGTATTTGGTGTACGGCTTAACACCGGGTAATACCAGTAACACAGACTACAGCAGCAAGCTGTAGCAAACTTAATGCCTTAAAGGAATAGACCTGGATATAAACATTTGTTGACAATTTACTTGCCCTCAGGCCATGAAAGATGTAGATGAGTTTTTCTTCTTCAGAACACATTTGTAGAAATGTAGCATTACATCACAAACACCAATGGATCCTCGGCTTTTTTTACAGTGAGATGGGTGCCGTCAGAATGTCAGCTGATAAAAACAACAACATAATCCACACAACTCAACTCACAATCCTCAACAACAGTCTGCAAACTCATTCTCTCCAATGGCTTGGGCATGCAGAGCATTCGCAGCCTATATGGAAGGAACGCCAACTGATTTTTGGGAAGAGGTTTTGAGTGATGGTTTTTCTGTCATGGCTTATAAGTGTCCTTCTTGTCATCTGCTGACTTCCTCTTCCCCTAATCTTTTTTTCTGTTGTCCCTCTCTGTTTCTCTTTTAATTAATACAAAACTCTCTCATCTTCAGCCCAATGGAAGGTTTGAAGTTGGGAAGAAGATCTGTCTGAGCATTTCCGGTCACCATCCAGAGACATGGCAGCCGTCATGGAGTAGTGGGTATCTCCGTAAATTTATACCACCAACCAAACCAAACATTTATACCACCTCTGAAAAACTCTGAATATTGGATTTTTTCAAACATTGATTTATTATTGATTTAATATAGTCTTTATTTTCTGAATACGAAATATAATATGGGACCCAGACACGTTCTCAACATGAAATTAATACACTTGCTGCCGTGTGACGCATATACAGGGGTGTGAAAAAGTTTTTTAAATTGTTTGCATATTTGTCACATTTAAAAGATTCAGATCATCAAACCAATTTTAATATTACGCAAAGATAATGCAAGTAAATACAAAATGCAGTTTTTAAATAATAATTTCATTTATTAAGGGAAAAAAGCTGTCCAAACCTAACTGGCCCTACGTGAAAAATTAACTGCCCCTCCTCTTAAATCATGAAAGAACTGTGATTAACCACATTATTTTAGAAAGCCAAGTTAAATTTCACTAGCCACACGCATGCCTGATTACTGCCAGACCTGTTGAATCAAGAAATCACTTAAATAGAACCTGTCTGACAAAGTGAAGCATGCTTAAAGAGCAACACATCATGCCACGATCTAAAGAAATTCAAGAACAGATGAGAATCAAAACAGTTGACATGTATCAGTCTGGAAAGGGTTATAAAGCCATTTCTAAAGCTTTGGGACTCCAGCGAAAAAACAGTGAGAGCCATTATTCACAAATGACAAAAACACGGAACAGTGGAGAACCTTCCCAGGAGAGGCCGGCCAACCAAAATTACCCCAAGAGCACAACGACAACTCATCCAAGAGGTCATAAAAGAACAAAGAACAACATCTAAAGAACTGCAGGCCGCACTTGCCTCAATTAAGGTCAGTGTTCATGATTCAACAATAAGAAAGAGACTGGGCAAAAACGGCATCCATGGGAGAGTTCCAAGGCAAAAGCCACTGCTGACCAAAAAGAACACAAAGGCTCGTCTCACATTTGCCAAAAAATATCTTGTTTATCCCCAAGACTTTTGGGCAAATATTCTGTGGACTGATGAGACAAAAGTTGAACTTTTTGGAAGGTGTGTGTCCGTTACATCTGGCGTAAAACCAACAAAGCATTTCATAAAAAAAAGCATCATACCAACAGTCAAACATGGCGGCGGTGGTAGTGTGATGATCTGGGGATGCTTTGCAGCTTCAGGACCTGGACGACTTGCCATAACTGATGGAACCATGAATTCTGCTCTCGATCAGAAAATCCTGAAGGAGAATGTCCGGTCGTGTGTTTGTGACCTCAAGCTCAAGCGCACTTGGTTTATGCAGCAGGACAATGATCCCAAACACACCAGCAAGTCCACTTTTGAATGGCTCAAGAAAAACAAAATTAAGGTTTTGGAGTGGCCAAGTCAAAGTCCAGACTTCAATCTGATTGAGATGCTGTGGCATGACCGTAAACAGTCCATTCATGCTTGAAAACCCTACAATATGGCTGAATTAAAACAATTCTGCAAAAAAGAGTGGGCCAAAATTCTGTGCAAGACTCATTGCCAGTTATCGCAGACGCTTGATTGCAGTGGTTGCTGCAATGGGTGGCACAACCAGTTATTCGATTTAGGGGGCAATTACTTTTTCACGTAGGGCCAGGCAGGTTTGGACAGGTTTTTTCCCTTAATAAATGAAATCATCATTTAAAAACTGCATTTTGTATTTACTTGCATTATCTTTGTGTAATATCAAAATTTGTTTGATGATCTGAATCTTTTAAGTGTGACCAAATATACAAAAAATAAAAAAACCGCACAAACTTTTCACACCACGGTATTACACAGTGTATTACAGAGGTTTACAGGAATCTTCCATGTTGATTCTGTACCTTCCGCTGTTATCCAGCATTAAGCTGTGTGTGTCTCTCTGTGTTTTTGTGTCAGTTCGGACAGCCTTGATAGCGATTATTGGATTCATGCCAACTAAAGGGGAAGGAGCCATAGGATCTCTGGATTACACTCCTGAGGAGAGAAGAGCTCTCGCTAAAAAGTATGATGTCCATCCTCTACCTCTTTTTTTTTTTTATTCATCTGGTACATTCATGCAGGGCTGGCCCAAGCCTTTATGGGGCCCTAAGCAGAATTAAATCTGGGGGCCCCTCTGTGCTGCCAAGATGCCTGATTATTGTCAATGCTTGATTATTCACACACCCATTATCGATTTTATTTGTTATAGCCATGTTGCTTTCATCATACCAATGTCTGCCTGTTATGTTTTTACCCTTCTGTGATTTTTAATTGTAACCGTAGCAAACCCACAAGAGTGTTCAGGTGTTAATTTGCACTTTAACATTCAAAGTCTTACAGTACTAAGTGGCATACTTAATGTGGTGTACTGAAAAGTAGCTAAATAAACCAGCAAACAATGCATTTACAGAACAGATTGTTATTTTAACAACATAAATTATTAAACACACATCTAAAACAACAACTCTTAATCTATAACTAACTAATTGAGGCATAATGATATTGAAATAGCAAGACGCCAAAGGTAGGTAAATAATGTTAAGCTGTTATCAGCACTAAGTTTATGAAACAGAAGCTTATTTTTATTACAAAAATATATACACAGGAAAGTTATTTTTAATATGGCCACAGAAGACAAAAACATTAATCAAAAACTGGCTAAGTAAAATATTATAATATATTATGATGTCAAGGCTATTTACGGATGTTTAATCAAACATGAACTTCCCTAAAACAAGAAGATACCCTACCTAGGCTATGCTAATTAACTAGTCAGCCAGGCCCCCTCCCACCCCAGGTTCAATTTGTCCCCCCTCCACCTCCGAAATGCGATCGATTTTAACCCTTTGACACGCCGCGCTTTGGCTCGCGCTGAACCAGAGAAAGACGCTCTCGGAGCTTTTCATATATCAAAGCTGTTTAGTGTTTTCAACCACTTTATTTAATTTATTTTAAGATTTCAGACATTTAAATAGACATTTCAAATAAGTACTAGCAAAAAAAGGAAATGTATAGTTTGTTAAATACACACTGATTTCTATGGGAAGCGTCATAAATAAACCTTTCAATTAAAATTTTCCAACTTTGTTTTATTTCTATCAAATACACATTGTGTAGGTAACCAAGTTTACTCTGTTTTCTCCCAGTTCACTGGCCACTTTCATGTATTTCGGGAGAAATTTGACGGATCCACACGACCGCGTCCAGTGCGCATTCTAGATAACTATCTGTCATTGAGGTTTTAAAGACAAAACAAATTAACTTTACAACATGCAATTATTACATATGAACTTGAAATATTTTACATACTTTTGAGAATCCAGCGTTTCGTTGATCCTGATAAGCGCTCATCGTCACAGTTGTAAACACATCGGCTTTCCTCTTTCGTGAGGGGGTTTGGCGTCACGGCATCTTTGTTTCCAGGCGGAACGTTAAAGAACGCGACGCACATGTCTCCCGGAAATCCTGTATAATTCAACCAATCCGATGACGACTTCGAAACTCCTGAAGTGTTTCCAATTTTGTGTGCCATACGCATCAGACGTTCAGCCAACGGTCCGAGGGCGTGACGTCTGAGGCTGAGACTAAACATCACAGTGTCTGGTGAAATAACAGTATATAAATCACACTACCAGGAGGGGTCACCTCTCGTCTTGACAAATGGCGTGAATGAATGCAAGCGGAGTCGGTCTACCGCAGGGGTTGTCGCTTTTCCACTGTCTGGCCAGTATGAGCCAGGGCTAACAACGAGCCAATGTTGCGCTTCCACTGTCGGACCAGTGCTACTCTAAAAACCCGCCCTTAACACACCTCTCTGAAGCAAACGGCTTACATCATAATTTCACTTATTTTTTCCTCTTCGAGCACTGCACACACACAAAGACAGAACACCATTGGCATAACACCCACAACACAAAAATAATGCAATAATAATTATGAACTAAATAACAGAAAATCTATCAAAAAAAACTTTGTACATTAGTGATAACAAAAATTAGAAGAAAAAATGATGTCACACAGAAGTCCTTTTACAGTTTTCACCATAAATTATATGGTAATTCATAGTTTTTACTATGTAAAATAAATGTAACATTAATTTATAATAAAATTAAATATAAAGTCATGTTAAACCATTCACAGTTTTTCACCATATAGGGTTCAGGTAACTTACTTAACCAATAACGGTTTTTACTATGGATGGGTACAGAGAACCGGTATTTTTTTGGACGGTACGTAATTGGGTCAATACAGACTACTGATAAGCTTCAGGACAAACGATACTGTTATCGATACTTGCGTTGTTTTATCTCCGTATACTTCAAAGTTAACGACAAATTAGAAGCTGCTTCTTGTCATTTTACTTCACTGAATGATGTGGCTGAGGTTTGCTCGACGTGCGTGTGATATCCATGCACATGTGTGGTCTGTGTTTGCGTGCAACCAGTCATCGGGACAAGAGCGAAACGTTCGAAAGTGTGGGCTCACGTTACAAAACTAGGTGGCACCAGTGTCAGATGCAATATATGCAGTACTGTAATGGTGTCGATGAGAAACATGGCGGAATCGATGGATGTAACGTCTGTAGTTGACGGTAAATTTTTGTTTAAATTGATAGTTTAGTTGTCCTATAAACTTAAATTGGGTTTTCATGTTCTTGTTACGCAGATGAAATCCAAGTAAAAAAATGCAGACCATGTTGTATTTTCTTGTAATTTATTAAAAAAAAAAGGTACACCGCCATCTTGTGCCGACAAAACTGACTTGAACGCACCTGACGTCGTAATTACGACTTGTCAACTTGTAAGTACGAACGTCCCAGGAGGACTTGAACGCAGCATTATATTCAGAGTGCGTTTTCCCGAAGCGTCCGTACAGGCCGGTCAAACAGCACCTGATTACTTGATTATCTTAGTTATCATCTGATTGTGCTAATACTGTCAAAAACACTCAAGGTTTACATATAAACACAGTTAATCATGTCTAAAGTGAAAGTAAACAGTTGAGAGAAAAACAGATGCGCACAGCTCTTAAAGCAACAGTACTAAACATGCTGCCGCTTGTCATTAAAGGGATAGCTCACCCAAAAATTTTAATTGCCATTATTTACTCAGCCATGTTGTACCAATCATGTATTTATTTCTATTTGTTCTTGTGCTGAACACAAAAGAAGATATTTTGAAGAATGTGGGTAACCAAACAGTTGTTGGTCCCCACTGACTTTAATAGTAGGAAAAAAAATATGAAAGTCACTGGAGACCAGCAACTGTTTGGTTTCCCACATTCTTCAAAATAACTTTTTATGTTCAACAGAAGAAAGAAACTCATTCAGGTTTGGAACAACTTGAGAGTGAGTAAATGATGACACAATTTTCATTTTTGGGTGAACTATTCCTTTAAAGTTTAATGAAATAAAACACAGAGGAAAATAACTCGCTGTTCTTGACTGAAGAACTTTAATACAGTTGCTAAAGTTCAGCAGTAATAAAATAACTTTAAAATTTTCAGCAACTTTTCACTTCATATTTTTTGCACCAAATAGTATCGATAACAGTATCGATAAGTACCGGCATCGATAAGCGGTATCGATATCGGTATCTATCTAGTTTTTACTGTAGTATTTTTTGTGTTTTTTCTGTAAATATAGCAATTTATTACAATCTGTTGTTATATAGGTGCATATAAATAAAAGTCATGTAAATATCATCGTCATTTAGTGAAAAAAGTAGACAAAATGACTTTTTTACTGAAGGTTTTTGCTATATTAGTTGCATTGAACATTTTTATTTATTTAATTTTTATGAATAGATGGTATAAGTATATAATGTATTATGTTATTGTCATCAGTGTGTGTGTGAGCGTTGTGATGAACTGGCCATCCACCCAGGGTGTTCTCCTGCTTACTGCCTGAGACACTGAGATAGGATACATAGGGCAAGTAGTTTAGAGAATGGACGAATGAGTGAATGTACATATACAGGATATTTTTGCTGTTTTGAGTTTAGATGCAGCACCAGTGCTTGTACGCAGTAACGGCACTTCAATATTTTAGTCTTTAGCGTACTGGAACTTTTTTGTGCGTACCGGCACTTCTGACATATTGCCGGTACAAAAGCCTGACATATTGCCGGAGTCAAAGCGTCAGTGTCTGGGTGATTAGAAATGACACTATATAATAGAGCCCGACCCCCTGACCATATATCGTTTTTTGCCGATATTATCGGCCGATATGAGTCTGGCGCCAATATATCGGTATCGGCAAATATGGCGCCGATATGATTTTTTTTTTTACAGAGCATATAACGCAGATAAAATGCTTAAAATTGTGTAATTACTTAGTTTTTTGTCCAGTTCAGAGCGCGCGCGGCTGTCCCCTATCCCGTTTTGTTCTGGGTTCCTTTTGGCGACTCCTTCGGCTCTGTTTTACTTGGATCTCGAAACTCCTCGTTTTTAAAGCTTAAGTCTATGGAAAACCATCATTGAAACTCACTTTGTAACGGGGTCCATATCTCCATAAGAACGTGCGCGCGAAATCCTGCACCCAAATTCGGGGGATCCCTTCCGCTCCGCTCGAGAAACCCTCCTCGAACTCGCGAATCGAGTGTGACGTCTATCTAGAGGCCCCGCTTTTCGAATGAGAGCACCGCTACCCCCGCGTCGCTTAGCCCGCCCCGGGGTTCGGTGACGTTACGGGTGGTTAAATTATTCCGCGAGTCTGGTGGCGCCAACCGATCTAGCGATCCACCCGGGGGGTTACCCACCCGACAGCGCAGAAGGGTGGAGTGTCGAAGAGGGCTTCCTCGAGCTGAAAAGTGATCCCCCGAATTTGTGAGATCTCGTCCCGTGCGGTTGCATTACCGGAGACGTGACACCGAGCCAACACTTTCACATTCAGTAAAGGAGGTGGGGTCTCCTTGCGGTTCGAGTGGAAACAGCAAGCAGATGCAAGCATTCCCAAAAGCGTCTGTCTTATTCGAATACGAACGACGAACAGCCTCCGCTAGTGCCCCGCGAAGTGGACTTCACATGGTATTCCGCCATGATTCCATTTCCAAGGGAACGTACACGTTACATTCAAAGGGTATTAAAGTGTGCGAGATGTGAATTTAAATTTTATTTATTTACAGAGGTATATTATGTTACACTTCACACTTCTCTAGTAAGTTTCATCTGGGGTGGGTGAGGACAGTAGTAGCGCCCAAATTCCGATGGAATGAATGGTTCACGAGTACATAAACTTCTCAAAAGTAAATAAAGGTTGACACTGGTTAATGAATTGAATTAAATTGAATATCTCAGACCTTTAACTGTTTATGTGCACTCCGATGTCAGACCTCTCTCTCTTTTGGAGAATAAAGTTTATTGGTTAAAAAGTTGTTAAAAAATAAAATGCCAATTATGGCCCCTGCCTTCTTTACGTATCTTTGTTCACTCATTATAATTGTTTTGAATCAAATCCACATTTGAGTGATCATTTGCAAAAGAGTGTTTAATTGTATATAATAAGAGAGTCTGATGCTGGTGTAGGGGATAGCATCGATGGAGGTACCCCCACCACACGCCAAATGTTTGGACCGGAGAGACGCCATCGAAATGGGAAAGTGTTTCCAAACTTTTGACTGGTACTGTACTGTAATATACACAAAGAATATCGGGGGGTGTGCCGATATAATCGATAGCTGCCTCTTTTTTTTTTACATTTTTTTTTTTGCCCCGTTTTTTTTATTTTTTTTTTTTTTTTTTTATTTTTGTTTTTACCTTTTTTAACTTTTTTTTTTTGTTTTTTTTTTTTTTTTTTTTATTTTTTTTTACCAATTTAATTTTTGCCTTTGTTTTTTTTTTTTTTTTTTAATTTTTTTTTTTTTTTTTTTAACTTTTTTTTTTTTTTATTTTTTTTTTTTTTTTATTTTTTTTTTTTTTTTATTTTTTATTTTTTTTATTTACTCACAATTTTTATTTTTTTTTTTTTTTTTTTTTTACCTCCCATAATATCGGTATCGGCCCACCCCCGCCCGGCCCCGAAAAAAAAAACCCATATCGGGGCTTCGGTCGGGGCCTCTACTATAAAATCAACACACTACCGGGGGGTCAAACTCTTCTCAATCTCTTCCATTCTCTCGAACAAAAATCACATGAATGAAATGCAAGTGGAGTCAGTCTAAAAAGACTAATTAATATATCCGCAGAAGGGGTTTTCAAAATGTGGTGGAGGATGCTCGCGAGCATGTCAGGGGAGGCCCGCAGAGTAGTAGAATAATAATTAATTATTTAATTAGCCTATTGATTCGATTTACTAATATTGAAAAAAAAATCAGTACAATTTATAAATGAAAAAACATACCCTTAACAATGGAAAGAAGCAGGTTTTTGTGTTTTTTTTTTTTTTTTTTTTTTTTTTTTTTTTTGCGATACAAAACATAAGAAATCATTTTAAAAAAAACAACCAAAAAAAAAAACACCGGTAAACCTAAAACCTCCTTCCCTCACACACTCCCTCCTGGAAAGTTTCAAAACAGAAACCAAACAAAAAACAAAACATCAGAAACAAAGCAAAAGGTGACAGGCAAAATAACGCTAATGTGCCAGGAGAATAGTGGACATAGTGACTGTCCAGATGTCAGTAAAATTATATAAATTATTCTTTTCCCAGCGTGTATGTCCTTAAAAGGCAAAAGCAAGATGTTTTCAATAATGGATGGATGCTGGCATTAAGGTGTTTTAGAGGACAATGCGGGGTTGTCAGTGGTTTAATTATTATTGATTAAAAAAAAAAAAAAAAAATGGATAGATGGATCCATAAAGTATCATCAGCAGATCGGTTAAAAAGCGTTGAGCTTTAGAGTGGTCCTTTGGCAATCTCGGGGGTGGGGCTTACCGGCGGTCACCTTTCTTTTTTTTTTTTTTTTTTTTTTTATTTTTTTTTTTTTTTTCAACCTTCAAAACTTCAAGCAAAGCAAGCAAGCCGGTGCAACACTAACATAGTGAAACACACCCACAAACTGCCCTAGAGACTTAAAAGTCATTATCAAATCCATCTGAATCCTCATTTTAGCATGTGTGGACATGCTGTGTCCTTTCAAAAGACAAGAATACATCTGAAGACAGAAGACGAGTGACAGATAGTTGTTCTCAGTGCCGTATCTCCAATCAACACATGCTGATTAAACGTCCACCCCATCACACATACCAGCACATGACAAACACTCAGTGACCGCAGACCTCTGAGACTCATGTTTAGGTATAAGACCTCGACCTCTCACTTGCATCAAAAACCATCATGACCATCGTCTATGTTCTCATCTACACTAACCCGGGCAAAAAGTGGTGGAAAAATCATTATGCTTTTTTTTATACTTTGAAAGGAGGCTCTTATGCTCACACAGACTGAGTTTATTTCAAAAATAATACAACAACGTTTCTCCTCTCCTTCTTTTCTATTTCTACGTGAATTATTATTTTCAAATGTGATTAGTCCTATGATCAAAGCTCGAATTTTAAGGGCATCATTACTCCAATCTTCAGTGTCACATGATCTTCAGGCAAATCATTCTAAAAATATGCTGATTTGCTGCGAACACTGAGAGAAGCGCACAGCTCTGCCAGCGCAGCAGAGAGACCGTTTAGAAATGTGATTTACATTAAGAATTGTAGGTTTCTTTTCTGCTAGCTAGCTAACCTGTTGTGGTTGGACTGTCTCGATCATAATACCAAAATCTTTTCTCCTCTCCATAAAGTGAGACATTCATTACTAATCACAAATAATGTTGAAAAATCCACAGATTTAGAAATGCCAAACCCCTTGCTCTGTAGCTCCGTTTCCAACACAGTTGGGTGTTTTTTTGTATATGTTTAACAAAAAATACTTTCTGGCTGTGATTGTGTTGCCTTTTCACTAACCCCCACTTCTGTTTTTTAGATTGTAACTTGCAATGTGACAATTGCGGTAATGTTACAGGTGGCTCCGACAGACCCATTGCCGGAAAGCCCTAGTCCTGGATACTTCTGTACATGAAGTTGGTCTGGTGTGTCGTGCTGAGCAGACTACAGTGAACAGTTTTAGAGGTTGTTATATGTGTAAATTTGAAGCACAAACTAGAATGCTGTTTGATACAAATCAGCATCTAGGACTTAGGCAATGGCTATATAATCTCCCCGTCCTTATTTCCCCATTAACGTTAGCATACAGTAATGGGCTTGGGAAACCCTCTGCTATGTGGGCGTTCATTAGTTAGTGTAGGGGGTTGATGACTCACCAGCCCCCGGCCAGTTTGAATGAGAATTCTCATTCTTCTTTCTTCTATTTCTGGAGATTGTTAGAGGTTTTCTTCCTGCCAATGTGTGTGTGTTGCAAGTAAGTGATTGTGTTATGTAGGGGGTCCTTCTCCTTGATTTCTTTCTAGTTTCTGTTTCTTTTGCTGCGTGAGATGACGCGTGCAGCAGCTTCATCTTATGGCGCTCAATTATGCGGCGGCCTATGCTCTCCCGGCGCACGTCGCGCTCCGCCTCTGTTCTGCTGCGCTCTGTCTGCGTAACCGCTCTCCCATTCCCATCGCCCTCGACTCGTCTCCTGCCCTGTCTCCCTCCGGCCATCTCTGCGCTCCTCGCTCCCTACAGAAGTGAACACGCCACACGACCACCCCCGCCGCTGAAGACCTGTTTACCATGACCTCCAACCCCATCCAGGCACACAGACTTTTTGGCCACAGCAGATCAACTTGTAAAAAGGTCAGACTCTTATGAACTACTCAAATATATTATGTTTATAAAGGATAATTAAAGGCAAGGCAAAGACACAACAAAATAAATAACGCAGGTGATCTTCGGGGTCCAAAAATGAAAAACTTAACACCAATTGTGCCATAATAAACTTTTTTTCCCTTGTGTCCTAATAAAATCCTAATAAAATTTTAATTAACGGGTTCATATGATGCTTTTTTTTTAATTAAAAAAGATCATTATTTTGTGGTATTTTTTGGTGTACACACAGCCATATGCTTGACCTCATGCTTTCACATGTTCACAGAAACAAATGATTCTTTTTTTTTTATTTTTTTTTTTTTTTTTTTTCAAAAAAACAACGAAAAAAAAACTAAACTGCTGTACATTAAATTGTAGGTCCCTCTCGTATATCTCTCTCCCCCCCCCCCCTCTCAATTAGTTGTTCATTTGTAGGTCCCCGCTCTGCCCTACGAAATGCTAATTAATGCCTCCTCTCATCTCGTTCAACCTGGGTCCTCCTCTAAAACATTATTTGGATAGGTCCGTTACTAATCCTCTATCCCTCCTATAACCCCTGTCCTCCTCTCTCTATATATATGAATCCTCTCCTCCGCCGCCTCCTCCCTACTAAATGCCGCCCCAATGGGTATAATGCCCAATCATATATGCTCTCTCTCTCCTGCCTCTCTCTAATTGGTAGTAAGGTCCTCTACGCCCCCCCCCTCTCGCTAATGCTTCCTCTCTATGCCAGATAATTATATGCCCCGCCATTATATTATGGATACCCCTCTCTCCGCTTCTATATAATTATACTCTCTAAATAACTCCCTATAAACAGTCCGCTAAACTCTATATGGCCATGAACCCTCTCTCGAATATCTCTATATGTAAAATATGCCTCCTCCTCTATCCTCGCTATAATATGTACTCTTACTCTTATATTCGCCTCTCTTCCTCTAAACTCGATAATTAGCTCCCTCCTCTCTCTAATAATCGCCCCTACTCGACCACTCCTTCCTCCTCTCTCTCGCTCCCCTCTATCTAACCCTATCTCTCTTATAAGGCCCCTCTCCCGCTTCTATATAAAATCTCCTCCCTCTTCTACTCTTCCTCTCTAAATACTCCTTTCCCTCCCTCTATGTATTATATCAATATCTCCTCCTCAGCTCCTCCTTCCTCCTCCTCTAATCTCCCTCGTATATGTGCCTCTATGGCTCGCTATAATATAATGCGCTCTAAATAAATATGGCCACCCATATATACTCTCGCGCTCTCCCCCTCTATGCCCCCCAATGCCCGCATGATGAAATGCTATTGTTTTATGCCCCGCCTCTCATATCTCCTCTCTCTCTAAACATATTTGCACTCTATGCATATGCCCCCAATGATGTAATGCCCCTGGGGTCCTCTCCTCTATGCTTCTCTAATATGACCCTCTTCTAGTCCTACCTCTACTCTCCTCGTATTATATAGAAATCCTCTAATGCGCTCTCTCCTCTCCCTCCCCCTCTCTCCTCTCTTCCTTCTCCTCCCTCTCCTACTCAATGTGGCCTACTATTATCCCTCCTCTCTACTCCTCCTTTCCTCCTTTCCCCCTCTCCCTCTATTCCCATTTGTAGGTTCCCTCTTATCTTCCCTCCTCTCTTTGTATGCCCTGCTCCCCCCCTCTCTCCCTCGTAATTATGCCACTCCCTCTATAATAATCCTTCCTCCCTCTCCCCTCTATGATGGCCCCGCTCCCACCTTCCTCCCCTTTCCTCTAATGATATTGGCCGGTCCCCCCGCCTCTCGGCTGGCTCTATCTCTCACCTCTCTCTCAAACGCTTAGGTTTTTCTTTCCTCCCCTACAAAGTAAATTCCCCCACCCCCAAGTCCCTCCTTCCCTCCTTCCCGACAAGCGCAGTCTAACCTGAGTTATTGGCCCGCTTGACGTCCCCTGACACCCAAGGCAAAGTTGGTGATTGGCGCCGAACGAACACAAACACACCGCAAAAAAAAAACAAAAGCCACTCTACACTACTCTCCTCGTCGGAAAATGTAACAGCCCCGCCCGTAACCCAAAAACTAAACAACGCGAACAACGAACGACTAAACAACCGCGAAAACGCACACGAGAACGCCCTAATCGACGCCCCAAACACTCTCGACAACACCTACCGACACCAAACAACTGTAACGCCACCATGTACCTGACGTCCCCCTTACGAAAAAACCCATAATCGCGAGTAGAGAAAATCGCACCAATCTCTGATCCTTCGGAAAATGTAACCGCGACCAAAAATGTAACGACCGAAACGCGCGCCAAACCGAACGGACGTCGTACACCGAACGGAACCGGCACGACACGCCCAACCTCCCTATGTAACCATCATAACCAATAAAAATCGAAATAACCATAAAATCGCGAATATCGCGCTGCTTTCTCATATCACTTCATCCCTTGTCAAAATAAATGTAAGACGATAAAATAATGTCGCGCGCGGGGGCACGAAACACACAGACACACCGACAAATGTACACACAAATACAACAACGATGGGAAGCCGTGGGCCACCTATAATTACAGAGAACAAAATAAACGTACAGACACACCAAAACCACACAAACAACACACAGGCACAACACACACAAAAGCGATGGCGCAAAAACTCTGCATCTGAACAGTCAATTAAAATAGCAATAATACTTAAACTAATAATAACAAAACCATGTACTGCTGATTCAGAAGCGCCAATTTCATAGCAAAAGTCAGAATGACCCCCCCCCCTCCCTCCCATCGCGCTCCCCCCTCCTCCTCTCCCCCCTCCCCTCTCCCTCTCCCTCTCTCCCTAGGTTCAACATCACATTCACAAACTAAACGGGGAGGACTTTCCGTGTTTTTGTGTCATTGTCTGTCGTTGGTGTGTTTCTACGTGTTTTTTTGTTCCGTCCATAAACATGCATTGGCTGTTCTGTTTCTGGTTGTACAATGATCTTAAAGGAGTCCGAAATGGCATCTCTACTACTTACTTCTGGAAGCCAAATAAAGTGCTTTTTTGGGTTGCTTTTTTTGCTTCGGCTAGAAACAACACAGCGTCTCCCCCAAAAACACACACAGTAGAAACAGAGAACGCGTCCTCGTCTCCCTGACATGCGGCTGCTGCTGCCTTCAACACTTGCTTGCTTGTCAAAACAAAACACAACACAAACAACAACACTAACGTCTTACATAACTAACACTAACCTCTTGAACTACCTTCTAACTCTACTACTACGTCAACTGCGGTTACTGAAAAACCTGAAACCCACCCTTCCTCTTCTTGGTTCCTCCACGGCTTCTTCTCCTTTCTTCCCGTCTTTCTTTTCTCTCGCAACCGCCTCCTCGCACACACTGCACGCCTGTCTTTCTTTCAAACCCAACCATACCACACCGCCGTCCTTGTCTCACGCCGCACGCCTTTTCTTCTTCCTTTTCCTATCTTTCTTCCCTTCCCTTCTTCTCCCTCCTTGCTCTCTCTTCCTTCTTTCTTGCTCCAAATCTTTCCTTTCTTCTTTCTTCCTATTCTTTCCCTTCTCCTTGCGTGCAACCACATTTGCGTTGGGCGCATTATGGCAAATATTTTCCTCCACATAGTGAGGTAGATCTGTGTGGGGGGGGGGGCGTGTTAAACGAGCTTTTAGGGGGAGGGGGGAAAAACAGAAGGGGGTGGGGGCGTTGGCAGAGTCTTTACTAAAAAAAATTTCCTAAAACTCAAATTAACTTTGATAAAGACTATCCCTCTTGGTTTTGAACTTTCAGGAGTCTTTTGCAAAGATTTGTTTTTTTTGCAACTTCAGAGAGATCTTATCTATATGCACAATCACAACCAGCTTGTAACACTCCACAAAAGAGAAAAAAAGCAAAAAAACTAACTTGAAATCTTAAAAACTTGAAAATCCGCAATCACAATATGACCCCGCCACTCCCCGGCCCACCCGACTCCCATGCCCCACCCCCCCCCCCCCCAACAATCATATAAATGGACCCCCCCCCACCCACCCATAATGAACCTCCCCCACATACATATTTACCAACAATGACCTGAATCAATCCATATATTACCCCCGGCCCCCCTGAAACCCCAACCCATATGACCCCGCCCCCCCCCCCACTAAATATATGACCACCACCCCCCCCCAACACCCCCATGACCGTCTGTGGGGGGCGCATGACCCGGGGGGGCCCCCCGGGGGGGGGCGGGCAAAAGGGGGGGGAGGGCAAATCAAATGACCGCCCACACACTCCCCAATGACCCAATCATCCCAATCAAAATCCATAAATATCATCGCCCACAACCGCAAACATCATATGACCATGACATGAAATGAACCCCCCCCTCATGACCCCCCCTGAACCCCCGACCAAAACCCCGACCCCATGACCGACCACCTGACCCCCCTCAGTATGAACCTCATATGATGACCCCCGCATAATGAACGCAATGGAAACCGCCTGACCCAATCCGCAATCATATGACCCCATGAACACCACTGAACCCGGACCACTATGACCACCCAGGACAACAGATCATAATGACCCATGACCCCCCCCACCACCAAATCGACCACCCCCCGCGCATATGACCTATGACACCCCCCCCCCTTATATTTTTTTTTTTTGTTTTGTTTTCTCTGCACAGACTTTTTTTTTTTTTCCCTCTTTTTCTCTTTTTTTTTTTTTTTTTTTTTTTTTTTTTTCTCCCGGCATCAGTCCCTGATCATAATGAGTCCGATCCATTATTTTTAACAAAAAAAAAAAATTCACAAAAAAATCAAAAAATCATAACAATAAACCAAAAACACCCTTTAAAATAATAAATGATCGTTTGGTTACCTAATTGCTGCCAAATGCTCGCAAAAACACAAAAAAAAATCTGTTATTTTACTTCTAACGTAAATGCTAAGCCGCTTTTTTATTTTTTCATTATTACATCTTGGATAATTTAATTTTTTTGACAGCTTAATTATTTTTTTTTTTTTTTTTTTTCCCGTTGCAGTGGTCAAAAGACAAAAAAAAAAAAAAAGCAAGGAAAGAAAAGAAAAAAAACACTATTTACCTCACCACACCGATTTTTTTTCTTTCAGTACACACATAACAACCCAAACAACACAAACCAAACACAACTGATATCCACTGATTAAAAAAGCTACCAAGATGCGATATGATTAAAATGGAATTGGAATTAAATATTTGCCCCTTTTTTAATAGCATTTTCACAATTGGTGTGACGTTTTTGGTCCTGGGTGTAACCGTGTTTTAGTACCCCTAGTGTACAGTGGATATTATAATAAAAGAAAATGAACTTATTTTTAGATTTTTCTAAGGGTTTTAGCTAAATGTAAATGCTGTTTGCATTAAAAACACAAGTTAAAAATGTGATCAATCAAACAAACATTAAAAAGCCCAAACAAATGTCTGAGGAAATGCAAACAAACGCGTTAATTAAAAAAATAAAATATATATATATATATATATATATCACTAATATATATATATATAAAAAAAAATTTTTCTCTCTTAAGGAATGTTTATGGGTTATGAAAATTGTTCTTGTTTCTGAAAAAGTATGTTTAAATATGCAAATTATGGTTAAATTAAATACATGCTCCTTTGCATACATTTCCAGGGCAGAAATATGAACATTGGATAAAGGCAGGTTCAAATATCTAGAAAAAAAAATCACTATGTTTTTAGGAATAAAATATTGTATAAAATCAGGTGAATGATACATAAACAAACTCCTATATATACATTCAAACCAAAACTTATTTAGACACCAGATATAATGTTTTATATTTTTTTACTAGTGGGTGCAAGTAGTGTGTGGTGCAGGACACTATAGTTAATTTCATGTAAGTGAGGTAGGGGGGGGGGGGGGGGGGGGGGGGGCCAAATAGTACACTGTGTCAAATTCCATACCAAGACTTTCCTTATACAGTGGACTAGCAGTAAAATGTATACAAATTTGGGACCAAAAATTATTCAGACAATTTGACCTGAGCATGTTATGCTTTAGTGTTATCTGACATTATCAAGCTGAATTTGTTCTGACACAGTTTAACAGAGTTCTTTTATTACCATTTTCTAAATCATAGCGAATAAATTGTGATAATGCGAGAAATGTTGAAGGTGCCTGAATACATTTTGGTTTGCCTGTAGATGGGAATAAATCTGCAAAGTTTGGTAAGTGCTGCTGAAGTAGAGACTTCTAGCTCAATGCAGGAGAAAAATAGCCTTTAAATGTATGTGTAATTTAGATCTACAGACGCAAACAGAAAAAGTGCAATAAAAAATAAACACTTTACATTCAAAACTGCGCTGCTCGACGTATTATCAAAGGTCCACCTCCCTTTATTTTTTATCTAAGCGCTTAATAAACCAAATACTGGTTGTGTCAAAGCAGCTTTACGGAGTCAAACAGGAAAATAGATTGTCAATAATGCAAAGAAGACAATATCAAGAGTCATTTTCCAGCTAAAGTCAGTTCATTGATGATTCAGACATTGATTGATTCAATCCAATCCAGGTTTCAGCTCTCTTTTCACTAAGCGTCTGTGCAATCATTCCAAGCTCACTGAAAGCAGCCAGGAAAACCACAAACCTCCACATCGGGACAGAAATGGGAGAAAGAAAGAAGAATCCTTGGCGGAAACAACAGGCTCAGGGTCGTGGGGGGACCATTTCCTTTGAGCACGCTGTCTGTCATGTCTTTCCTGCCTTAAGCGTATAGGACCATTAAATAGTTTTGCACTTCTTAACCCGCACTCTGACAATTTTCATGACATTTAAGCACATGACTTTACTGAGAAAAATCTCGGTCATCAGGCTGATTCCAGCTCATCGGCTGCAGACAGTGGCAGTTCAGCAGCAGCAGCAGCAGCGGCGGCGGCTTCCAGTAACAGTGAGAGCTCAGCTACAGCAGAGAGAGACACGGAAGACACGGCATCCGCTGAGCAGGTGCGACAAACACTCTCAGTGGTACCTTGCATCATTTCCTGTTCATTCTGTTCGTCTGCTCTCAGCTTCGGTCTCTTTCTTTTGGTCTAGACTGAATCATCATCTGTGGCTTTGGCTTGGCTGTCTCCTCCAACATCAAGCGAAAGGGTCCAGCAATCTCCGTTTCCAGCGGCTTCCTCCGAGATCCACGTCAGCGGGCGCATCATGCAGAAAACCGATCCAGTCCCCCCTAGATAAACCCCCACTCCCCCCCCGTGGTTCACGGGAATCCCCCCATGAGGCATCCCCCCATCCCCCCGCTGCCCACGCTCCCATCGGTCGCATGACGCCGGTCACCAGCGGGCTTTTGCTTTGTTTTGGTTGGATTTTTGTTTTTTTGTTTGGCTTTTGGTTTTTAGGTCCGTCCTCGATCGTTCTTCTCCTCTCTCACACTGGCACTCGCACTAGCTGCGCTCATTTTCCGCAGGATCTATTTGGCCCACGAGTATAAGTTTGATTACGAGCTATGAACTCCTCCTACAGCACTTGAAAAGCACCACTGTCGTTCTGGGCTGTCCTGCCAACAGCCAGAGCCTGCTCACGCCTAACACAACTGCCTCGGGCGGGGGCGCATAGGACAAAGGAGTTTATGTTTGGTTCCTTCCTGGACAGAGCTTTGTGTTTCAAAGGGAAAAAGGGGAAATATTTCTGGATGTATTTTTTTGCACGAACAAACGCCTGATAGGGCCAAATCTCAGTACGCTTGTCAAGAACATGTCATGGTCTGATTTTTCACTTTCATTCTAACATGGATTGTTCTTTCACGCATTCACCTTCTTCATTCCATTCAAACCCCATTCAACCCCTTCACACATTCAATTCATTTCACACCCCCCCCCCCCCACATCAACCACCCCCCTCAATTTCATTCAATTCACTCCCCCCCTATTTTCAAACTCATTCCAATTCACCCCCCCCCCCCCCCCCCCCCCTCACCCCCCCCCCCTTCATTCATTCACACCAAATTCCTTCATCACATTCATTTTCAACCCCCACCCCACCCCCCCCCTCACCCCCCCCCCCACCCCCCCCTTCACCCCCCCCCCCCCCCACCCCGCCCCCAATTCACCCCCCCCCCCCCCCCCCCCCCAAAAAAAGAAAAAATGCAAATTGTAATAATTTTCAAGAAGACCGGTTGAAAGACTTTTTTTTTTTGGGAAACCATTAAGAGTTTTTCCCTCTTTTTTTTTTTTTTTTTTGCATTGTATTGTTGTTACTTTTTCATGATAGTTATTCTTCCACTCAAAATATATTTCTCTTATTATTACTGTAATGTGTTTCTTAATACTGTCATTATTATATATATAATATATATAGATAATATTATATATATATATATATATTTAATATTTTTAAACCTGTGAAGTGAGTTATTGCAATTATGATATTTATGCATCATAATTGTACTTACTTGAAATTTGTACTTTATCGGGTACTCTGCTCTACGTGATACTTTAGCCTTTTAATTTAAGAAGATAAACATTTTTTATAAAGCAGCCCTTCTGGACACATTACTGTAATGATATTGTTTTGCATTAAATACGAATTCGGGGATAATGCTCCTGTTTTTCTTTATGCAAAATAAAATTCATAAAATTAATTTTCACTTTGGGGTGAAATATGACCAAGACATGTTTTCAAGTGGTTTCCTCCAGATCCTGCAAATGTATTATTTATATACGATTTCCCAAATAATGAATTTCAAAAGAACTATTGTTACAAATACCAATGTACAAAATTTGGTCTTAGACCGAAACAAACTAAAAAAATGCAGACTGCTTCTAATTTTGCAGTTAAACATTTACATACTTTAAAAATGCTATAATAATGTAGGCATGGTTGTAATTTTTACTTATAAACAGTTAAAAAAAAAACATGCACATAGAGAAATGGTGATGTCTGTGAATGAATGATCTGGTAATTTTCAGAAAACATCCAAGCAGTTGCGACTATAATGCTTTTAATTTTTTCAATATATCTTAAAACTCTGGGATTTAAATATAGCAACATTATATACATGAATCACTGCTGTAGACAAAATCGATGTTGGCCCTATGTGGATAGACGATTAAAACATCATTTGTTTTAATTCCTAAGCAACAACCTGTAGTTTCTTTAGCCTAATGTTTAAATGGACAATTAATGCAATAAACCTGATTCAACCATAACTGTGTGCTCTTTTCACTTGTAGAGGAAGTACTGTGCAGCATTGAAGTAATAATATTAAACAAGTAATGCAACTTGTCCATGCAGCATGCATGTTATCGATCTGAAGGGTACTCTAAATTGTGTGGCATGGTGTGCTGTTACATGTGTAACTTATCAGAGTGTTACCTGAACATGTGAAAAATAAATCCTATAGACTTACACTGAAGGGTGGACCAGCCATATATAGAGAGCATAGTAACATTGAGAAGCACTATGGCACAAGAACTGAATGTAGTATTTTTATGTTTGTGCATTTATCCCAGTTAAATTAGTTTTGTGTAAAATTGTGCTAAATAATTTATATATAATATCAACATATAAGGCATTTAATATGGGGCATCTTGATTGGTGTTTTCTACTTAATGTCTACTTATTAAATTGCAGTTTTGTCTATCTGTCCTTCATAATCTTTAAGCAATCATCCCTGGAAGGCTGAATTTATTTAGAGTACTTCAAGATACAACCGACAACCTTTCAACAATGACTTCAGCGCTGCTGTTTGCCAGAATGGACCTGTTTGTCATATGATCACTCTGAGATGTTATGATGCATTGTGTGATACGACCTTTGGTTTCCATTTGCTAAATGGCACATAATGGAGTGTCTCTGGGATCAGTGGTGTCACGTTCACCCAGCATGCACTAGAAGTTGAACACAAGTCAACAAAACTATAGACTAACACAAATTGTAGTGTAGGGACTATATTCCGATCAAAAAATGTAAAACAAAATATTGTCTAGATTGCAGATCTGTTCACTTTGGATATTTAACAAACTTCATGATGCATCATGGGATGCTTTACTGAAACACTACTGGAGGTACAAGTGTGCATTGTTGGCTGCTTTGCCTTCAATATCCATTTTGTCCCTTTTAAAATTAAAAGAGATGTTTTGTTAGGAAATTCATTTATATTAGAATTTCCATTAGTCTACAAACCAGTTAGAAGCATTTAAGCATAAGCCTTTAGATTGCAATGATTCATGATCACAGGCTAATGTAGACTGTAACTTCAAAATTACAAAACCTGGAAGCCAGTCATTTAGAACTTCTTCCAGTAGTCTAACAAACAAACAAACTCGACATTTCTTGGCTCTTTTTTGGTTTATGGTGCGTTTCTGAAATGAATGACAAAAATGTCTGGTGAACGAGCCTCATCGTGCGTTCCGTCTGCGCTTATTAAAGGGGTAATATGATGCGATTTCAAGTTTTCCTTTCTCTTTGGAGTGTTACAAGCTCTTGGTGCATAAAGAAGATCTGTAAAGTTGCAAAGACTAAAGTCTCAAATCCAAAGAGATATTCTTTATAAAAGTTATGTGTGTGTGTGAGAGAGTGTGTGTGTGTGTGTGTGTGTGTGTGTGTGTGTGTGTGTGTGTGGTGTGTGTGTGTGTGTGTGTGTGTGTGTGTGTGCTGTGTGAGAGAGTGTGTGTGTGAGAGTGTGTGTGTGTCAAGTCAAGTCACCTTTATTTATATAGCGCTTTTAACAATACAGATTGTGTCAAAGCAAATGAACAGCATTAATTAGGAAAATAGTGTGTCAATAATGCAAAATGACAATAGTAAATACTCAATTTTCAGTTAAAGACAGTTCATCATTCAATTCAGTGATGTCATCATCCAGCTCAGTTCAGTTTTAAATAGTATCTGTGCACTCATTTGCAATCAAGTCAACGATATCGATGGAAATGAAGTGTCCCCAACTAAGCAAGCCAGAGGAAAGGACCCAAAACTCCATTGGTGACAGAATGGAAAAAAAACCTTGGGAGAAAACAGGCTCAGACAGGGGGCCAGTTCTCCTCTGGCCAGAAAAAAACAGCAGTTCAATTTCAGGCTGCAGCAAAAAGTCACATTGTGCAGAGGACTCAAATGGTTCCTGTGGTCTTGTCCCGGTGGTCGTCTGAGACAAGGTCTTTACAGGGGATCTGTATCTGGGGCTCATCTAGTTGTCCTGGTCTCCGCTGTCTTTCAGGACTGTAGAGGTCCTCTCTAGGTGCGGATCCACCATATGGTCTGAATACGTACTGGATCCGGGTGATTGCAGTGACCATCTGATCTGGATACAGTGTGGATCTGTGGGCTACGGTGACCTCGGAATAAGAGAAAAACAGACTAATATTAGCATAGATGCAATTCTTCTATTGATGTAACAAGTACATCGGGTGTTACGGGAAGTGTCCCCGTTTCTGGTTGACCTAATTAATGCAGCCTAAAAAATCCTTTAACGGATTTGAATATTAGAAGCGTATTAGTGTTATGTGTAAGCCAGGTTAAAGAAATCTAAATTTAAACTGACAGAGGGTGTCTGCCTCCCGAACAATGTTAGGAAGGTTATTCCAGAGTTTGGGCGCTAAATGGTCAAGTCAAGTATATTTGTACAGTGCTTTTCACGATACAAATCATTGCAAAGCAACTTTACATCCAATTAAGTTTCGACAATATTTAGTGGTAGTTTACAGGGGTGACTGTCAGTTAAGTACTATGGCAGATAAAATGTATGGAAAAATCTATTTAAGACGTAATAAATCAGACGATGAACACTATTAACAGCAATTATTATTTGATGCAATCAAACTTATAGTAAAATGTGTTAGTTCTGTAAGTTGTTTCAGGGTTGGGCATCATCTGAGGTCCTCTGAGTGGTTGCATCATCTCTTCTCAGGTGTTCTGGATCCAGACTGAAGCTTGTGTAATCCTAGTTACATCCCGTGGCAAAATCTGAGAAACAAATAGAGACATAATTAGAATAGCTGCTGCTCCAACCAAGCAAAAATTGATTTGTTTAACCCAAACTAAAAAATAATAATTTGATCAGATATAACTGCAGTAAAAAAATTATGAGATGCATTATTTGAATGATTGGACAAATAGATGTGTCTTTATTCTAGATTTAAACATGGAGAGTGTCTGAACCCCAAACGTTATCAGGAAAGCTATTCCAGAGTTTGGGAGCCAAATGCAAAAAGCTCTACCTCCTTAGTGGACTTTGATATCCTAGGTACAACCAAAAGTCCAGAATTTTGCGACCTAAGGGAGCGTGGAAATTTGGGGGGATTGTGGTTAAAAAAAGCGGTGTGGTAGAAGACTAGTTAGGTACGCAGGAGCTAACCCATTAAGGGTTATTATATTTTGTAACTGATACGGAACTTATAGGTAGCCAGTGCAGAGACTGTAAAAATTATGATATTTTCTTGACCTGGTAAGGACACAAGCTACATACATTTTGGACTACCTGTAGCTTGTTTAATGAAGATGCAGGACAACCACCTAGCAGTGAATTACAATAGTCCAGTCTAGAGGTCAGGAATGCATGAACTAGCTTTTCTGCATCAGAAAAAGAGAACATGTTCGTAAACTTGGCAAGTTTCTCTAAGATGGAAAGAAGGCCGTTTTTTTTGTAACATGGGAAATTGATTTTCAAAAGACAAGGTTTGCTATTACAAAACAATCGGAAAAAGTTGGGTCACTGTACAAATTGTGAGTAAAAAAGTAATGGATTAATTTACAAATCTCATAAACTTATAGTTTATTCACAATAGAATATAGATAACATATCAAATGTTTAAAGTGAGACATTTTAAAATGTCATGCCAAATATTGGCTCATTTGGATTTCATGAGAGCTACACATTACAAAAAAGTTGGGACAGGTAGCAATAAGAGACCGGAAAAGTTAAATGTACATATAAGGAACAGCTGGAGGACCAATTTGCAACTTATTAGGTCAATTGGCAACATGATTGGGTATAAAAAGAGCCTCTCAGAGTGGCAGTGTCTCTCAGAAGTCAAGATGGACAGAAGATCACCAATTCCCCCAATGCTGCAGAAAAATAGTGGAGCAATATCAGAAAGTTTCTCAGAGAAAAATTGCAAAGAATTTGAAGTTATCATCATCTACAGTGCATTATATCATCCAAAGATTCAGAGAATCTAAAACAATCTCTGTGCGTAAGGGTCAAGAAAACCATACTGGATGCCCGTGATCTTCGGGCCCTTAGACGGCACTGCATCACATACAGGAATGCTACTGTAATGGAAATCACAACATGGGCTCAGGAATACTTCCAGAAAACATTGTCGGTGAACACAATCCACCGTGCCATTCGCCGTTGCCGGCTAAAACTCTATAGGTCAAAAAAGAAGCCATATCTAAACATGATCCAGAAGCGCAGGCATATTCTCTGGGCCAAGGCTCATTTAAAAATGGACTGTGGCAAAGTGGAAAACTGTTCTGTGGTCAGACGACTCAAAATTTGAAGTTCTTTTTGGAAAAAAGGGACGCCATGTCATCCGGACTAAAGAAGAAAAGGACAACCCAAGTTGTTATCAGCACTCAATTCAGAAGCCTGCATCTCTGATGGTAAGGGGTTGCATGAGTGCGTGTGGCATGAGCAGCTTACACATCTGGAAAGGCACCATCAATGCTGAAAGGTATATCCAAGTTCTAGAACAACATATGCTCCCATCCAGACGTCGTCTCTTTCAGGGAAGACCTTGCATTTTCCAACATGACAATGCCAGACCACAAACCGCATCAATTACAACATCATGGCTGCGAAGAAAGGATCCGGGTACTGAAATGGCCAGACTGCAGTCCAGATCTTTCACCCATAGAAAACATTTGGCGCATCATAAAGAGGAAGATGCGACAAAGAAGAGCTAAGACAGTTGAGCAACTAGAAGCCTGTATTAGACAAAAATGGGGGACAACATTCCTATTCCTAACTTGAGCAACTTGTCTCCTCAGTCCCCAGACGTTTGCAGACTGTTATAAAAAGAAGAGGGGATGCCACACAGTGGTAAACATGGCCTTGTCCCAACATTTTTGAGATGTGTTGATGCCATGAAATTTAAAATCAAATCTTATTTTTCCCTTAAAATGATACATTTTATCAGTTTAAACATTTGATATGTCATCAATGTTGTATTCTGAATAAAATATTGAAATTTGAAACTTCCACATCATTGCATTCTGTTTTTATTCACAATTTGTACAGTGTCCCAACTTTTTTGGAATCGGGTTTGTAATATAACACCCAGATTTTTGACTAGAGGAAGTAACAGTACATCCGTCTAGTTGCAAATTGTAATCCACGAGATTCGGTGTTGTGTGTACTGTCTTTTGGTTCAATAAGTAATATCACTGTCTTATCCAAATTTAATAGGAGAAAAATATTGGTCATCCAATCTTTTAAATTTTAACACACTCGTTAGCTTTGATAATTTAGAAGTTTCATCTGGTCTTTTTGAGATATATAGTTGAGTATTATCGGCATAACAGTGGAAACTAATCCGTATTTTCTAATAATATTACCAAGGGGCAACATGTATATCGAAAATAGCAGAGGACCTAGGACAGATCCTTGTGGCACTCCATATTTTACTGGTGATAATTGAGATGACTCCCATTTAAATGAAAAAGGTGGTAGCGAGCGCGGACGGTAGGTTTGTGTGTGGGTGTGTGTGTGTGTGGGCGTGTGTGTGTGGGTGAGAGGAAAAGGGTCACATCACAGGGGGACAAGGAGTGAAACTGTCTGTCAGAATAAGTCACGCAGCGGCTTGTGTACCGCATCATCACTGTGTCTGTCACGCGACCTGTTGCTCTTCGGGCTTGAACTGATGGTAAAAAACATAATGACATTACTAACTGTATTGATATTACTTTGAAAGCTGAAGCGATATGGAAAGGGGAGTTACATTTCGAACGTTGCGTGTGGTGTTCGGCAATCACAAGCATGGGTCAGCTGGCCAAACAGCGAGGACTGCGCTGTCAAAGGAGGGGGCTTTGGAAAAACGACTTTATTGCAGGATCATGAATGTGTTAATTATATAAGCGTTTGAGAAGGCGGGCTTAAGAGGAACCTACAACAGGCTGTCCAAACTCGGTCTTGGAGGGGCCGGTGTCTGCAGCGTTTAGGGCTCCCAACCCTAATTAAACAACTGAACAGCTCAATCAAGCTATTACAAGGCATGAGAAAACTCCAGTCAGGTGGTGTGAGGCAAGTTGGAGCTAAACTCTGCAGGACGCCGGCCCTCCAGGACCGAGTTTGGACAGTCCTGGCCTAGTAAGGCTTGATTAGCTGGTTCAGGTGTGTTTAAATGGGGTTGGAGCTAAACTCTTCAGGACACCGCCCCTCCAGGACCGAGTTTGGACAGCCCTGACCTACAATAATGTACAGTATTTGAAAAAAGAATGTGTTTTTTGAACATTAAAGCATGTCAATATATTCTGTTACACCAAATACACAAAATAATGATCTTTAAAAAAGCATCATATGACCACTTTAATAGTTGATCAATGTGACACCTTTTTAAGACGATGTGTTGAGTTAAATGAGTTCATATTTTAAAACGCGTGCGTCTCGACACCCCCGCGTGTTCTTCTCCACTCCGCAGCTCCGCGCGACGCGCGTCTGTAAGAACGCAGCGGTGAAATGAGTCGCGGCGTGGGGACCAATCAGAGCGCGCGCTGAGCTCCAGCGTTCAGCGCACTACAGCAGAGCTAACTTCATCCCGAATGAACGCTGACTGGAAGACGAGATGATTGTCTAGTCTTTCCTTCGCGATGTCTCACTTTATGAAGGCTGTTTTTCTGCTGCTGTGCGCTAGTATAAGCGGTCAGTGCGGGAAGATGAAGCACAACCTCAGGAGAACATCTGAACAACATCACAAACACGGAACGTAAGTGTCGCACGCTTTCAGCTTGTTTCAGTTTTAACAGAAGGTGGAAAACTACGTGCGCGAACAACAACGAGATGAAGCCAACTATTATTAGCATCTACCCGTTTTTTTTTTGTCTAATTATAAACATGCTTGTGGTTTTGTAGCCTAAGTTGTGATTGATTTTCATACATTTCTAATTACTGTCTGTGATGGCAAAATAATGGTATTTTCACGTTCCTTTTATATTTGTGCTTTTTCATAAATCTAAGTCTGTATCATAATTGTTTTATAGTTTAAATTCTGCTCAGAAAACTACCAAAATAGGCAGTTTAGTAGGCAGTTAGGGTTGAAAAGGTTCTCATTGTGAAAACTAAATTTTGACAACTAAAAGACAGTTAAACTGTAATTGTGAAACATCTAAGGTTATGTAAGTCAACTGTCATTCTTGTTTGTGTGTGTGTGTGTGTGTGTGTGTGTGTGTGTTTTTTTTGCGCAGTCAAGATTATAAAAATTAAAAAGTAACTTTCAGAACTGAACCAGAGTAATTCACTAACAGTGTGGAAACACAAATCTTTGACTGTTCACATTTCAGAAACAAATATTTTACAGAAAAGAATGGATTGAATGTCAATACTATGTGTTGTTTGAGAATTGCTTCTTAAAAAAAAAAAAAACTAAATCATAATATTTCTATTAATAATATTTCTAATAATAAAGTGCTTTTATTATTTATTTGAAATACTACATTTGGGTTAAAACTGTTAATATATACTAGTGTGCATATAATAATACTGAACATTTACCACAATTAAACCTGAAGGTTGATTGGTAGTATAGAATAGTTGTGCTCATGAGACATCTGTATTTGTATGAGATTGCATTGAAGTGCTGAGATGTTCTTTTGCAGTCCACTGTTCAAGAAGATGCTGGATCAAACTAAGACACATCAGGTGAGATCAGACCATCTGCTGCGTGTCGATGATCATGACTTCACTATGAGACCAGCATTTGCAGGTAAAATCTGTGTGTGTGTGTGGTGTGTGTGTGTGTGTTAGTGGCATGAAAATCACTGCAAAATTGTTTTGACATATTGTCAACTCATACTGATTGTAGACTATTTCTTATGCAGTTTTTCTTTTTTATTGTATGAGACCATCGAATTTCTGAACTGTGCTGATACAATTAATATTAGTAAATGAATACTCTCCTTTTACTTTGGAGCCTACAATACAATATCTCCACAGTTCATAAAGTGATTATTTGCAAGAATAGGTGCTGTGAATATTTCCGAATATGTTCTAGCTTCTCACACTTTTCATCTTTCGCACATGTGCTCCAGGTCATTTGCATTATTTGTCATATTTATGCTGCACAGCTTTCAAATAATGTAAGTTTTATGAACAGATGTAAACTGATTAACTTGTTCTATTAGTTCATCATCATCATCATCAGCATCATTCAATCTTTCTATTTTAGCAAAATACCATGGTGAAAGTTACGAAACATGGCAAGGCTCAGATTTTGCCCCAAAATCACTTAAAGTAATCAAAGCGTTAGGAATTTTTGCATTGTGATATATATTTGTATATACAGTATATCAACTGGCTCGTTTAACTATTTTTTACCTTTTTTTTAAAGGGTTAGTTCACCGAAAAATGAAAATTCTGTCATTAATTACTCCCCTCATGTGGTTTCACACCCCTAAGACCTTCGTTCATCTTCAGAACACAAATTAAGATATTTTTGATCATATCTTCTCTTCTGTGTCATTCTCATACGTTGTTTACGATCGCTGGACGTAAACAACGTATGAGAATGACACAGAAGAGAAGAGGTTGTTGAATAAAGTCGTTATTTTTGTTTTGTTTAGTTTTTTGCGCACAACAAGTATTCTCGTCGCTATCCAAAAATTATTGTAGAACCACTGTAGTCACATCGACTGTTTTAACGATGTCTTTAGTACCTTTATGGATCTTGAAAGTTTGGGTGGTGTTGCTGTCAATTGAGGCATCTCTGAGCCATCGGATTTGATCAAAAATATCTTAATTTGTGTCCCAAAAATGAACGAAGGTCTTACGGGTTTCGAACCACCTGAGGGTGAGTAATTAATGACTTAATTTTTATTTTTGGGTGAACTAACCTTTTTAAAAACCACTTTAATTGTGTGTATCATATGCCTGTGATATCTCTTACAGTGGACATGCACTGCAGAAGATTTTGTCATTTTTGTAATTTCTTCTGAAAGTTATGCACATTTCTACCACATATGACAAATTCAATTCAAGTTTTCAATTCAGTTATAATTTTGTTGTATAGCGCTTTTCATGATACAAATTGTTGCAAAGCAACTTTACTGAAAATTTAATTTCTACAATATTTAGTGGTAGCTTATCAGTGGGGAATGTCAGTTAATGCACTGTACATATGGCAGAAATGTACGGAAAAATTCATTAAAGACGTTATCAAACAGACGATGAACACTATTAACAGCAATTATTATGATGCAATCAAACTTGTAGCAAAATTTGTTAGTTTATGTTGTTTGAGGGTTGGCATCATCTGCGGTCCTCTGAGGGGTTGCATCATCTCATCTCAGGTGTTCTGGATCCAGACCGAAGCTCGTCTCTGTCGTAAAATCCTAGTTACCACGGGCATGATCAAGCCCGCAGAACAAGCATAACAAATAGAATGACAGTAATCAGCGTAGCTTGGCTGTTTCCAACCAAGCAAAATGTATTTTATTGTGTTAGCCCCACCTAAATGATAATTGGTTGTCATTTGATGACATACTATAACTGCAGTACCTAAGGATAGCTAAGTGTCAGGATGTATTCATTGCTTCTTCGTGGAATGCCATGCCTACCGCTTGGGCCACTACAGACCGTACTGTGGTACTTCTTTAATCTTAGGGTTTAAACCAGTAGTAGGGCCTGGGGCTTGAGGCGCGCGGGGTGTCTGCTGCTGGCCTTCCATAACACCGAAACGCTCGCTATTTCAGGTAGGCTTATTAGCTTAGCATCCTCTGTCACATGCTTTGGATCTGACAAATTGATGTAAAACGCTATTACTCCTCCTTTACGTGTGACTCTTGCTGCTCATAGTGTACTCTACACCAAAGCTCCGAAGTTTGGCGACCATTCGGGAGCGCCTGATGGATTGTAGCATGGTAGACGACTAGTTAGGTAGCGCGGAGCTAACCCCATTAAGGGCCTATAGGCAGCACGGATATCATAATACGGCTTTATCTTGTATCCGTGGTGACATCACCCCTCTAGGCTTCGGCGTTAAGCTATCTTACATTCTGTACGCTACTCATGCGCAGAGCTCGTACAAAATTGCGAGGTAATGATGATCATATCGCTCTCTTCTTGTCGCCGGGCTTGTCAAGTCGTGTGAAGAGCGATGTCCAGTCTAGAGGTCATGAATGCATGAACTTGCTTTTCTGTATCAGAAACAGGTATCATGTTTCGTACCTTGGCAATGTTTCTAAGATTGAAGAATGCTGTTTTTGTAACAGGGGAAATATGATTTTCAAAAGACAAGTTTGCTATCTAATATAACACCCAGATATTTGACTTTAGAGGAAGTAACCGTACATACGTCTAGTTGCAAACTGTAATCCACGAGATTCTGTGTACTGTCTTTGGTTCAATAAGTAATATCGCTGCTCGCTTTCTCCTCAATTGAATAAGAGAAACTTTTGGGTTCCCAAATTCCGCCCCACGCGTCCTTTGAAATTTTTCTGTACCACTCTCTGTTAGCTTAGATAATTTAGAAGGTTCATCTGGTCTTGTTGAGATATATAGTTGAGTATCATCAGCATAACAGTGGAAACTAATCCCGTATTTTCTTATAATATTACCAAGGGGCAACATGTATATCGAAAATAGCAGAGGACCTAGGACAGATCCTTTTGGCACTCCATATTTTACTGGTGATATTGAGATGACTCCCCATTTAAATGAACAAGGTGGTAGCGATCGGACAGGTAGGATCTAAACCATCTTAAAGCCTGCCCTTGAATACCTGTATAGTTTTGTAATCGATCTATGAGTATGTCATGATCTATAGTGTCGAACGCAGCACTAAGATCAAGTAAAACTAGCAATGAGACACAGCCTTGGTCTGACGCAAGAAGCAAGTCATTTGTAATTTTAACAAGTGCAGTTTCTGTGCTATAGTGGGACCTGAAACCTGACTGAAATTCTTAATATAGATCTTTTTTTTTGCAGGAAGGAGCACAATTAAGCAGACACAACTTTTTCTAAAATGGCATTAAAAAAAACTTTTTAATTGTTGGATCTCTGTTAACCTGTCTCCATTGTCTTTTTATTGTTAAGGCAAATTGTATTGCTAGCATTTTAATTACCTCAAATACAAATATATTAAATATTTCCACATTTCAGTAATTTGACAAAATTGCAGTTTGGAAATGATGCACAATAAACATTTTTCTTAAACATCAAGTGATTCTTTATTTATACGTTTTCTCCACACAGCATGCATCTCATATTTAATTTCAAGGTCTTCACTGACTCTGTTGTATTTTTGGTAACCAAGTACAGTAATTACAGTAAAAACCATTAAAAACCATATTTGTTGTGGTTAAAATGATTGCAATAAATTTCACATAACAAATACTGAAATATTTTATAAATCAACATTTTGATCTTTATTATGTGAAAATGATGTGAAACTTACGACAATCCCTAGCTGTCTTTGTTTAGATTATCATATTTTTAAACCAATAATAATGAATATTTTGATAATGAATTTTCATATTTTAAGATTCTCAGGCATGATGTGTTCGGACCGTGCCATACATTTCATTTTATAATTAAAGTCTTTCTCAACTGATGTCAAAATCCTTTCCCACGTCTCATCTGCGTCACTATCACACATTTTACTGAAAGTTCTCAGCTGCTGATGTCTGGAGTTCACACTGATATCTTGCTTCTCGTTCAAGTCTCATTGTTCCTGCAGAGATTTGAGGATTGACCTCTTCTAGGCAGTGTCTGGATGGCTGAAAGTTACACTTCCTGTTAATTGAACCAGCAGCGCCAACGGGGGTGTTCAATTACTCGCTGATGTTGTGGAGGCTTTTCTAATTTACACATTGGTTTTGCTTCTTCATAATGTTTCTCAGTTTTCATAATCACAGCAGTCAGATTCAAATTCACAACTTGAACATTGATCCCAGTGGGGGTTTTATAATCCTGAAACTGCTAGCTGACGATTGTGTTTCTCAATGGGAAATGACACGACATCTCGTGGACTTCGCTGACTGTGACTGCAAGTTCTGACTGTGTAATGCTTGTGTTTAATTCTTGTGGCGTTTGTGCTACATATCATCTACAACTGACAAACACTTTTGGAAATTGCAAACACGTTCCCCAATGTCGATCTACTGTTTACAAAGATGGAATTGGAGCCGTTTTCTTGACTGTTAGTCGTGACTACAAACGCACAGCCAGAAAATTCTTCCATCAAATGTGCATTCATTTGATAACAAGCTTTGCAATTTAAGGTTGCAAATCTCTTCTCAACAAGAACCGAGTTGCTGCAATGCGTCAACAGAAACCTGAATGTCTGCAGAGAACTCAGTCATCAAGCCAAAGACTCCCAGGGAAAAGCAGAAGAGTGGTGTTTTTGATCATTCCTGGTGTGACTAGGAAAATGTTCATCTTTTGCATCCAATCACTCCCTCTCCCTGTCTGTGGTCCGGCATGTTTTAAAACATCAAGGGCCAGATTTACTGCAATTCCATAAAAGCGCCAATGGGGGTGTAAAGTTCTGTGCAAATTTAAGAACACCGACACAGCCAGGGGTGCGTTTCCTCATAACCTTATCTCTTAGACTCTAAAGGTATACCTTAAATAAAGGTGTATCTTTATTTAAGGACTTAGCTCATAGGACTTAGTGAATAGTTGTGATTTAGCACAACTATTCACTGTAGTATTGCTGCCATAGTTTGCTCAAACTCCCCACCACAATCAATCCCTTTAAATAGACTCCTAAGCCTTGCCTAATTGTTTGCCAACTGATGTACCTTTGGATAATATAATTAAAAAGCTAACAACTATCAGTGTAATGACACTGATTTAAATGTATTCTTTGAATGAAAACACTTCAATTAGCCTAATTGGAACACTGGGTTTATTACAACTTCAGAATTATATTCGTATAGACTGAGATGTAAAGAAGCATTTTGCACAGTGGTGGCCTCTAGTGGAGTGAACTCTCAACAGTAGGCGCGTTTCTATTACCCTTCAAATTGCACAAATTGAAATGGAAACACGTAAATTTCGCAAAAACGCCCATATATCGCAAAAACTTTTATTACGCTCGCATGAGGTGGTTTTTCAGGCAATGCGAAAAAGGAATAATTTGCAAAACTGCAATGGAAACGTTTCCCCCCCCCGCATTTACAGGTCACATGGTGTATGTAAAAAGTCATATGATCATTCTTCAATGTACTATATGTAATGGGTATATTATTTTGAAAAGAGATTATCTTTGGGATACTTTTATTTTGGCGAGTGGTCCGCTTTTTGCGCGTGCTGCAAGTAGGGAGAGACGAAGAAGAGCGCGGTGTATGAGTGTGTCACACACAGAAGTGAGTGCAGTGTTGTGATTGAGAAGCTTGTTCGATAAAGTTGCTTCAACGGAAGATTATCGAGACTTAGGTCGAATAAAGGATGACAGCACTAAGTGAAAGTGAGGACAGTGACTCGCAGTTCATAGCAGAAAAGTTTTTTTTTCTTGTGGTATGTGTTGGCTGTTAGAATGATGCAGTAACATATTGTGAAGGCCACGGAAGCTGTGAGTACGCTTAAAGTGAAAACCCTGCTTAATTTTTGTCATCAAGTGACTTGTTGCATGTATTTTTGCTGTATTTTGCACCTCTAGTGTTTTGATTGAAAAGCAGTGCCAAGAGCTAACATTTCAACAGGACCATTCACGTGCAATTAAGTTTCCCGCACGTGTCAGAGCAGGTGAGACCGAGATCTCTGTATAATACAGTTAATGCAGAGACTTAACTTATCCGCCGATTCAAGGTTGAAGATTGTGTTGCTACCCTGCCATCCAAGTGACATCTCAGGTTGATTCATCTCAGTTTGATGCTTTTTGAGACAGTTTATCTGTGGGATATTTTTACAAGACTGAGTGAATTTTTGAACTTACACACTTAAAACTACGTGATCTTCAGTTTATTTCAACGCACCCTACGTCCAGTCAACGGCCTCTAATTTATCGTTCTACGGTATTCCTCATTTTTTCCCATTTTTTTAGTGACTGAACTGAAAAACGGAACTGTGGTAATTCAAGTGGACTATGGAACTTGAGTAACTGTGAGTAACTCGTGAACTGTGAGTAAACATTGGAAGGGACGTTTCATATAAGTGCTCATTCTGAGGTGAGCTTTAATTGTGTATGCTTTGTTTTTGTTGTTTTCAAATGTGATTGTTTGAAGGTGACCATTTGAAAAGGTGAGAATTTGTGGGTTTACCAATTGACAAATTGCAAGTGATCTCATTTTGAAGTTTCATAAGGGATTTGTTATACCACAAGTGAAAAGTTTTCAACTGTTGTGTTGAAGGTGATTGTGTGGATTTGAAAAGACAGCACAAAGACTGTAAATTATTTTTATGATTTTCATTTAATCGATTACTCAAACAAGAAATAATTATTCATAAGAAAAAGAAATCTAAAATAATCTAATTCTGTTTAATTCCTTTTTACACTTATCTACAGTGTACCTTTCTGTTGAGAGCTGTCAGGGAGTGGGGGAGTCTCACTTACTTTATTAGATCTGGGGAGGGAGGAGCATATCACACTGTACTCTCATGTATGCAATTTCACTTCAGGAAGCCACCATGTATCGTTACCATACCTGAAGCCTACCCTTGTCAATCAGTAGTGTTCCAACACAATAAGGTAAGAAACCACATACACACGTTAGTATGTAACGAGACTAAAAAGTTTGGGGAGCAGGGACCAAGATCCTTTCGTTGTCCAAACTTCCAGGGCAGCCGTAATCCATTTCCCCTACACAAAGGGCTAAATACCCCCGTTACAAATGTGGCGTCACAAACAGGATCGAATTAGGCACATTTAAGTAGTCACACGTCTCCAGGCCCACAAGTTGTTTGTTGTCAAGTAAGAAGATGTCTGAACTGGAGGAACTAAAAAAAGAGATGGCAGAGATGCAGAGGAGGTTTGCCCAGCAGGCAGGGGCACTTGACCAATCCAGGGCGGAGCAGAGAGAAGCCCTATCCTTAGCAATGGTGGTAATTGAGAGCCAAGCCTCTGCGCAAATGACCCCAGCTGCCATTTATATCCCTAGAGACCGGAAGCTCCCTAATTTCACTGGTTGCGTATCAAAACCAGGAGAGCTGAATATTGAAGAATGGGTGGCATCAATGAAGTCTGCATTTCAAGTCATGAGGGTGCCCACTGAGGACCGGGTTGAGCTGGTGAAACAGCACCTAAAAGATGAGGCCAAAGCCACAGTGAAGTTCATGATGGACGGAAAAGAGGAATCTGTTGACAACATCTTCACTGTTCTCCTTGACACTTATGGAGATAAAGTGCCCATTGGTACAAGGCTGAAAGACTTCTACGATCGTGCTCAGAATACAGGAGAAACAATACGCTCCTATGCATATGACCTTCGGGAAAGACTTAATCGTGTTCAGCGCTGAGAGCCAGCTAGAGTGGCAGATGCTGAAAAGGTTTTGAAAGAGCAACTGGTGCTAGGCCTAAAAGATGACTTCTTACGTCTAGAGAGATGAAGCGCAGAATTAAGGCTGAGCCAGATTTGAGTTTCGGGGAGTTAATGCAAGCGGGAATTACCTGGTCAGAAGAGGAGGAAGCACAGCCTTCTACTAATGTCAGGCCCAGTACCCGTGCCAGAGGGGTAGTAAATGCTGCTGCAGCACAGGATGCTCCCCCCACTCTGTGTTTAGAGAAGTTGCATGAAGCAATTCAGAAAATAGCTGCTCGTCAAGAGGAATTATATCAAGTCGTTCATGCAAAAGAAAGGAATGGACCACAGCAGAGCCATCCAAAGAAACAACCGTTAAAAGACGGTGAAGGCTGTTATATTTGTTATTCGTGTGGTGAACCCAGACACACCAGTCGATATTGTCCACAAGGTGGCAAGTCTGAGAGGGGACCAACTCCACCACAGTGTAAAGTGGAGTCAGCTGAAATTACAGAGAAAGACTTGGGAGGTGCAGTACAGAAAAGCCCAGGGCCCTCATTGATTAGATGTCACACAGCAGAATGGCTGGCTGACGAGACTGCTAAAAATCTGAAGGATAGTGCTTTTGGGGATTGTCTCACTGTTGAGGTGAAGATAGCAGGTGTCAAGACCAAGTGCCTCTTAGATACAGGGTCAGAGGTGTCCACCATCTCCGAGTCACACTTCAGACAGCACTTTGGGGAGCAAAAGCTAAAGTTGTCCTCTGCATGCTGGGTTAAACTGACAGCAGCCAATGGACTAGACATTCCTGTCTTAGGTTGCTTACAGGCTGATGTAGAATGTCTGGGAAAATTGCTTTCTAGGAAGTGTATATTCGTTCTAACTGACACAAGTCCCGACGTCAAGGAAATGATAGGAGTGCCTGGGATCATCGGTATGAATATACTCAATGACTCAAAGTGGATGATGCAGTCAATATGGGACTGCAATTCATCCTGCAACATCTGGACAAAACAGGGACTTATGTAATGATCCTGTTTTGTGGACTTTAGCTCGTGCTTTCAACAACTCAAATTCCCAACACTCCAATCCAGACCAAAACTAGACCGCTCTCTCTGTCTCTAGCTCATCTGTCAATGGATTCACCAGCTTTCTGACTATAGGCACCGTTAGTGAGAACTGGTAATTCCACATCCAAAAACCGTCACCACCACCACCCTGCACCCCTCATGGTGGGCGTCTCACTCCCCTCCCCACTGCTTCTTCTCTCCCTCTAAACCACGACTGCACCTACGAAAGACCCCTCCGTTCCAGCTTCCTGAAGCATATGCAGTGACCAATAATTCATGCGGTCTCTATCAAGAGGAGTACTAGTCTGCTTCAGACAGGAGGTTAAATAGCTGGCTGCTGGCTGCGTGGGCCGTCTTACGCACTGTGAGCTGAACCCCTCAAAACCTGTTCGATGATCAGGACTACAGAAGAGACCCCCCATGCACTCCCCACCACATCACACCCTCATGTAATAGCACTGTAACGACAGTTGGATTCATGTTCAGGTTCCCGGGCCCACTCTCTCATGACCTGAAGTGGCCAGTCACATTGTGACCCCACTGTTACAAAGGTCCCACATGAGGTTGTACTTTCCGTCGTCGCCAGCTGAGGAAAATTCCAAACCTCCACAGAGCATGCTGATACAGTTCTACTCAGTATAGCCGTCATCGAGTCTGTTTTGTGCACTTCAATAACTGTCTGGTTTTGTTCAGCTACAAAATCAGACATCAGAAGACTACAGAGAACTGCTGAAAGGATTATTGGTGCCCCCCTGCCTACCCTTCAAGAACTGTATACATCCAGATTGAGGAAAAGGGCTCAGAAAATCACTTTGGATCCATCACATCCAAGCCATCTCTTTTTTTAACTTTTGCCATCTGGTCGGTGTTACAGAGCACTGAATACCAGGACAGCCAAGCACAAAAACAGTTTCTTTCCCCAGGCAATCTACCTCATGAACAGTTAATGTTCTCCCATTGTGCAATTAAAGTACAGTATGTGCAATAACCTTATAATTATTTATCACCCTAAACCCTAGTACATTCCTACAACTTATTTTATTTTATTCTATTCCCATTCCATCTATACCACACCTGTACATACAATTTATTCTTTTTTTTGGTTTATAATTATGCATGTGGATTTTATTCCCATCTTATTTTTATTGTCTGTGTGTTATTGTTGTCTCTGTGTACTGGAAGCTTATGCCACTAAAACAAATTCCTTGTATGTGCAAACAAACTTGGCAATAAAGCTCTTTCTGATTCTGATTCTGAATGACGTGCAGTCTCAGTTCATCTCAATGGAGGGGATGGAAAAGGTAGACAAGCATAGTCAGCAAGATGAAGCTCAAGTCCGGAGGGTACTTGCTAGAGTTGAGAAGGAAGCGGGACATCTAGGGCCTGATGGAAGGATTGGGTATGTTAAGATTGCCGGAAGACAAGCTGTCACTATTCCTCCCCACTCGGAGAAGGTACTTGAGGGCCGCTGTGGAGTGTCACTTAGGGTGAAGAGTAATGTGCTAGTAGAACCTGCAGCTGGCACAAGTTTGCCGAAAGGACTCTTAGTGGCTCACGTTCTTGCTAAAACAGACTGTGGAAAGGTCCCTGTGCGTATGCTGAACTTGAGTGGAAAGACCGTTAGAATTGCATCCCGATCTAGAGTGGCCTCTGTTTTTAAGCCAAAAGAGGTGGTCACAAAGGATGTTCTTGAATTGGAGGAAGATGACGGTGTACTTCATGTCAAAGAATTAAAGGAAGACAAGGTTCAGGCTGATAAGAACTTACTCATGCAGCCAACAGATCCAGTTGAAGTAAACTACGAAGGTCTCACACCAGCACAATGTGAAAGGCTTGTCGAGTTGTTATCAAAACACAGAGATGTCTTCTCCAGAGATGACCAAGATTATGGTTACACCACAGCTGTGGTGCATGATATCCCTACTGGCGAAGCACTACCGATAAAACAGCGTAATTGTAGAGTACCACCACAGATATTTCAAGAAGTCAAAAGGCATGTTCAGAACCTGGTGTCCCAGGGAATCCTCAAAGAGAGCAGCAGCCCCTGGGCATCACCCGCAGTTATCGTAATGAAAAAAGATGGTAGTGTGCGTTTCTGCTGTGATCATTGAAAGCTGAACCAAGTGACGTATAAGGACGCTTATCCGCTTCCACGGGTGGATGAGTCCTTGGATGCGTTGGGCAACGCCAAACTGTTCTCTACACTGGATTTGACTGCTGGGTATTTCCAGGTGGCTGTGAGTGAGAAAGATAGGGAGAAGACAGCCGTCACCACCCCATTTGGGCTGTTTGAGTGGACCAGGATGCCGTTCGGGTTGTGCAACGCTCCGGCCACCTTTCAGCGCCTGATGGGTGTGGTGCTGGGTGACTTGGCCTTCGACATTCTTCTGGTCTATCTGGATGATGTCATTATCTTCTCCAGAGATTTTGAAGGCCACTGTGAGAGGTTAGAAATTGTCTTTAACCGGCTAAGACAACATGATCTGAAGTTAAAGCCAAGCAAGTGATTCCTTCTAAGGCCAGAAGTAAAGTTCTTAGGGCACCAGATCTCTGCAGAAGGCATAAAACTGGATGACGATAAAGTTAAAGCTTTGGACACATGGCCAGTTCCCAGAAATGTGAGAGAAGTCAGGCAAGTGCTTGGTTTTATGAGCTATTACCGAAGATTTGTCCCAAGGTTCGCTCAAATTGCCAAACCACTACATGCACTGGTAAGTGAAGGAAAGAGAAGCAAGACCCCAGTAACAGTCACTTGGAGCCAAGAATGCCAGACCGCGTTGGACGAGTTGAAAGGGTGTTTAATGTCCCCACCAATTCTGGCATATCCCGACTTCAGTGAGCCCTTTAGACTTGCCACTGATGGAAGTCGTCACGGACTGGGAGCGGTCCTCAGCCAGAAGCAGGAGGGGATTGAGCGTGTGGTGGCGTACGCAAGCAGAGGACTAAGAGGTTCAGAGAAGAATGACAAAAACTATAGTGCATTAAAGTTGGAGCTGCTTGCATTAAAGTGGGCGATCACAGAAAAATTTAGAGAATACCTTATGTACCTTATGTACCTCTACTCAGCTAATCTTGGCACAGTTGAGCAGCGCTGGGTAGCGCAGCTGGCGGAGTACGACTTTGGAGTATGCTATAAACCTGGCCAACACAACACGAATGCGGATGAGCTGTCAAGGATCCCCTCAAGGGAGGAATCAGAGGAGGACGATGATGGAAAGGATTTCATCCGGCTAGGAGCTGACGAGGTGAGAGCATGCATGTGACCAGGCAAGAGGATTGACCAAGAGGAACCTGAAGGTAAAGCTGTGGTGCAAGCATCAATAAGAGGAGAAATAAATGGGTATAGCTGGAGCAAGATAGGAAAGCAGCAGAAGAATGATCCTGTGATTGGCCCCATTTATAAAGCAGTATCTGAGAACAAGAGACCGAGTAGAATGTATTACAGTTGTATGGAGCCAAAACTGAAGAAGCTTGCCAAGGAATTTGACCGTCTTAAGTTGCGTCAGGGAGTGCTGTTCAGACGCATCCTGAACCCTAGGGATGGGGAAGAGATCTGGCAGGTGGTTGTTCCTGAGCCTCTACAGCGTGTAGTGTACGAGGGACAACATGAACACGGAGGTCATTTTGGAGAGAGAAGTACATTAACTCGAATGAGACTAAGTTATTACTGGCCTACCATGTCTGCAGATGTTCCATGCTGGATAAAGCAGTGCAAGAGATGTACACTGGCCAAAGATGTTTTCCCCAGGCTTCGAGCCCCTATGACATGCAGTAATGTTTCAGCTCCATTAGAGGTCCTAGCCATAGATTACACGCAGCTTGAACAGTCTTCTGGGGGGTGTGAAAATGTGCTCGTTCTTACTGATATGTTTACCAGATTTACAGTCGCTGTTCCTACCAGGAATCAGACAGCAAATACAACGGCAAAGGCCCTGCTCAAGCACTGATTTGTTTATTATGTCTGTAGCGTCTGGACTCTCCTATTCATTCTGTGACCAGGGCTAGACTGGTTTAGGCCAACGTGATCAAAGGAGCTTGCAGGCTCAGAAATGGTACTGAAACTCAGTCGTACAAGCCCATACCATCCACAGGGAAACTCTCAATGTGAGAGATTTAATCGTACCATGCACGACTTGTTAAGAACCTTACCTCCAGAGAAGAAGATAGATTGGAAGACTCACCTTCCGGAGCTGGTAATGGCTTAACAACAGTCACGTCCATTCATCTACTGGTTATTCTCCATTCTATTTAATGTTCGGAAGGGATGCACGTTTAACAATGTATGTTCTTGGAGAAAAGGATCTAGAAGAGGATGAGCTCGTGTGAGGCCTGGAGATCGGGTGCTACTGCGCAATTCTCAAACACAGGGTAGAAATAAAATTCAGGATAAATGGGAAGACAAACCATACATAGTGATAAAGCAAAACCACTTAGACATACCTGTGTTTACGGTCAAACCAGAAAAGGGGGTCCTACAAAGGTAGTACACCGAGATCAGCTTCGGCACTGTTCATTTCCATCACCTGTAACACCGCGTACATGCCGGCGCAGTGTGAGAGACAAAACAGAGGTAGACACAGACATGTCAGTCTTTGTCTGCTTTCCTGAAACTCCACAACACTCCACTTACCATGCACACACAAGGGTGGGTCAAGGGGAGTCAGAGGAAGTAAGACAGGGTGACAACCACGAGAATCAGAATGTAATGGCAGAATCAGAGTTGAGGGTACAAGATGACTCAGATGATGCTGATGTTTTAGAAGCTGAAAGAGAAAGTCTTCCTGAGCCTAGGCGCTCTCAGAGGCAAAACAAGGGTATCCTACCTGTGAAGTACAGAAGTGACTATGTTGTGAAATAAAAGTTCAGAGTTTTCTATAACTTTGGGTAATAACATATAAAGTTATTCATTTATAATGTCATGTTTTTCTAATATGTTGTTTTGTGTTTCAGCGATGAATCTGCGAGAGATGTCAATGGAGTGGCAGGGTTTAGCAGGGGGGAATGTAATGGGTATATTATTTTGAAAAGTACGGAAGTTCTAAGCGGCCAAGCATTATTTTTTTTCCACCCCTTCTTGTTTTCCCCCGTTCCTCGTTATGAAACGACTATTTCTCGTTATATCGACATACGAGTATTGGTTTCTCGTTATACACCGCCTTTTTCTCTATTTATAATCGACATAACGAGAATTGTTTCCTCGTATAACGCTTAGTTGTTTTCTCTCTAATAGTATATATATATATATCATTATAAGATATTTTCTCGGATGCTCGACATAAAAAAAGTTGTTCTTCTAAGTTACACACTGCGCTAAACAGGTTGCACTATTGACCTGAATAAACTGATGTGGTGTTGTAGGCTAGCTTTACTGTAGCGTTTGGGATGAATATGAACTACCTGTATCGCTATATTTGTACACGTATGTGCCAGCACTGCATTTAATCTCATTCATAAATGTTAACTGCTTAATCAATTGACTATTTTGTGTCTCTACGTTCTTGCAGATGCTGAGTTTCACCAAAGGGGTTCATCCAGTGTTCTACTAATAGCTCAACTCAGCACTGTATTACTCACATAATTATCTCGATTAACTTTAACACTGCTTCAGTGTTCTTTAAGACTCTTTTAGAGTGGGACCATATATGCTCCGAGCAGTGTTAATTTAACACTCAGGATTTTACTGTGTACTAAAACTTTAACCAAAATGAAGACAAAAATCAAAATTCATCACAGCTTTTCTGAGAGTGTAGTAAACCCCACTTGAGTGCTATGGATATGTTGTCATTTATGCAGTGTGTGTGTGAATAGTTCCTGATTTTTAACAGTCTCTTTAAATGTGAAATTGCACATTATAAAAAAAAACAACTTGAAACTAATACTGTTCTCTTCTCCTCAGGTCCAGCAGTACCAGTAGGTGTTGATGTACAGGTAGAGAGTTTGGACAGTATCTCCGAAGTAGATATGGTAAGAAAAGTTTTATTATTTGGTCAGTGATTGTTATAAATTGTTTATTATAATGTAAGGCATATTTCATTCCAAAAACAACTATATTTTACATAAAGAAAATGAAGAATTTTTTTTGTGCATGAGCTTTGCATAGTTGTCATGGCCATTAAGCAAACAAACAAACAAACAAACAAACAAACATTAATGCCAAAAAACCAAACACTGTACATTAAAGAAAATCTCCCTTTCTTTTAAAATCAAAATCAGCATTAATTAAACTCCGCACATTAAAAGTGATGCATGCATACTTTACAAATTGAAATAATGTATGATTTTTTCCCATTAACATAATGAGAATGTGATTATTAACATTAAAGTAGGCTACTTGCAGTCCAAATGATATCAGGAAGATTGCATGGATTATATTTGAAGCTCAGCATTAGTGATGAACCTTTCCTTTTGAAATCATCGGAGATGTGTCTAGACATGCTTTTATTTAGCATATCAGTGCCGGTGTTTACCAGTGAGCATGGATGTGATCTTACATAATATGCTAGAGGATAATCCATGAGGTTTACGCAGTGACATCACAGAGAATCAGCCAATCAGGATCAGTCCATCCCGTTTGAAGGCTTGTAAAAGTGCTGACATCCCTCAGTAATGCCAACAGATTGATAATATTTCACAAGGCTTTAGGCAGTTTGAAGATGCACCTTGCATAAGAAAAAAAAAAAATTAGGTTTAAATTGGACTAAGCAAATTTATTTTGTAACCACATCAACAGTATCTGCACTGTTAAAGCTGCACTAAGCTGTTTTATTCTATATTCTGTTATGGTTGAGATCACATGATCAGATGGTATTAGTAACAAGACAACTGTCATGTCGGCTAGTCAAATATAAACAAAACCAATCTAAACAATTACCAGGAATTTACAGGATCAACGAGTATTATTTTACAATAAATTACTGTAGTCAGAAATTTGCTGTGAAATCAATGCATGCTGGGCCATTTTCTTGTAAACTTCCTGTGAATGAACAGCAGAATGATGCTAACATCACAGTAATTTACTGCTCTTGTTTTACTGTGAATTCACATTATAAAGTTGTCTTTAACTGTGCCACTGTGAGACATTTAGTTGTTTACTACTGTAATTGTTTTGAAGTCACCATAATGGTGATTGGTGATCCCATTTGTTTGGGCTCTTCGACCTTGCATATTCATATTCAAATTTCTGATCTAGTCATGTCAGAAGGTGACAAATGAAAACATTTGTCAAAATGATGATAAGCTAGAATATGAAATAAGCTAGTTGCCTGACTTTAAGACAGTCAAAATAGCATGAACATATAGTTTTTATTTTAGCATTATTTAAGCATGAAGATGAATCAATAACCTATTTCATATTCATAACTGTTTGTGCAGGGATCTTTCACAATACTGAAGCAACTGCTCAGAAACATCTTTGAAAGATGTGACATCAATTCTTGAAATACAAAACACAATGGTAACATCACAAATAAAACAACACTTACAATATAACCAACACCCCAACTGCAAAAGTTGAACCAAAACGAGTATATGCATAGCAGTGAAAAACCAAGCATACAAAACTCTTTAACTGCAGCAAAATTGGAACAAAAAAAATCTGTTCATGCTGCATTGCATGCTGGGTGCCTTCAGAGTACACATGCACTGTAGAAACACAGTATGATGCTGTTTGTTCACAAGAAATTTCTGAGAGTGCAGTTAGAGACAAGAGAAGTCCCACTGTGAAATTACTGTGAAAGCAATGCAATTATTAATCTGGAATACACTGTAATTTCACACTAAAAATTTTAACAGTGCATGCATGTAGAATTTAAGGTGACAGATATTCAATTATTGAATATGGACATTTGCACATATTCAGCCACAATGAAAGTGGTTGCTGCACATACTTCATAAAGTTTTTTCATAAAGTGTTTATCTCAGGATTTGTCACATGCAACCCCTTTAATAATGTGTTTTGAATGTGCTTTTTGCTTAAAGCTTGGAAGCAGAAAAAAAATATTGATTTGCTTAACCACCAATAACCAATATAATATTTATATACTAAACATATTTTATATACTAAAAATATTTTATTAATTCAAGTATATATTGAAGCTTATTTCCCATTGACCCCCTATTATTCTTAAAGGGATAATTCACCCAAAATTAAATTGAACTGATGTATTGATCTCTGTTGCTCATTCTATTTTTTAGAGGAACAAGCGTTAATAATAGATATATACTGGTTATATATATATATATACAAAGCTTGAAAGTCAGTCCATGGTATACTTTTCATACAGGACTTCACCATGACCCTGTACCTCAGACACTACTGGAAGGATGAGCGATTGTCTTTTCCCAGTAAAACCAATAAAAGCATGACTTTCGATGGTCGATTGGTAAAAAAAATCTGGGTGCCTGATGTGTTCTTTGTCCATTCCAAACGATCCTTCATCCACGACACCACCACGGAGAACATCATGATCAGGGTCTATCCTGATGGACACGTGCTCTACAGCCTCAGGTTTGGACAACAAACATAATTTATATAGTATATCAGCACAAATATTTTGACAATGCGTTGCAAACCTTGACCTGCATGTTTGCATACATGTAGTTTTTATTTTGCTGTCATAATCATATTTGACCGTTTTTTTTTTGGTGTTTCAGGGTGACTGTAACTTCAGCATGTAATATGGACTTCAGTCGGTTCCCGTTGGACACACAGACCTGCACGTTAGAGCTGGAGAGCTGTGAGTGACATGCAGTTCTCCTGATTTGAAAGGAATAGTTCAAGGAATGATATTGTTTCTTCATGGTAACAGATTTGGAGAAAATCTGATGAAGAAACAAAATCATCTACTTCTTGAATGGCCTGAGGCCGAGTAAATTTTCAGCATATTTTCATTTTTGTAAGAACAATTTCTTTAATAAGTTCTTTAACTATACTTTAATAGTTTCTTTAACTATTTCTTTAAATATCACACCAGAGTCTCCACAAACAGTGGTTCATGTGCTATGCGTCCAGATGCTTACACTGATGAAGACCTGATGCTCTACTGGAAGAGTGGAGATGAATCACTGAGCACAGATGACAAGATCTCGCTGTCTCAGTTTCTCATTCAGAAGTTTCACACCACCTCCAGATTGGCCTTCTACAGCAGCACAGGTGCACATGCCTAATTTTAAATAGTAAACTAGGCAGTTCTCTTTCAGTTTCAGAAGATACAGGCTGTCTACTAGTGCATGACGTGCCAGACATCTTTTAATTTTTTTTATTTTTTGTGCATGCATATAAAGAATCAGAAGGAGCTTTATTACCAAGTATATTTACACTTTGTAACAAGTACAATTTGACTTGGCAACAGGAGCTTCCAGTGCAGAAGAAAGTACACCACATACTTGCCCTACAATGATAGTGCAGACATTCATGAACATCACGGACGAGGGCCAGATAGAAATACACTAATATAAGAAAAACAGAAAAATAAATAATGCACTATATACAGAAATAGAAATATATAGAAAAAAAACATATAATTGTTTAAATGAACGTACAGGTATGTTATTTACAAGTGTACCGTTTATGTAGTTTACCATTTCCAGATACTATGTATAAAAGTGTCAGATATAAAGGGCTAAATCAGTTTATTTGGCATCTGATTTGAGCAACTTTGGACTTTGTCATGAGTGGCTTCTTTTTGCATGCATTTTATATGCACGCATTATGCGTTTGAGGCAGTCATTAAATTGAAGCTCATGGAAACAGAATGCAGCAATTATGGTAATGTGATTATGTTCAGTACACAGCAAAATCATCAGTGTTAAATCAATATAGTTCAGTGTTTATATGTTTCTTCTCTACAGAGAGTAGACGTAACACTAAAGTAGTGTTGCTGTTAATTAATAAAACAAGTTCACTCTACATGTGATTATTGTCCGTTTGTGACGACACCTGCTGTTATCAAGCATGAAGAGACAAGAAGAACAAAAAAGAGAACAGAGTTTAAAGGCATTTTTTAGGTTTATTCATTTTTTATTAAGACTTGGGTGCTCAAGAGTACCCTTAAGAAACTATATTTAAGTTCAATCCTTGCTCAGATTTCAGAATCAGAAAACTGCATTTTCTTTTACTAGAACCTGTTCTCATTTCATATCTCCTGCAGGTTGGTACAATCGTCTTTACATCAACTTCACTCTGCGTCGTCATATCTTCTTCTTCCTGCTTCAGACGTACTTTCCCGCCACTCTGATGGTCATGTTGTCATGGGTGTCCTTCTGGATCGACTGTCGAGCTGTTCCTGCACGAGTCTCGTTAGGTGAATTCATTGGGGAAACCAGTGGGATTGTTTGGCTGAATGCTTAAATATGTCCAGGATTTCACAACCATTGTTGATATAAGCAGTTTCTTATATCTTTCTTACATAGATTTAAGATCAAGAATATCCAATATATTGAGACTGCCAAACAAAACAATGCGACTACACTAATGTAGGGGACTGTGTGAAAAGAGTATTTGTTATTGTTCTATTTTTAAATCAAGGTTGAAAACTACAGTGTGTATTGAAAAGAATCACACCTATAAAATAATCACATTTTGTTGCTTTGCTGCCTGAAATGATGACGGACACAGTTTTTGTTTTATCCAGCTGTATTTACTCAGTGCAACTTATAATATCCAAGTGAAAGATAGAACACCAACATGTCAAAAAAAAATTATAAACCAGAACTGAGTTGGAAAAAGGATCACCCCATAAAGATGACTTGTAAACTCAACCAGGTGACTCTGGCATCACTTTCACTAAATGGCACACCAAATCCTTCTTCGTCTTTCAATCTGTGATCAGCTTGCGTTTTCCAGCCCTCTACTTTTACTCCTCTCGGAAGCATGAAAATAGCTTCCTGGAGCTCATTCTCAGCGGTCCTTAGTAGTGCAGCTGACAAAGACAATCAACTATCGGTGGCAAGACACCGTCAAAAGATCTCCGGATAAAGTTGTGGACAGGCACAAGTCAGGATTTTGATACAATTTTTGTAAAGCTTTTATCAAAGCCTAATCAAACTCAGTGAAGTCTGTTATTAAGAAGTGGAAGGTATTTGGTACAACACAGACCCTCCCTGGATCAGGAATTTAGTTGCAGGAGTTTATGACAAAGAGTGGTCATTGTGTGCATGTGACAACAATATCACTAATTCTCCATCAATGTTGCTTGTATGGTGAGTGTTTTTGCAACGGATAAAGCCACTCCCTTCAAGACAAGTAGTCCACATGCAAGATCCACGACTGGGGTTTGGTGCCAAAACACACCTTGAGGATTCTGAAGCAGATGAGACTCAAAATTAATTATTTGGCCTCAACACCAAAAGATATGTCTGGCGGAAATCAAATACAGCTCAGCATCCTATAAATATTACGGGCTGCGCAATATTCGATAGTCTATAGTTGGGCAAAGTTAGTAAGACAATCCTAACTCACTAAAGTGGCTGTATGTAAGCATAGTGCTTTCAACAAAATACTGACACAAGAGCATTCTCGCCCTTTTTCCAAAGCTTTATTTTTATGACTGTTGGTGTTCTACATCTTTCCTTGGATGTTATAAGTTGCACTGAGTAAATGCAACTGGATAAAACAAAAACCGTGGCCGTCTTCATTTACAAAATGTGTTTTTTTTTAAGTGGGGTGATTTTTTTTTCTATACCCACTGTACTTAGTTTGAGATCCTAGTAAATTGAGAAATGACCGCTTTCTGAAAACTCAAGACTTGTGTAGGTGATTTTAAACATTTAATGATTAATTTTAAACAATGTTAACAGTGGACAAATATAATAATGTCACGTTTCACTACTTTGAGGAGCACGGAGGAGCGAGGAGACGAGGAGTGGCATTCAAACATATAGGTTTTAATCACATCCAGGGAACAAGGAAAACACACATAGCAAGGGTAGAATACTAATTCCGGACAAGGGAGATCAGAACAGGCTAGGACTCAAATAGGGCAGATAACGAAGGGCAGACAGGTGAGAGTATAACTACTAACAAGGAACACCTGGAACACATAGAACTAAATGGGGACAGGAACCGGAAGGACCACATAAGGCGCAGGGGTCAAAACACATCCACACAAAACAAGGAATAGGTCTGACAAATAACTGCAATAGATTGCCGTGCTCATACCTGTTTTAACACCATTGCAAGTTAAATCAATTGCCCCTACAAAAAAATTCTTGTAGTGCACCAGTGTTTGGGGAAAAGTCAAAGTAAATTTTTATGGAAAGTAATGCATTATGTTAATATCGTGTTACTTTTTGTCACCTGACTGGACCTATAGTATTTAAGAACAAAAAAGTTATTTTTTCTTGGAAACTGTAAATCACGGACTTTTTTCAACCAAAAGTGACTTTACTAGCCCACCTTGAAGAAATGTGTCTAAAGTCTGCAACCTTCTCACCCTACTCACCAATTTCTCATTCAACCAATGCGAGGGAACTAGTGTGCAGCTCTCAGTCAATAAATGGGAAAACAAAGTAACTTGTGTTCCTTATTTGAAAAAGTAACACAGATATTCTAGTAATTAAAGTAATGTTTTACCTTATTTCATATTAGGGTAGATTTCGGACAAAAATTATCACTATTTTAGGTGCAATGACATCAATTATAAACGACACCTATGTAGCAATTTCATGGTTTTCACTGTTATGTGAGATAGTGCAACAAAAGTAAATTATACCAAGAGGGAGTTTGTCCCCACAGGTGATGTAAAAATGCTCCCCCATCTGACAAAGCAATTATGCTTATACTTTACAGCAAAATCAGAGTACAGGCAAGTTTTCGCTACAGATACTTAAAAGAATGGATACTACCATGTAATTAGTGAAATTACAAATTATAATTGCCGTATTTGAAAAGATATGGTTAGCTGATGCTAATATCTACCTGATGCTAACTTAAGCGTAATTTTTTAATATAAAGTCTAAATATTTTTATTCATCCTTTTGATGAAAATAAGGATTTGTGTTCAGAACAATTAACTAGTATTAATCTCCTGCCCCTGGGGGCATTCAACCCCACTTGACCTATGTTGAAAAAAAAAAAAAAATCGTATGTCTTCGGAAGATATAAATGTAGGGTTTTCTCTAATAACAACATACTACACTAGCACATGCCTTACTAGTCTCATATATTATACTTGTAACTGTGATGCTTCTACAGCAACAACAAGCTTTAAAACACTTTTTCTTTCTGCTGAAAATGAGATCACTTACTTCTCAGGTACATCACCAGTGTAAGCTTCATGGTGAATACATCTATCACTTTTGTCAATGTAGTCCTTAGTTACAACAAAAATGTGTCTTGATTTTATCTAGTGGTTATTTTGGGAAAAAACAATAGGGGGCGTTTTCCTCCACTCTACCCTACTTGAAAAAGTCATCTGATTATGTAACTTGCGCCACTGCTGTGCACACATGAAAGAAAGAAAGACCCAGTGCATTTAAAAAAACAGAAAATACTTCAACACTATTGAACATTTAGGGATACAGACCAACAGTTCTCTTTCTTAACACTTATAAAATCTCTTTCTTAACACTTTGGGGGCATCTATATGACACCATTTTCAATTAAAACCGGGAAAGAATGATGTGTTTTAGCTATTCATTTACATAACAACTGTGTTTTGGGAGCCTTATCACAATGGGACCCACTTTTAAAAATTTGTCTTTCATTGTTTTTTCTTTGCAACAAAATTCCATCACCAAAGTAATGTTTTTAAGACATTTTACACAAAATTGGATTAAAATACAAACTTTTTTTTTGTTTCTGCCCTGTGTTACACTAGTGCAGGGTTGGCGAACGTCGGTCCTTGAGAGCCGCAGCCCTGCAGGGTTTGCTTCAACCCTAATCAACACACCTGAACAGCTATCAAGTCTGAACAGTTACAGGAAGCTACAGCGTGAGGTTTTACTAGGTTTGGAGCGACCTGAGGGCTGCGCTGCTCTTCCGGACCGGAGTTCGCCACCCCTGCACTAGTGCATAGTTGGTTGAAGATGCACTTAGACCAAACTGAAGGAAAAAAAAAAAAACAACCGTCAAAACCCTTACAGTATTCTTAGCAAAATGTCACTCATTTCTTGTAGGCATCACGACGGTGCTCACCATGTCCACCATCATCACTGGAGTGAACGCCTCCATGCCCAGAGTCTCCTACATCAAAGCCGTGGACATTTACCTGTGGGTCAGCTTCGTCTTTGTCTTTTTATCGGTAATTGAGTATGCTGCCATAAACTACCTGACCACAGTGCATGATGGGACAGATCGCAAATCAAAGGAGAAGGTAAATGCACAACTGATTTTCAAGTACATTCGAATAATCTCCTTTTTTTGCTAACAGTAATTTTCACTATCACTTGCCTTTATGCACCTTCATTATATGAGCTTGACAAAACATAGTTTTTGTACAGTTTGTGGTATTTAAGCTATTGTTTTTATAAGGTGTCTAACAAATTTACATGTATTAATGGGAAAATTGGCACACTGTGGTTTAAATTAGATTTATACCTTCAGAATATGGATGCAATTTTAAAAATGTGGAAATTTGACACATTGACCTGGCTACTTGGAGTAGTAAAATAATCACTGCTTGTGCTGTTTTTCCTAAAACATTTGTCACACAAACCCTAATTTATAAAAAGGTTTTACAATTTAACAGCTGTATTTGAACAGTAATGTAATGGGCTATTATTCTTGTAAACGGACTCCAGCATTTCAGAAATAAAAGTATTTTTAAAATGCATCCACGTTACTGTGAAGCACAGTACGGTGCTTGGCAGTGGTCAAACAATAATTGCAAAATAACTTTTGGATTTATACACACTTGTGAATTAATAGATAGCAGTTAACATGGCCTTGGTGTTTTGGGGAATTTTTAGATGGGAGGTACGTAGGAGAAAAACACCAACATTCTGGATTCGGGCGGCAATAAAATCACAGACTAGCCCCTGTGAATGTTGAAATTTCCTTACTTGCCTATGACGTCAAGTTTTTAGGAGGATTTTGTGAAGCCAATATTTTAATTTTGTAATGCATGTAAAGGTAATTTTCACAACATGGAGGCAAATTAAAAGTTCTCTAAATGGATACGGAAGAGTTTGTGTTTTTCCATTTTAGCCTTTACCCTGCACATGTGTCATATCCCACGCAAGGACTATGATTCTGGATGAAGCGTACAGTAAGCCTGATGCCAATAGCCTGGCAGGATATACCCAGGCCCCTGTCTCCGCTGAGGAGGCTGCAGATAAACAGGACCACATGGTGGTGTGCCTGTCTTTGGCAAACGAGGCCACAGGAGCCAAAAGGAAGACCCTTCGAGGCCTCCGTATCATCCAAAACACTCACGTCATTGATGCCTACTCTCGCATTATCTTTCCAGGGGCCTTTATATTCTTCAATCTGATCTATTGGTCTGTATACTGCTGAACTGCCTTGCAAAGAGATTGTGGTCGTAACATATTGAAATACATACATATTAAAGGTGCACTAAGCGATTTTTGAAAAACGCTTTTTACCACAGTGTCGGACCGAGTCCCAAAACACACTTGCAGCCAATCAGCAGCAAGGGGCGTGTCTAGTAATGATAGGAAGAAGAGAGCGCTCAGTGAGTGCACAGGATGGATATTAGCATCGACTATAGATAGAGAGAGACGGCAAATTAAATTTCAGAGGAACAAAACATTCAAAGGAAGGGTTACGATCAGCCAAGAGGTTGGACCCGCGTAAATATTGGAGCAGCTTTCCAGCGGTGGAGAAACTCAAGGAGCGGAAGTGAATCGGACGCAGAGGTTGCTTTGTTTCTTCTTGATAGGCGAGTTACGTTGATTTTGCTTTTTCACACAACTTTTCTGTGTTGGCTTTTGCTTGAATATGCTGCGGCCGGCAGTCATAGCAGATTTTGCCATTGTCGTTGCCAGGGTTGTGTACGAACGTGTGGGGCGGAGTTAGGAAAATAGGGGGGAGTTCCTGTTGGGGTATGGGAGCGTTTGTTTTGGTGCTTTCAAATATCAATATCGTTTGGCAAAAATCGCTTGGTGCACCTTTAAATAAAAATTAAAAAGTTGTTTGTAGTGAGTGAAAGTAAAGAGACAACACAAGTAAACGAAAGATCATGACATAATGGACACCCAGCTAGCAGATGTACATTCTTGGATAAGAAAGATGTAGATGTGAGAATCTTATTTGTTGATTGCATTTACAGATTTTAAATTACTGTGGTACTATTTTCAAAAGTAAGTGGTAAGTTTTTAAAAGTCTTTGTTTTACATATTCAGTTTGAAATTACCTGTTGCTGTAGACACAGTCATATCAGAATAGAGATTACACATACAAAAGCCATAATAAAACATATTTATGTAAAGTAAATTATCTTGAAAGAACACATAAAAAGTATACAGGAAAATATTTTATTTTACAGTATTTCTACAACGAGTGGTTGCATTGTCAAACTAAATATTTAAACATTTTTTAAATATTTAAATACTATAAATTTAAACACTTTACTCTAAATAGGGAATCTCAAATGAATTGACATCAAGCCTGTCCCACACATTTGGCCATACATTTTCATCAAGATCACAGTGAATATCTTCTTTGTTCAAGCACCATGATAAAAACCTTCTGGCATGATGGGTCCAGGCTTGACATTGCTGTGCAGTTATGTCATTGCATGGCGTGGCATGCTTATGGGGATGGTGATCGTACACCTTTCACCTCCAAGCAGCAAAGAGTTTGGGTTGAGGAAAGGGCAATATGGTGGGAGATATAGGAACATAAACCAAGGATAAGCCTGAAACCACTCCAAAATGGTTGATTTTCCTACACAATAACAGAACTGATATCTTCACTGTGACAGGCCTGTTCAAATTCTTCCAGAAAAGCTATCGGGTGTTCAGTGCTGCATCCAAGAAATGGTCTACAGACTACCACACTGTCTTCACATATAGCTGCACACATTGAGATGATTCCCCCAAGTTGTCCAGGCTAAAATATGGCCTGGACTTCATTTGAAATAACAGTACGCTGTCTTCTGCCTATGTTCCTCTGATGACCACTTCTTTGTTGAGGCCCACGCCTACCTGTTTAGCTGGATCCACGTCTACCTCTTTGATCCGCAACAGGTCTTCCAGTCTATCCTTCTCCATGTTTGCATATTGCAAATGCTCACAGAAATTTGTATGAATAAGCTATCCAGTTGTGATCACCAGGTAAAAAAACAAAACAAAAAATCAGTAATTGGGATTTTTCAGTATTGTTTTTTTCTGACTCTAACAGCAATACTAGTTTATTGTACTAACATATTTGAAAATATGCTGAAATGTTTGAAAAAAGTGCATTTTGATGATCTGTTGTGATATTAAAGGGTTAGTTCACCCCAAAATTTAAATTAGCCCATGAATTACTCACCCTCAAGGCATCCTAGGTGTATATGACTTTCTTCATTCAGACGAATACAATCAGAGTTATACTTAAAAATGTCATCGATGTTCGTAGCATCGTCTTCAGAAGAGTGAAATAAAGTGCATCCATTTTTGTAGACTGGAAACTGAGACTGAGACTGGTTTTCCTTTGCTAAAGTAAGGACACTTTGCTTCCTTTGCTCCTGTAAATAAATGTTGGTTTTCACGAGACTGCTGCTCCCGTATACAACTGTTGGCGCAAGCTACATTAAAGTTATTATTACGTTTTGAATATGGATATTTTTCTTACAAAAACACATCGATTCGCTACAGGAGGCCTTTGTTCACCCCCCGAAACCGTGTGAGGCACTTTTTATTATGGATGGATGTGCTTTATTTGACTTCTTTTGGACTGTTGAACAAAAAACCCGCCCATGCCATTATGAAGCTTGGAAGTGCCAGGACAATTTTTTATATAACTCAGTTTGGATTCATCTGAAAGAAGGAAGTCAAATACGCCTAGGATGGCTTGAGGGGTGAGTAAACAATGGGCTAATTTTCATTTTTGGGTGAACTACCTTTAACTGTAATGCATAGGCCCTAAAACAGCTTGACAGGTTGACCATATTTTGACCTAGAAGGACAGATGTTTTTGGCCCTGAACATTCTTCCGTGAGGCCTAGCCTAGCCCTACTACCCATTCTAATCACTAATGCATAAGGTAAAACAATATGCTATCTCTAAATATTAAACGGGGTCCTATGAGGCATTTTCGAGTTTTCCTTTCATTTTGGCCGTGTTACAAGCTTTGTGTGCATAGATAAGATCCCTAGTGCAGAAGACTAAAAGTCCCAAACTACCAAAGAGATATTCTTTATAAGAGTTGAGTCAGCCACGCCTACCTAAAATGGGCTCGTTCTAACACGCCCCCACGTATCTAGGTCACTATGTGGGAATATTTGCATAATGCCGCCAAAATGTTCATGCAAAGAAAGAAGGTGTGGTTTTAGTAACCGCAGTTAGTGTTGAAGCAGTCATTTCAGGGAGACGCTGTGTGTTTCTAGGTAAAAGCACTTTATTTGGCCTTCTGAAGGTAGATGCATTTAGGAATCTTTAAGATGACTTACAACAGAACAGCAATGCATTTTATGGATGACCTTTTCGTGAACCTAGGAGAGGAGGTCATTCTGACTTTGCTATGACAATCTGGCGCTTCTGAATCAGCTACTGTTTTGTTATCAGTTTAAGTATTTGCTATTGACTGTTCAAATGCAGAGTTTTGCGCATCGTGTGTGTGTGCGTGAGCGAGAGAGCGTCACATCACAGTAGAGTCAGCTGTCTTAACCGCAGCTTGTGTACTGCATCATTACTGTGTCTGTTCCCCTTTCGGGCTTGAACTGATGGTAAAACTAATGACATTATTTACTGTTATTACATTTATTTTGAAAGATGAAGCTCTCGATTATGGTAAGGGGCGTTACATTTCCAACGAGTGCTTGCGGTGTTCGACCAATCACAATGCACTGGGTCAGCTGGCCAATCAGAGCAGACTGCGCTTGTCGGAAGGAGGGACTTTGTAGAAAACAAAGCGTTTGAGAGAGGCGGGGCATAGAGGACCTACAATATTTGAAAAATAATGTGTTTTTTGAACATTAAAGCATGTCAACATATTCTGTTACACCAAATACACAAAATAATGATCTTTAAAAAAGCATCATATGACCCCTTTAATGAAACGACAGAATGATTTTCAAGCTCTTAATCCAAGCTTCTTTCTTCCTAAAATTTAATTGGTTAATTTTAATTGGTTGATTGTAATGTTCTTTCAGAACCAAGAATGTAAATCCAGCATCATGTCAGCCAGTAATTATTCCTTTTTAATTTAATACACTCTATTGAGGCTCACCCAACAATGGAGCCCCCCAAGGCTCTGTGTTTGGCCCACTTCTGTTTTCCTTATGCACATGTAATTGTGTTACAAAACTAAAGTCATTGAAGTTTGTGGATGACATAATGATCATTGGCCTGATCTCAGATGGTGCGGAGGATGTATAAAGAGAGAAAGTTGAAACAAGGACAGTGCATCAGGACAACAACCTCTGACTGAATAATAGTGAAACTATGGAGATAATCATGGATTAAAGGACACATCAGAGATGAAACACACACTTACATACACCTGTGGTTTTAGAGCCTCCTTTTTCAAATATTAAATATAGCTACATGACGTTAAATATCTTATCGCTATTGACAATAGCCAACTAATTGCATAATAGCTTGTTATCGGATTAAATCCTGCCTAGTAGTGTGAAGTCCTACAGCGTCAGGGAAGGTATTTCAGCTCATTACTCATTGTGGGTTACCAGATATCATGGACATAAATTCAGGTGTCATCAGAAGGTCAGGTCTAGCTACAACGACATCACTTATTGCATTTGTAGACTGCATCAATACATCTAGTCAAAAACCAAATGACAACTAAGTAATGGAATCTGAACATTAATTTTATGCACACTGTGCTGATTGATAACAGAACCCAAGCACAGGCTGTCTGAACTCAAACTCTTTATTAATAAAAGAGAAAAAACAAACTGAAATTGTTCAGGCAAAAACACAACAGTGCCCAGACTACAGCCAAATGAACTGGAAACAAAAACTGGAAATGGCCCGTATTAGAGCAAAACTAGAACACAACAAGGTAGATATCATGAAGCTGTAGGATTCTGACACAGAGAACCCAAACCAGACCGAACTGGCAGGATCCTGATATCTGGTCTAGATCAAGAAAAAACACAAGCCACAACATGGATGCCAGAATCCTGACACTGAAAATCATAAACAAGATTTGACATAAGTAAAAGGATCCTGACATTATCTCCCACCTGGTGTCCAAATCAAGGGACTGCACTGAACCTGAGCAGAAGGACAGAACTATCAAAAATTAAAACAAGATGCTTGTTTTCCAAAACTAAAAATCAAAGCGTGTCAGAATGAGGGTTTTTATTTGCTGATGTTTTGCAAACATTCCATTAATAGCCTTTTGTTACCTTAGTTTGTTTTCTCTAGGACTCCTGTGGAAAGTATATTCAATTGCCAGTGATTATTGTTACATGCTGCTTGATGTGCATTTGATTAATAAACCCTTGAAACTCAAATCAAGCAGCTCAGGCCTTTACACTGGGTACGTTATGTAAAGAATATCTTGAGTCTCAACTGAATGTATACTCTGTGGTCTCTCATGTCACTCTATTATTACTTTTTTCTCATGTAATGCAATTTTTTCCAATTGTTAAAACATACTGTGTTTTCTTGAAACATATAATATATTTATCAAAACTATTAGCTCAGTTATACAAACATCAAACCTTTATTCAACAAAAAATATCTTTGGTTCAACACATTTCCAACTCATTTAACACATTTAACCACACTTTTCCAACTCAATCCGAGCAGCTGAGTCCTTAGCCATCTTCAAGAATCGGCTAAAAACACATCTCTTCCATCTTTATTTGACCCTCTAACTCTAGCACTCTCTATTCTAATTCTATTCTTAAAAATAAAATAAAAACACTTGGCCCTTTTAGACTTGCACTCTATTCATTTGCTGCTTGTTTTCTTAAAAAACAAAAAAGCACTTGTATATCATTGCTCTTTTGTTGATTTTGATTGCTTCCATTGTCCTCATTTGTAAGTCGCTTTGGATAAAAGCATCTGCTAAATGACTAAATGTAAATGTAATGTAATGTAAATGTAATTCAAACTTTGTATTAATCTTTCTTTGTTTTTTTTTTATTCTTTACATGTCACTTCATGTCACTTCACACACACACACACACAAAGTACAGTCAACGTATTATTCATTCATATGTCAAAACTTCAGACCAAGTCTGCAAAACTGCAAGCACATTATTTGCAAATCACATCATTCAAAACTAACAGCTCTTGTGTTTAATTTAAAGTGAAGTCACCTTTTTTTCTACACTCTCAGAAGAAAAGGTACAAAAGCTGTCACTGTAGCATTTTTGCACCTTTTAGGTACCAATATGGACCCTTTAGGTACAAAGGTGTACCTATTGAAAACCACAGTTATATGAATTGCATTCAATTTTAATTATATCTACTTAAATTAAAATTACAATTACAATTCTGCACTCTGTTTACAACCTCAATAGAAAAGAAATGACATTATTCTGATATAATCCTGTATCATTTAGTATTTCATAAACACTGGTTACTGTAGGACATGGCTGCTGATGTTATGAAGGCAAACTCAAGTAGGATCCACATGCTGCATTTATTAAACAAACAATAATCCAAGGACAAGGAGTAGCAACCAGGAACAGAACAGAGGCAGCCAACACAACATCCAAGAAAGGACAAGACCCGACAAAGAGCAGGACATGCAGAAACAAAATGATGTCCTCTGTGGTGAGACAGGACATGCAGGAACTCAAAGGTGGTGCCAAACACAGGGACTCTGAGGCTGGGGCGTGAGGGGCGAAGGTTTTTAAAGGGGGAAAGGTTGACTTGTAACCCAAAGGTTGCTGGTTCGAGTCTCGGTTCAGGCAGGGATTGGGCAAAAATGGCTGCCCACTGCTCCGTGTGTGTGTGTGTGTGTGTGTGTGTGCGTGTGTGGCCACCGGAATGCCAGCCGCTCAATCAGTGGTTGGTCCGCCAAACTGGAAGCCAATCTCAGGGACTGCCCTTGTAGCTTCAGGTCACGTGCAACGTTCATGACGTCCGGAAACACTGGTGTGGCAGCCATGACAGGACGAGAATCAGGTAGTGGCGGGCATGGACAGAGGAGAGGAGGCTCTGGAAGTGTACTTGCCATTTTGTATGAGAGGTACAAATACTGGGCTTGTACCCCTCCGTGATGGCACTGGAGCTTGCCCCCCCCACCCCTGCTAGATTATGCACCCCCTAGTATTGGTAGGTTTAGGAGTAGGTGTGGGGGAGGGGTTAAGATTAGCGGTGGGGTTGGGATTAGGCCATCAGGTAGCGACTTCAATGAGGGGGTGCATAATCTGGCAGGGGTGCAGAATTCGGCACAACACCAGCCTGTCTCTGTGCCATCCTCTTCAGCCCGATCCACAAAGGAACCCGTCATCACGTGAGCCCGATCCATTCCTTAGACTGTTGCTCTAACCCGTTGGCTCTCGATATCTGTCTCCCTCTCCCAGCACCTGTTCAATAAAGCTGTTTACTTTACCTCTCCGTCCCTGGTCTCCTTCTGCACTGTGACAGTTATGTCTCTTATGTATATTACATTATTAATATACTCTTATATTATCTCTATGTATCTTCAGTCGTGGCATGTTTATAGTTACTGAATATGCATAAATTTATTTATTTTTATAACTATCTAGACATTTTGGAATTTAAAGATTTCTTTCAAACTTATGTAGAAAATTTTAACCTATTATGCAAAAGCATCAGGCACGCTGATGCGAAATATTGTGAAAGGAAAAGGTATGAATTATAAACTGGTATAAAATTTAGTATGGTATTTATTCTCCACAAACATTAAACCAGTGAAAAGTTTGGACACAAAATTCGTTCTTTATTGTGACGGTTTTCCACATTTTAGAATAATAGTATAAGTGAATAAACTAAAATCAATAAATTAAATACCACAAAAGGAATTAAGGGAGTTAAGCAGGTAAATAAAAACGACTTTTTCGTCTGGATTCCAGCTCGGAGCACTCTGGACTTCAGTATTGAAGGAAAGAAACATTTGATTACCAGAAAGAAATTTAGTAAACTCTCCAATCTTTTGGCTGGTCGTTGTAGCTCTTTTCAATTTATACTCCCCATATATTGAATGAATATTCAATATGATTTATTTGATCAATTTTTCATTTTAACGCCTCTAAAAATACCATTTGGAAGAAATTGGAACAATGCCGAGTGACTATACCACTCGGTTATGTAAGTGTAATTCAGATAGCACGTAATACCCATGTAACATTACATAATATACGGCCAGCAAATGTCTGTTTCACCCTCTAACCTGCGAAAGCTCCTCCTGGATGCGAGAAAGCAAGGCTGCAGCAAACAGCAGATCTGACCTTCACATTAACGCAGATTAAACGCATCTGGACGACTGCGGTCGATGGCACGTCCTCACAGGCTGTCTTCAAGAGCTCCTCAGTGCTGTTTTAATAGTCTCGTGACTGTAGGTTGATGTGGGCATCATGCACGCTGATGTCTGCTTTCTGCTCTGCGCGTGCTTTTTCTCCACTGGAGCGCTGCAGCTGCGCGGACAGGTGCTTCAGACATGCAGCCAAACCAGGTGAGTGCATCACCTCACTCATGCATTCAACCATTATTCATGACAAACGTGAATAAATAACTGATGAAGAAGATGTAGACGCGCGCTGAAGGGTAGATGGGATGTGTTGCACGAATTAGTTGTTTTATTAGCAACTCTCTGTCAGAAAGAAAGAAATGAAGACAGAAGGAAATTAAAGGTGTGAAAAAACTTTGAAAAGGTTGAAAGTGCAAAATGTACATTAAATATACTTGTCTGCACAATTTCTTTTTTTAGCTGAATTCATGCAAACTGTACCATTCTATCAAAAATAAAGAAATAAAACCTCAAAGTTTTAGGGTTGTTGAAACATTTAGAACAAAGACGCATGACCTACACTCTAAAAAATGCTGGGTTAAAAAGGGACAAACCCAGCTATTGGGTTGTTTTGACCCAGCGGTTGGGTTGTTTTGACCCAGCAATTGGATTGTTTTGACCCAGCGGTTGGGTTTGGTTGTTTTGAAAGTTTTTCTTTGGACTGGTGCCCCAGCGGTTGGGTTGTTTTGAACCAGCGTTTGGGTTGTTTTGACCAGCGGTTGGGTTGTTTTGACCCAGCGGTTGGGTTGTTTTGACCCCGCGGTTGGTTTGTTTTGACCCAGCGGTTGGTTTGTTTTGACCCAGCGGTTGGGTTGTTTTGACCCAGCGGTTGGGTTGTTTTGACCCCGCGGTTGGGTTGTTTTGACCCCGGCTGGTGGTGTGGGGATTGGTCTGTTGGTGAGTGATACGCTGGTAGTGAGCAGACTGTGCGCAGGTGGGGTTGGTTGGTGTGGTGGGTGGTGTTTGGTGTTGGAGTGTTGGTGGAGTGGGTTTTTTGTTGGGCGGTTTGGTGTGGGGTTGCGGTGGTGTTTTTTGTTTTTTGGTGTTTTTTTTTTTTTTTTTTTTTATGTTGCAGGATTTTGGCTTGGTTCGGCGTTTTCCCGTTTCTTTTTGGTTTTGACCCCCCTCCCCGCCCTCCCCCCTGCGGTTGGGTTGTTTGACACCAGCGGGGGTTGTTTTGACCCAGCGGTTGGTGGTTTGTTTGACCCCGCGGTTGGCGTTGTTTTGACCCCGCGGTTTTTGGTTGTTTTGACCCCTGCGGTTGGGTGTTTTGACCCCGAGTGGTTTGTTTTGACCCCGCGGTTGGATTTGTTTTGATCCCACGCGGTTGGGTTGTTTTGATGCCAAGCGGTTGTTGGGTGTTTTGACCCAGCGGTGGGGGTGTTGACCCAGCGGGGGGGTTGTTTGAACACGCGGTTGGGTGTTTGACCCCCGCGTTGCGGGGTTTTGACCCCGCGGTTGGGCTTGTTTTGGACAAACCAGCGAGTTGCGTTGTTTTGACCAGCGGGTGGGTTGTTTTGACCCGGAGGTTGGGTTGTTTTGACCCAGCGGTTGGTTTGTTTTGTTTTGACCCAGCGGTTGGTTTGTTTTGACCCCGCGGTTGGGTTGTTTTGACCAGCTTTTGGGTTGTTTTGACACAGCGGTTGGGATGTTTTGAACCCAGCGGTTGGGATGTTTTGAACCAGCTATTGGATTGTTTTGACCCAGCGGTGGTTTGTTTGACCCCGCGGTTGGGTGTAGACCCAGCGGTTAGCGACAGGTTTTGACCCCCCGCTGTTCGCCGGTCTGTTTGACCAGGGTTGGGTGGTTTTGACCCACTGGTGTTTGGGTTGTGGTGACCAGCGGTTGGTTGTTTGACCCAGCGGTTGGGTGTTTTGAACCAGCGGTGGGTTGTTTGACCCCGCGGTTGGGTGTTGACCAGCGGTTGGGTGTTTTGACCCGCGGTTCGGAGTTGTTTTGAACCCCGCGGCTTGGGTGTTTTGACCCCGCGGTTGGGTTGTTTTGACCCAGCGGTTGGGTTGTTTTGACCCAGCGGTTGGGGTGTTTTGAAGCCAGCGGTTTGGTTTGTTTGACCAGCGGTTGGGTGTTTTGGCCCCAGCTATTGGTTTCAAAACAACCCAACCGCTGGGTCAAAACAACCCAATAGCTGTTTGTCCCATTTTAACCCAGCGCTGAGTTATATTTAACCCAGCATTTTTTAGAGTGTAGTGAACAATTCCTAGGTCTCTAATTAGTTGTAAACTAATTTGTGTCATGAAATTTGTGGTGATGTGAACTCCTTTGTACAGATGGTCAGATTTCCTTGCTTCTGCTAAACGAAAGCACACAAGATGCTTGATGTTTGGAACATTCTCAAAATATGTTCATAATGTCAGCGTAAAGAACTGGCATCATTAAACAAGCGGGATATAACAAACACAAAGACATTTCATTTTTTCACTCACATTGTTACATTGATTATTTTTGATGTTGTATGCAGAACAGAATCATTAGCGATCTCCACTTATTAAGGGCATTAATACAATTTATTTATTTATTTTGCAGCATAATCATTAAAGTGCCTGAATGATTTGAGATGTTGTTGTTGTTGTTATGTTCTTATATGTAATGATGTCATATCCTGCATTTGTCAGATCCAAGCGAGAAACCACCAGAACAGAGAGAGAAGCACATAAACCTGGCAGGTAGCACAAATATACATTTCATTTCATTTGCTCACCTTTTAAAAAGTATAATATCTATATAACCATATTATCTGCAAGAGGTCTCAATTTCAAGCTCCCAATACTTTTGCAACATTAACGTCATAATAATTGAAAAGTGATTTTACAACAGCTACTGTATGATGTGGGGATTTACAGTCTTGCTTTTTAAATTTCATTATTTAAAAAATAGCATTATATAGTAATTTAAATATATGATTTTCATTCTCTGTGCTTCAAATACATTCATTAACCATATTGCAAAAACTGTTCTTTTTGTGTTGGAATTATGTTTTGACATGTTTTGTCATGATTTCTTGTGACCTCTTTTACTTATTTATTTCTGTGTTTAGCAGCACTTTACTAATGAGAAGTCCAGATGTCACAAAAGCTCCCGTTACGAAATCAGAACAGCTCCTCAGGTTAGATGGCCATGACTTCACCATGAGGCCTGGCTTTGGAGGTGAGATGAGAAGAATGCTTTGAGCCCCAAAAACAAAAGATAGAAAGCTATGTTGAAGAGTTTCCAGACTCCCTAGAGGTAGAAAATATGGGCTATGCAGAAAAGTCTTCTGGGTAGTCTAAAGCAGTGGTTCCCAACCCTGGTCCTGGAGGCACCCCAACACTGCACGTTTTGCATGTCTCCTTTCTCTGACACCGGTTCAGGTCTTGGAGTCTCTACTAATGAGCTGATGACCTGAATCCAGTGTGTTTGATTAAGGAGGCATGCAAAACTTGCAGTGTTGGGGTGCCTCTAGGACCAGGGTTGGGAACCACTGCTCTAAACAATGTAAAGGATTTAGTCATATTCATTATTTAAATCTTTAAATATATAAATGCTAACATATAAATTACTTCATAAATAAATGTAATCATTTAATTGTATTGTTACATTTATCTTAAATCTAAATCAATTATTAGTTTGTTGTTGTTGTTGATTTCTACTTGCTTTATTGGCTTTATTTGTGGTGCATATGGATTAATATGCAACCTATGATTATCATTAATGCATTAATGACTAATGCGAAACACCAGCAGATCTTAATAAACACCACAAGACTCAGATTTATGTAGGATTTGAACTGACATCACATGCAATCAGCTTTACATAAGCTCAGGCCAGATTATGACACTGATTTACTGTGGCTCTGTGCCACAAGCATTCACTTATCTGCCCGTATCTTCACTAAAGTTCACACCATCTGTAAATACTACAGTCAGATCAAAACCAGATTAAGGGTTATGAAAATATTGTCCTAAATTGAAGAAAGGACATTTCATGTTTTCACTCATTTCTTTTGCCTTTCACAAGTTTCATGCAAGTTTTTTTTCTTGCTGAGTGCTAAATTAGAACATGAAAGTTTAGTAGCTTGTTTAGTTAATTCATTTGAGCTAATCTCTTAAATATACAGTATATTAAATGCTGATGAAGTTTGCTAAGAAGTGGCCAGCCAGATCACCAAGAATCATAATTACAAAGACAAAACTTTTATTGTGGTACTTAAAAGATGACTGGATGGTCAATTACAAAAAGCATGTATTTTGGGGAGATTTAATTTTCTATGAATGTTTTCTTTTATATACCATTCCACTTTATCTTGCCATATTAGATTATTAGACTTTCAAGTGAAGTTTTTAGCACTTTTAAGTCTATTCTGATGGGCTATGATCCTTAATCTTTATATTACATGAACATGTCATATAGCAGTTAGAGCCTGGGCATTTGCTAATAGCCATATTGTAACATGTGATTCCATATGGTAGTCAATGTGTTACTCTGATCAGCTGCTCCAAGTTGATCTAGATAATTGATCAGATGGACCAGCAGCTGGTGCAGCCGAGGTTAATCCTGTAGCCCAGTGGTGTTCAATCTTATCCTGGAGGGCCACTGTCCTGCAGAGTTTAGCACAAACTTGCTCCAACATACCCTTGTAGTGATCCTGAAGACCTTGATAGCTGGTGTTATATAGGGCTGGAGTTAAACTCCGCTGGAAAGTTGCCCTCCAGATGTAACCATCCTTGTTGTAGACCTTGATCATCCTGGTTTGGTATTATGGCATGGGGTGGTAGACCACCAAAAACCAGCCTGACCACCTTAAGCCGATGTGGCATCTTACCTTATCTATCAAAACCTATTGCTCAGATCACACTAAAGTTATTGAAGTGGTTAATAAATGGATAGATTTGTTGAGTAGATTAATTACATTTGGTGTTATAAGTTTAAATCGACTACGTTTTTTACAGTGAGTGCATTATAAAACAGTTTAAAGCTCATTTTTGCTTCATTTCAGGGCCGGCGATACCTGTGGGTGTTGATGTTCAGCTTGAGAGTCTGGACACCATCTCTGAAGTAGATATGGTAGGAGACTGACATAAATATGGCTTACAGATTTCAGAGTGCATCATGAATGATTCAGGGCTATCATGATCTTTTCCACTCGGAGATTGCGCCACAGGATTTGTATTAGGGCAAAAGCTCTAATTCAGCATCCAGTAACCTTTCCAAGCACCCTAGATGTGTCGACAAACACTTTTTTTTTCTTATAGAGGGCTCTTGGGATAGAAATGAAGCTGCTGTATAAACTGTTTAGAATCAGTTGTAGATAGGATTCTAGTTCAATTCCAGAATAAAAATTTCCTGATAATTTGCTCACCCCTATGTCATCCAAGATGTTTACGTCTTTTTATCTTCAGTCGAAAAGAAATTAAAGTTTTTGAAGAAAACATTCCAGGATCATTCTCCTTATAGTGGACTTCAACGGCTACCAAACGGTTGAAGGTCAAACTTACAGTTTCAATGCAGCTTCAAAGGGCTCTACACGATACCAGACGATATCATCATATTTTCTAAAAAAAAATAATAATAATTTGCTTTATAAACAAAAACGCGCACCTTGCACTGCTCTGCGATGCGCGTCCATAACTTTGCGTAATACGTAATCACGCTGAAAAGGTCACACGTAGGCGGAAGTACCGACTCAGTGTTTACAAATGTAGAGAAGGAGTACCGTTCAAAAGTTGTTGTCACATATTCAAATGTCTTTGTGTCAGTATATCGTTTAAAATGGTCACTTCGTGTTCATATCCTGGATGTTTAAATCTTTTGAAACCTAACTTCCCCCTACGTCAAGCATGACCTTTTCAACGTAATTACGTATTACTTGAAGCCATGGACCAGCGAACATCAGTGAGCAAATAAGCTCCATGGAGATGCGCAATCTCTTTGTTGTTACTAAAGAATATACTTTTTTTGTTTAGAAACAGACTAACGATCGTTTCATTAGATAAGACCCTTATACCTCGTCTGGCATTGTGTAGAGCCCTGCACTGAAGCTGTAATTTTGACCTTCAACCGTTTGGTAGCCGTTGAAGTCCACTATAAGGAGAATAATCCTGGAACGTTTTCATCAAAAACCTTAATTTCTTATCAACTGAAGAAAGAATGATGTAAGCATCTTGGATGACATGGGGGTGAGTAAATTATCAGGACATTTTTATTGTGTAAGTGAACTAATCCTGTACATGCATGGATGATTGGATTGGTATGCCTAAGGACTTCACATAACCCTGTACCTGAGACATTACTGGAAGGACGAGCGACTGTCCTTTCCCAGCAACACCAACCAGAGCATGACATTTGATGGCCGGCTGGTAAAGAAAATCTGGGTACCTGACATATTTTTTGTCCATTCCAAACGATCCTTCATCCATGACACCACCACAGAGAACGTCATGCTCCGAGTGCATCCTGATGGCAAAGTGCTCTACAGCTTGAGGTAAGTGTCACAAATTACTCACATGCACATACATTCTGATGATCTTACCTCAAAGCTCTGACAGGCTCTTATTCAGGCTTTGGTTTTCGTTTTGTATTTAACAACTGACCTCTCCGAACTGCGGAAACACACAATATAATCCCCATTAAAGCTCGAGAAACAGATTGCCAGCCATCAGAAGAGTTATGTTACGTCCGGCTTTGCTGTAGATGTATGACATTGCTGGGTCTAAACCTAATCAGTGAGAGAGACTCATATTCGCTCAATAAACCAAAAGATCTTGTTTTTCTATCAAACCTCTTTGATGTAAACCAGCAGTCATTTTTCTGACATTTAGGATTTCCATGTTTGCTATTACGTTTTTTTGTTGACCAAGATCTGTCATCTCTAAGAGGTGCTGATCCTAGTTTTTGCTTTAGATGAGTGAACGTGTGGATTAATATGTGGGAATCTGTGGGATTAATGCAAGCCACATGTAGATTCAGACACAAAGCTGGCTCATTGGTGAGTTTTAATCTCAGAAACGTCCCGCACCCAGTCTGCTGGACAGAATTAATTTATTCTTATATGTACATGTCGACTTACAATCTATAAGTCAATCCGTTGTGTCAAGGCCATCTTCTCCCTACACCCTCTCAACCATTTCATCTAGAATCTTCCCTTTTATCCAAGGCCAGATGGCCATCTGTAGGGTTTTGCTATATACAGCACATGCAGAAAGTAGTCTAACCCCTTCATGGTTTCAGTTTATGTTGCAGACTTAGGCAATATTGTTTTTTGTTTTTTTTCATAATGACAAAGCAACAAAAAAAACCTGATTTTTAATAACTACAAATTTGTTAAAGAATAAGTATTCACCATAACAAAATTGTACAGTCATTTCTGTCCTCATATTTATATCTTAAAGACACATTGAAATTGCTTGACGAGTGCAAAACATATGAATGCATAAACATATGAATGCATAAAAATGACCCTACAGAAACACAGTAAGATAAATCAATGAGATACATTTCGATACAAAAGCAAAAACGAAGAACATGCTCTTGAACAACAATGGTGGTTCATGTTAGTTTTCTGGACATTATTTCTGCATTATGAGTCCTTGCTTCTCTTTCAAAGCCCTGCAAGTGTTCGGGAACCACTGCTTTAGGCCTGGGGTCTCCAATCCTGCTCCTGGAGATCTACTGTCCTGACTCATTCTTGACAAAAATGCTGGTCAAAACCTTGACTAAAGTAAGAGCGACAGTTGTTTAAAAGCTGCACGATTGTGCTTACAAATCAAATAGTCATGACATCTTGCCTTTACCCTGCGAGGGACTTAGATGCCGAGCACCAATTGTTCTAGCGCCAATTGACTACAGCATTGGCTGCATTTTCCAAATAAATGGAAAGGCTAAGGACAGGGTAATATGTTTCACACTCCTAAGTGCATCTATAACAGTCATAGCTTTTGGCATCTGATGCCATTTCACGAGTTCGCCTGCCCATTCAGCCCTGCCAGGTAATGGTAAACGAACTTGGCTTGCTGTCCGCGAAGGAGGCTCGAACCCGAGGCTTCGCTCGAGCTCCGAGGAAGAACCCCCCCTTATGATGGTAAAGTGTAGAGGAAAAAGAAGGAATTAGAGGAGGAGAAGGTAGGGGTGCCGGAAGAATTGTCACTGGAACGGAGCAATGGCTGCTGCTTATATATGGTCGTAACGCTGATTGACAGGACTGGATGATTACGCTCCTCCCGAACCTGTGTTAGGAACTTAATTTAATTCGGTCTTCCACCAGCACAGCACACACAGCCTGCAGCTGCTTCAAAAACAGTTCCACCATACCATAAAAGATGAATTCCAGCGAGTGGGTTCATCATGTAAGAACTTATGGTCTGGGAGGGACAAGTCTTTCTGTTTCTTGGCCAGATGACACGAACGCATTGGTTATCTGGTGAATGCAGATATGGGTTTTGAAACCTTGACAGCAATGCAGACACACTTTTTTTTAAATTGCTTCGTTCACAGCAAAATGGAGATTGTGCCTGAAACGCTGATTTTTTCTTCCATTTTTCTCCAAATTTCTCTTCAAAAGCTTCTTAGCGGTGTGCTATCTGTGTGTTATCTCAACAACATCCAAGAGACCAGGATTGCAGTTTCCATTATTTATTTATATGCTGCAGAGTTCTCTTCGTGTCCACAGATCAGTTTTGCAACGGTTTCTCTCAGAGATGCTAGATTACGGGGTGATTCATTATAGATGTATCTCTGTGTACGTGAAATAATTTTGACTTGGAAGCTGATGGTTGAGGTTAAACTGTTATAACATTTGCTAGGATATGTGTTTTCCGAATGTGTAGACAGGAACTTGTTCCATACAAATTTCAGTAACACCCTGGTTCAGTTTTCTTGTTTCAGGTTTCTCATATTTAAATGCCTCTGAAAAGATTAGTGGGTCATATTCATCCTCCTCAGCATGATGCTGTGAAAAGAAGATAGAAATTTCCGTAATAAGCGAGTGGCAGCCTATAATCATTTTTTTCAGTGAGTCACACACAAAAGGGTCCCTATGATCGATTTCAGTTTTCTGGGGGGGCCTTTTTTTGGAGTGTTACAAGCTGATTGTGCATTGATAAGATTCCTGAAGTTGCAAAGACTAAGTCTCAAACCCAAAGAGATATTCTTTATAAAAGTTCAGAGTCAGCCACACCTACCTAAAACAGCTTTTTCTAACACGCCCCCACATGTCTACGTCACTGTGTGGGAAGATTTGCATAACGCCGCCCAAATGTTCACACAAAGAAAGAAGGCGTAACTTTTATTCTCGCTGTAGTATTGTTGTTGCCGCCGCCGCCATGTCGTGAAGACGCTGTGTTTTTTTGTGAAAGCGAAACTACTTTGTTTGGTCTTCCAAAAGAGGACACGACTAGACATCAGTGGTTAATTGATTACACCCTGTTCCATAACATTCAACCATATTAGATTCGGTGTTCCTTTAATTCCAGTTCCCTGTTTTCCCTTCGCGCGCATGCGACCCTATAACAGTCAGATCTGAAAATTGCTGCCTCACACCCTGTAAGTTCGTTTTTCATATTTAAAGGATTTTTCACTGATGATTCAAACGTGAGTTTTGAGCAGTGTAGAGTAGTGCTTGCTGTTTGTCATTTCTCCGATCACAAATGCAGACAGGGTTTTATGTTTACGCGGCGCGATGCAACACAACGCGTAAAAAGACAGTATAAGTCATTATAATCAGTAATTATGTCCCCACTGGATGCAACAAATGCCTCGTTTGTAATAGGTTTTATTGGTTTTGTCTCGTCGCTCCGGCCGGACGGGGCATCACAGTATGTTAGGGGCGTAACATTTCCATCACACGCTTGAGGTATTCAGCCAATCACAGCACACCTCGCTTTTCAGATCGATGAGCTTTGTAAAACTCGATGTGTTTCAGAAAGGCGGGGCATAGAGGAGAAACAATAATGTACAGTATGTGGAAAATAATGTGTTTTATGTGTTTTAATAATGAGGTGTCACTGATTGTGGATTTCAAGGAAAGAAATCCTTGGTTTGTGAAACGATGAATTAGCACAAATCTAATGACACAGCATTTTTTCACCAGCCTTTTAGTGTGGTGCAGTGGTAGCTGCGTTATTTTGTTGGGGGAGCTATGTAGTATCTCCACATCAATCCTGATCCTTGGCCTCAAATGGCAGTAATTAACCTAAGTTAATGTCTTTTTCTGAACCTTTTTGAGAAGACAAAATGCTTCTTGAATGTTGCATAACACTTTTATAGTGAAATGTCCTGTGATCGGTGCTTAAATTGCGTTCAGTTTTATCCAAAACAGATATTATACTGTTATACCCTATACATGCAACCTACACTAACCCTAGCCTAAAACCTAAACTATAGATGTACAAAACAAAACATTGATAAAAACACATTTGCTAAAGCACCTATACCATTTTAGCCTGCTTTAGCAAGTCTTTGAGCTCTTATATTGTGACTCGTGTTTCATAGGACTTGTATCCGAGCACTTTACAGTGTAATTGCAGTGCTGGTTGAGCTACCGAGCAAGTTTATATGGCAGAAATGCCATAAATGTGGAGCTGATTATGTGATGCAAACATCAAAATGTATTTACAAATCATGCACTATGATAGAAGTATTTAGGAGCCACTTGAAAATACGCCTTTGTTAATTGATGTCCGCCCCTTTAATCATAATTTGTGTAAAAAGGAATAAAAGTTGTTGCTGTTTTGCTGCCATTAGTGTTCATTTCAACTGGAAACTGCAGTGAATTGTATGTATAGGTACAGTTTTGGAGTTTTACAAACATGTAGGTAGAGGCATGTTTTTCCAATGAACCTATGTTGCTTGTTTGAAATAGTAGCATATTGAATACTATAGCAAAAATGCAGGATCCTACATCAGTTCAAAGCCTATTTGTTAACAAGACTCCTCCCCCTGGAAACAAATAACAGGATTATGAATGAAATAAGTGAAATAACGTTTGATTATTTATATTTTATTTATTTATTCCTCATGGGCTTACAGCCCACGTAGTATAGTCATTTTCAGTTGAAATCGCTAAAATAAAGTAGACAGTTTACATATTGTGGATTTGTTAATTACTCCAAACACATTCAACAGGGTTACAGTCACAGCGATGTGCAATATGGATCTCAGTCACTTTCCCCTGGACACCCAGACATGCTCACTGGAGATTGAGAGCTGTGAGTCTAAACACAACACAACTGATTTTCATGAATGAATCAAACAACAGTAATGTGACGTAATTTTAAGTAAAGCAGGATATTCCGTATTTATTTAGTGTTTCGGTGTTTGTGAGATAATTTGTATGGTGTTATTTTATTTTCAGATGCCTATACTGATGACGACCTCATGCTGTATTGGAAGAGAGGAAACAAATCTCTGCAGACGGATGAGAAGATCTCTCTGTCTCAGTTCCTCATTCAGGAGTTTCACACCACCTCAAAACTAGCTTTCTACAGCAGCACAGGTACTGAGGATTGACTCCAGTACAGTTAAGAGTGTCTGCAACTGATCCTTCACTAACCCCACCTTAAAACCAATACGGACCAGTTTTACATTGACCGTCATTACCATCCTCCATATTGTCTCATGTAATTTAAAGGGATAGTTCACACAAAAATGAAAATTTGATGTTTATCTGTTTACCCCCAGGGCATCCAAGATGTAGGTGACTTTGTTTCTTCAGTAGAACACAAACGAAGATTTTTAACTCAAACCATTGCAGTCTGTCAGTCATATAATGGAAGTGAATGGGAATCACGGCTTTGAGAGTCAAAAAAACATTCACAAACAAAACCAAATTAAACACTGCGGCTAGTGACGATACATTGATGTGTAAAGACCCGAAACAATCGGTCTGTGCAAGAAACTGAACAGTATTTATATAATTTTTTACCTCTGATTCACTGCAATGTCCGAACTGTCCTGAACGCATTCTCAACAGCCGCGTGTGACATTTTTGGATGAACTATCCCTTTAAGTCATGTTTCACCGTAATTCCTGACTAGCAAAGACTGGCGAAAAAAGATGGCGCCGACGCTGATGGCTGCCTCCATGGCGTGCTCCGCAGTTGTTTTTGTTAGTTTGTCCTGTCTTTAGTTATATCCCTGCAATCAGTTTCACCAGAGACGATTTGCTGGACATTCGGCAGTACACACCACCCGATATTTCACCGGTTTTCGACTATTCGGATGTTTTGCTTGACATTGTTGTCGGGGGAGCTGTGGCTCTGATCAAGCGCTTCAGGACGCGCAGTCGGGGGAAGCGAGCCGGCGCGCTCGTAAGCTCAGGCAGCGCGGATTCAGAACGTCGTTGCCGAGCATCCATCTGGCCCACCTCCGCTCTCTACCCAACAAACGGACGAACTTCTTCTGCTCTCCCGGACAAATAAGGATTTTTCTAACTCTGCTGTTCTGTGTTTCACGGAAACCTGGCTGATTGACGCCATACCGGACAGCGCTTTAAATCTGCCGGGCTTTCAGCTGTTCAGAACGGATCGCGACGCAGAATCAACCGGGAAATCACGCGGCGGCGGGACATGATTTTACATCAATGAGAGGTGGTGTACAAACATAACAGTGTTAAAGAAGATGTGCTGTCCAGATCTAGAAGCGCTTTTCATTAACTAAGCCGTTCTATTCGCCGCGGGAGTTTTGTTCGTTCATTCTCGTAAGTGTGTACATCCCTCCGCAAGCACACATGAGCTCCGCTTTACAGAAACTCGCTGATTCTGATCGACAGAGACAGAACAAACACCACCCGGACTCTATTTTAATCATTCTTGGAGACTTCAAATCTCTCCCGTGAACTGCCAAATACAGACAGCATGTTACATGTCCAACCAGAGACAGTAATATATTGGATCACTATTACGCTACAATAAAGAATGCATATCACTCTGTTCCACGAGCAGCTTTTGGGCTCTCTGATCACTGTTTGGTTAATTTTATACCAACCTACAGGCAGAAACTGAAATCAGCTAAACCTGTCTTAAGGACTGTAAAAAGATGGACTAAGCAGAGCAGGATTTACAAGCTTGTTTTTACCTCACTGATTGGAGCGTTTTTGAAGCTGCTGCCACCGCTCTGGACGAGCTCACAGAGACTGTAAAATCTTATATAAGTTTCTGTGAAGATATGTGCATTCCTACAGGAAGGGGATAATGTCTTGTATAAACAGGCTTAATACACACTGGAAAAGGAGATCAGATTGGCAAAGAGGAATTATTCAGAAAAAAACAAGGATTAAATTATCTTCCACTGACTCCGCATCAGTATGGAAAAGTCTAAAAGAAATCACCAACTACAAGTCACCATCCCCCAGCACTGTGGAGAATCAACAACTGTCAGACGATCTGAATGAGTTCTACTGCGGGTTTGAAAAGACACCCCACACCCGCCCTGAACACCTGTCCACACAACCATTCACACCTCCAGCAACCCCCTCTCCCCCACTCCTGCACTTCAGATCAGTGAAGATGATGTGCGCCAGGTCTTCAGAAGCGAAAAGGAAAAAGCACCAGGCCCAGATTGTGTTACACCTGTCTGTCTGAAATCCTGTGCTGACCAGTTGGCCCCCATCTTCACACAGATCTTCAACAGTTCACTGGAGCTGTGCGAAGTCCCTTCGTGCTTCAAACGCTCCACCATCATCTCCCCTTCCCAAATAAACCCAAAATTACTGGACTTAATGAGTACAGACCTGTGGCTCTAACGTCTGTGGTCATGTAGTCTTTTGAAAAACTTTTTGAAAACTGAAGGACATTATTGGACCCTTGCTGGATCCTCTTGAGTTTGCCTACAGAGCAAACAGGTCTGTGGACGATGCAGTTAACATGGGACTGCATTATGTTCTGCAACATCTAGACAGACCAGGGACTTATGTGAGGATCCTGTTCGTGGACTTCAGCTCGGCCTTTAACACTATCATCCCAAAACCTCCTCCTGCTCAAACTATCTCAGCTCTCCATGCCCACCTCCGTCTGTGGATCATCAGCTTCCTGACAGACAGGCAGCAGCCAGTGAGGCTGGGAATATTCTCATCCAGCACCCGTACGATCAGCATTGGAGCTCCTCAGGGTTGTGTTCTCTTCCCACTGCTCTTCTCCCTCTACACCAATGACTGCACTTCTACTGACCCCTCTGTCAAGCTCCTGAAGTTTGCAGACGACACCACACTCATCGGCCTCATTCAGGACGGTGATGAGTCTGCTTACAGACAGGAGGTCGAGCAGCTGGCTGTCTGGTGCAGTCTCAACAACTTGGAGCTCAACACGCTTAAAACTGTGGAGATGACCGTGGATTTCAGGAGAAACCCCTCTGCACTCCCCCACTCACCATCATGGACAGCACTGTGGCTGCAGTGGAGTCTTTCAGGTTCCTGGGCACCACAATCTCTCAGGACCTGAAGTGGGACACTCACATTGACTCCACTGTGAAAAAGGCCCAGCAGAGGTTGTACTTCCTTCACCAGCAGAGGAAGTTCAACCTGCCACAGGAGCTGCTGAAACAGTTCTACTCCGCCATCATTGAATCTGTCCTCTGCACTTCAATAACTGTCTGGTTCAGCTCAGCTACCAAATCTGACCTCAGAAGACTTCAGAGGGTAGTCCGGACTGCTGAGCGAATCATTTGTACAACCCTCCCTTCTCTCCAAGAACTGTACTCGTCCATAGTGAGCAAAAGGGCTGGCAGAATCACTCTTGACCCCTCACATCCAGCACACTCCCTATTTGAACCGTTGCCGTCTGGTCGATGCTACGGAGCACTGAGCACCAGAACGACCAGACACAGGAACAGTTTCTTCCCTCAGGCCATCCATCTCATGAACACTTGACAATAACTGTGGAACACACACTATTTATACACTCATACACTTATTTATCTAACACTCATACTCAGTCTACACCTAAAATTTGCACATAATATACAGTACCTGTACATACAAAACTGTCTATTGTAATATACCTGCACATTTGCGATTATAGATTTTATTCTTTTATTATCTATGTTTTTGTTCTGTCACTGTTATTCTGTTACACTGTGGAAGCTTCTGTCATGAAAACAAATTCCTCGTATGTGTAAATATACCTGGCAATAAAGCTCATTCTGATTCTGATTCTGATTCTAAAGCAGTTAATATTTAAAATGACTATAACTTTATGAAACTACTTAGCATTTTTGATGCAATGCAAAAAATAACCAAAATGGCAGTTAAATACAGTTCAGTTCACATTATCTAGATATAATTTATGCAGGATACATATAGTATTTTCTTTTCCCAAACCTTTAGATTAATCTAAAGTCCATGATGTAGATTATGCTGTATCAGCAAGTAAGAACCTACATTTGCTGCAAGCTAATGTTAATAATGTAAATCATTTATGTATTGATTGAGATGATGGTTAGTGTGATAGTAAGTAAAGAGTTGACAGTACCATAATGAATATGTATGGCAGTAGGCAGTGTTTTCTAAATGCATTTATTGAATTTACAATTCATCCATGCATATGTTCTAATTTTTTATCTCATAATTTTTTATCAAAATGGCAAAATTTACTTCTCTCTGGTGACATACTGTATATAGGGCCCCTCCAATCATTTGGTCCCCTTTCTTACAACTGACTACAAGCTCACATTCAGATTTTTATTTTTTGATGATCTGTTTCACTTGGACATACTTAAAGTTGCAATGTAATGAAAGTAGCGAAGTATAATTCTTCGTATTATTACATATTGCACATTGAAATGTACATACAATTGCATTACATACAGTAAACCTTTCTATTTGTTTGAGAAAAGTAATGATAACAAGCTATTTACTAATAGATAAGCATCAAGAGGAAAAGATTATATAATAAACTGCTAGATAACCATGTGTACAGATGTTCAAATGTTCTTTACAGAAAAAAAGAGAAATGAATGTGCAGTTTTTGAGTATGCATTTATTTAGTCTCTAGTAGGTACTAGAGTCTAAATAAAAATATTAAATAGGCAGGGATATTCACTTTTGTTCCTGGAGGGCCACAAACTAGAGAGTTTAGTTCCAACCCTAATGAAACATATCCGAACTAGCTATGTTTGATTAGTGTTCCTTCCAGGAACCCTGTATTTTATAATGACTAAAACTGGCATCTTCTCTGCAGGTTGGTACAATTGTCTTTACATCAACTTCACTCTGCGTCGTCATATCTTCTTCTTCCTGCTTCAGACGTACTTTCCCGCCACTCTGATGGTCATGTTGTCATGGGTGTCCTTCTGGATCGACCGTCGAGCCGTTCCTGCACGGGTTCCTCTGGGTGAGATGTTTCAGCTGAATCACGTTAATTGCGTCTTGCTGCAAACCACTTCAGCATGTGTCGTTGCATCATTTCGTTACACTGCATAAAACATGTATATCTTGCAGCATGCACTTTTGAATAAGCTGATCCAGCTTGATCTCTTTTGTAGGCATCACGACGGTGCTCACCATGTCCACCATCATCACTGGAGTGAACGCCTCCATGCCCAGAGTCTCCTACATCAAAGCCGTGGACATTTACCTGTGGGTCAGCTTCGTCTTTGTCTTCCTGTCAGTGATCGAGTACGCTGCTGTCAATTACCTGTCCACTCTGCAGGAGCGCAAAGAGAGGACGCAAAGCAACAGGGTAAGTTAAGACCATTTATCATTTATTAAGATGTACTTGTGTGGTGGTCAATACAGCATTTTAGCAAGGCCATAAAGAATGTAGACGCTGTACTCAAGTACTTAGTACAAGTATTTAATGAAGGTGGGATTCAAGAAATTCATAAGTTCTAAGATAAATTCAAAGTTTGTAAGAATTTTCCTGTGCAATTTATAAAAAAATTTTTTTTTGAACTTTAAATCAGGTAATGCATTCGAGCTCATCCCACACATGAGTGAGTGAGAACTTGTAATGAGTTTCTGTGATCCCCTGGAGCACAAAAGCAGTGTTAAGTCTCTGGGGTATATTTGTAGCAATAGCCAAATATACATTGAATTGTTCAGAATTATCGATTTTTCTTTTATGCAAAATCAGTAGGATATTAAGTAAAGATCATGTTCCATGAAGATATTTTTGTAAATTTCCTACCGTAAATATCAACTTAATTTTTGATTAGTAAAATGCATAGCTAAGGACTTAATTTGGACAACTTTAAAGGCAATTTAGATGTTTTTGCACCCTCAGATTCCACATTTTCAAAAAGTTTCCCTATAACTTCCTAACCTATGATTTTAAAATCAATTCAAAATTTGACCCTTATGACTGGTTTTGTGCTCCAGGGTCCCGTATATGCACTTTACAAGGTAAAAATGGCAGGTTGGTGTTACTCTGATGAATGTGCTTTAAATGCAGACTGTGATATACAGTACAGGTGCATCTCAATAAATTAATGGCGTGGAAAAGTTCATTTATTTCAGTAATTCACTCAAATTGTGAAACTTGTGTATAAATTCAATGCACACAGACTGAAAGAGTTTAAGTCTTTGGTTCTTTTAATTGTGATGATTTTGGTTCACATTTAACAAAACCCACCAATTCACTATCAACAAATTAGAATACTTCATAAAAAAAAAACATTTTTAGTGAATTGTTGCCTTCTGGAAAGTTGTTCATTTACTGTACATGTACTCAATACTTGGTAAGGGCTCCTTCTGCTTTAATTACTGTCTCAATTCGTCGTGGCATGGAGGTGATCAGTTTGTGGCACTGCTGAGGTGGTATGAAGCCCAGGTTTCTTTGACAGTGGCCTCAGCTCATCTGCATTTTTTGGTCTCTCTTGTTTCTCATTTTCCTCTTGACAATACCCCATAGATTCTCTATTGGGTTCAGGTCTGGTGATTTTGCTGGCCAGTCAAGCACACCAACACGATGTTCATTTAACCAACTTTTGGTGCTTTTGTGGGCAGGTGCCAAATCCTGCTGAAAATGAAATCAGCATCTTCAAAAAGCTGGTACGCAGAAGGAAGCATGAAGTGCTCCAACATTTCTTGGTAAACGTGTGCAGTGACGTTGGTTTTCAAAAAAAACAATGGACCAACACCAGCAGATGACATTGCACCCCAAATCATCACATAATGTGGAAACTTAACACTGGACTTCAAGCATCTTGGGCTTCTCCACCCTTCCTCCAGACTTTTGGTTTCCAAATGAAATACAAAACTTTTGCTCTCATCTGAAAAGAGGACTTTGAACCACCAGGCAACAGTCCAGTTCTTCTTCTCCTAAGCCCAGGTAAGACACCTCTGACGTTGTCTGTGGATCAGGAATGGCTTAACAAGAGGAATACTACAACTGTAGCCAAATTCCTTGACACGTCCTTGGTGCCTTGACCCCCAGCCTCAGTCCATTCCTTGTGAAGTTCTCAAATTCTTGAATCGATTTTGCTTGACAATCTTCATAAGGCTGCGGTTCTATCGGTTGGTTGTGCATCTTTTTCTTCCACACTTTTTCCTTCCACTCAACTTTCTGTTAACATGCTTGGATCCAGCACTCTGTGAACAGCCAGCTTCTTTGGCAAGGAATGTTTGTGGCTTACCCTCCTTGTAAAGGGTGTCAATGATTGTCTTCTGGACAACTGTCAGATCAGCAGTCTTCCCCATGATTGTGTAGCCTAGTGAACCAAACTGAGAGACCATTTTGAAGGCTCAGGAAACCTTTGCAGGTGTTTTGAGTTGATTAGCTGATTGGCATGTCACCATATTCTAATTTATTGAGATGCACCTGTAATGTGTGATTGTGTGATCCAGCAGTTGCCGTGTACGTGTGGAATGACCCATGCTGGTCAGATGATGATGAGCAGCAGCTACAGCGACATGGACATGATGACCACAGGGAACTACGGCATGTCGGAGCTGAGCGGAGACAAGCAGGAGCAGTTCCTGGTTCATCTGGTCCTGGATAATGAGCAGGGACCTCAAAGACCTGCTGTAAGCTCCAGCAGCAGCTTATATATAGACACGCATGCCATAGACAAATATTCACGGGTCATCTTCCCTGGAGCCTATACACTCTTCAACATCATATACTGGTCCATCTACTCACAATGACTGCTGCTCCTTTACATTAGATGACATTTGAGAAAATGTTTCTTTTTTTATTTTTTATTACGCTTGCAACATGGAATCAATTTTTGCCTCTCAGCAATAAACAAATACATGTGACTGTATGTGGGCAGTTGACATGAGGCACTAGTTTCCTCTCCTCAAAGAAAAGGTTTATTTTAAAAAATTTTCTTGTATATTTTAATCTTTAGGCTGAATAGCAAAGAACATTGATTTTGTCAATAAATATTAAATTGCCTATTCAGATAGCAATTTGTTTAGCATTTTCAAGTAAAATGTGTAAATTGTACTGATGTGACTGTACATGAACTTTGAAATACAGAAACATCAAAATGAACAACATAGATCAAAATATTATTTAAATACATTATTGTTATTATTACAATATTATTTACTGTGGGGTTCTTTTTTTAATCTCTTGGGAACCTTGCAAATGCTGCAAATCAGGTATGATGGAAAAATACATTTCCATTTGCCCTCCTACAATGGACTAAATCTGTAATGTTTATGTGGAACAAAGTCCAAGTTTATTTAGTCATTCGTTTAATTTTGTACCTTAACATAATAGATTTTCAACATTTAAGCATAAAGGCACAGCATAAAAATACAGTATGTTTTGCTTATTTGTGTTGATGCAGCATATTGGCATCATGTGTCATGATCTGATCATGTGTCAAAATAGCCGAATATCTTGAAATGTGCAGTTTAACACATTAAACTCCATCTAAACCCACTTTTTTATAATTGTATTAAAATTACTGTGCATATTTTTTTTGCATGTTACTGATACTATTTTACAGACTACATGGAATATTTGTACTTTTAATTACATTTTTAAAAGGGTCATCCTATGCCCATTTTCCACAAGTTGATATGATTCTTTAGAGTTTTAATGAAAAGTCTGTAACATAGTTTGGTTAAAATTTCTCAATGGTGGTGTAAAAAACACCCTTTTTACCCTGTCAAAAATAGCTCTTTTCAGAGCACGCAGTTTTGTAACATTTTCCTTTAAATGTTAATGAGCTCTGCTGACCCCGCCCCTCTCTTCCGAGCCACTCTCAGAGAGACTGTTTACTTTAGCTGCATTCATCGTGAAACTTGCTAATTAGTACATTATTAGGAAAGGCGATTTGCAAAGACTCATTAAAAAAAACGTACACTCACTTCTTCTGTGGGTGAAGCTGGATCATGAATGATTCACACGAACATAAATGCATTTATGTAGACCGGGGGCGCATTCCCTTCAGAAACAAATAATCCACTGCGTCTTCCGCGGCTCAGATGTCGGGAGTAAACGACGACTGCTGTTCATTATTACATCCAACAACAAAACAACTCAATCGCTTAGGAGTCATTCTTGTATACATCTGCTCCGGCGGTGAAACAATAGAGGACTGATGACAGCTCACTCAGGGCAAGTCTAAGGTAAGACACCAGTCCGTCTGTGCTGAACTGTAACTGTCCAATCAACTATTTGGAGGGGCCTGTCGTGTGACATCACACAGACGCATCTGAGATCGCTCGATTTGAGAAGGAGTAAAGAGTTAAGTAGATAAAAAAAAAACACTGGGTGGATTTTTATCATTATAGGGTGGTTGTGTACACACACTGCCAACACACATTTTAGTTCAAATAACTTGTAAAAGTGCATGTAGCATCCTGACCCCTTTAATACCCCGAACCACTGAATGAACTAAAAAAAGGCAAAAAATGTATTTAAAAAAGTGAAAATTGAAACGAAACGCCTTACTTACAGTAACAAATTTTCACACGTAAAAAAAATATTGGTTGTTGAAATTAAATAAATACAATTACTGGAATATTTGTATGAGTAATATGTTTACCTCTGTGTGTTGCTGTTTCTTTGTAATTATTTACTGTATGAAGTTTACTAGCAATTTCTGAGTGCAAACCCTACGCCAGTTATTTTCAGCGCAGACACTCAAATGGATTGCAAAAAAAAAAAAAAACAGCTTAAGGCAGTTTGGTTGTCAAGCCGAGCTGATATGAAAGTGGTTTCTTTGGAATTTTATAAAGTTTCGTATGATTCCAGAATAAATACACCAGTGTCTGAGAGCGTCCGTTTCCAAAGTAAAGAAGATTTTTCAGAACTAATTTAGAGGAAGCAGGAGGAAGCATTTCATTTGTTCTTCAAATAACTAGAGATTATTTATTTTTTATGAATATATTTATGCATTATAGATATAGACAGATGCACTACATTATTATACATTATAGTATCTCCTGAGTTGTGTGAAATACAGTATTTTTGGAAAATAACATTTTTCCTGACCAAATCTTCCCGTGAAACGGTGTATTCTCTTATTTTAAAGCTTAGGTTTTTATTTGACAAGTGTGCAAAAGTCAAGTTAACTCACCTTTATTTATACAATACAGATTGTCTCAAAACGGCTTCATAGTAACAAACTGAAAAATAACAATAAATGATGCAAACTTCATCAAATATGACAAATTCAAATTCTGCTATAAAGCAGCAAGACAACAGTCATTATTCAGCTCAATGCAGTTCAGTGTTCTCATCTGATAGTATCATTGCAGTCAAATATTAACAAATTAATATTCATATTACTGAATATTTAGTGCCAACGGTGACAGTGACGAGGAACCTAAACTCCACTAGGTGACAGAAATGGGGAATCCAGGCTCAGTCCGGGGACCAGTTCTCATCTGGCCTAAATTAATAAAGATGGTGTGATTTATGATTCCAGTACCCATCAAAAATCAGATTTGTTGACTGATGCCATTCAAAAATGTTGCATCCATCTCCGTTTTCTTGAAGCTCAGGATACTGGCATTGGGTGGGAAAAGAAGAAACTACAGATAAAGAATGCAACAAATGTTTTGAAATCAAGTATAATTCTAGACTAAGTCATTTGAAATCTTACATAATTCTTCTATTAATTTCAAATTTAAATTTAGTTGAATTATTTTGCATGCATGATATTCAGTCGAAATCAAAGTTAACAATTCTTATTTTTTTTGTGGAATATTGCCATGTTTATTATAAAAGACGCAACTTTGTTTCATGCTGACTTTAATGATTTCATAAGTAAAAACATACATGACTTATACTCCATAAACCTGCAGTAATGTAATAGACCAAGAGCCAGTGGTATTGTACAAGGATACAGAAATCTGTAAAATCACATAAAAATTATCACGTACTGTATAAGAATACAAAAATGAATTCCAATAAAATCTATACGTTTAAGAACACAACATACATGTTTATAACATGTTTTATTGTTTGGAGCCTCAACCCTTTTTTGCTTTTTGCAGAATTCAGGTTTATGAGTTTGAACCGAATAGTACACTGTGCATTTATAATACACTATGCAGGCTGCTATTAAGTATAAACACACTACTCGTACTACAAAAGGGCGCAGAATAGTGCTGATTATGTGAAACGAGACATTAAAATCATTTGTTTTGAGTGCTCAAAAAGTAAGCCATGACAAGTAGTGTATTCAGTAATAGAAGAACTAGTGAGTTTAGATTGGGATCTGAATGCTTTTGCAACATGCAGAAATACCGAACGCCGTTAACTTGCATCAACAGATCAATAATGAACCTCAAGTCTCAAAACGCACAAAAAATTATGGGGCCGAAACTCTTTATTTCATGATGTACAGAATAAAAAGATAAAATGATTATTGTATCCACTCGTGTGTTTCTTTTTGAACTGATGCAGATGATAAAAAATAATGATGTTGAAGAGAGAATTTCAAATCAAGTGTAACGTCCCAACACGAACATGGGCAAAATTACAGGGCTTTGTGCAAAATAGTACATTCCTCAAACAGTTAAAAACAAATTGTGCAATTGAAATAAAACATATAATTTTTCAAAGACAGACATAAGTAGTTGCTTACTGTACACAGTGCTTCAAAATAATGTAAAAAAATCAGCGGTCCAGTTCTTCACGGCGATTGTCTTTCTAAAATATCTCATACTCTTATAATATACAACAATATAACTCATCCTTGAGACACCAGTATGTGTAACATTTTGCACATGAAAGCAAATAAATCATGATACAGAATGATGAGCTTCTGTAACAAAACTAAATGTACTTTTCAGGTAAATTAACATGAAAAAATATACACATATTAAATATCTCAGTTTTTACACTTCCACAAGTCTTCATGTTTATAGGGACAGTTCACCCAAAAATGCCAAATTCAATCATCATTTACTCATCCTCATTTCATTCCAAACCCGTATGACTCTCCTTCTTCTGTGGAACATTTCAAGTTGTCAATGGTATAACCAAAACTGTTTTAGTTCTCAACATCAATCAGAATATCTTTTTTTGTGTGTTCCACAGGTTTGGAAGGTCATGAGGCCGAGTAAATGATGACAGCATTTTCATTTTGGGCTGAACTATCCCTTTAACTCACAGTCGCTTTCCTAAATAATGGCAAAGTTCAATAGTTCTTTGCAACAAGTTGTAGCAAGTCCGCTTTATTTTCTAAAGTGTCCCATTTCAGATTCGAGCTCAGGGTTCTGCTCGGACCTTCAGCAGGGTTTTGAGGTGCACAGATATCTGCTCTTTGCTGCAGTGCTGCTGAAGAGCATCTTCTCCCACCCAGTGGCTGGGCGGTTTGGGGAGGACGCGGGGCGAGGGCGGTCCAGCATACGTCTTCTCGGCCTCCGACGAGAGCTCAGGATAGCAAACGTTCACCCTCCTGAGACCCTCAGCCGTGCTCTTCCCCATGTGTGTGGGGTTCTCCTGTCTTTGGGGAAGCTGAGTGTTGTCCGCTGCATTTCTTTGCTTGCTCCACTGTCTCAGTTTGATCAGGTTGTCGGTGGTTTGCTCAAGCCGGCTCGAGCTGTGGACAGACGGTCTGCTGGGCTGGATCCCTCGTTCAACACTTTCGGTTTTTAACTTCAGTTGCTGAAGACAAACAGGAAAACATTAGGATCATGTAAGACGGTCAGACCACACAGGACTTCTCACACCACGTCCAGAAACATGTGCATTTATTTCCAGTGCCAAAACACAGTGTGATGATTTCATCTGAGGCGTTTAATGCTGGAAACTTTTCGGAATCATTTGCTCTGAATCAAGAGAGCAGACAACAAATGTGCAGTATATGTTGTGTCTTCCTTTTCCCCCCCGTAATGTTACAGCGGAATACAGAAGAAGAAGAAAATAATGAGAAAAAGCACAGCGAACTGAAAAGAGGTCTTGCCATAAATATTCTTGTTATGTCTCATTGAAATACCAAGCGTTGCGTTACTCTCCTGACGTCTGAAAGCGAAATGAAAGAAAATGTACGGCTCATTCGGTCAAACTGATGGATAAGGATTATCTGTAGTGCAACCTTGTAATTGGAAAATCATTTGTTTCAGTCTTTTTGAGTGGATCTTCCCCAATCCAGAAGTGCGTCCCATAATTTAAAACATAATGGACTCGTTAGGAAAAAGGTGTATAATCAAAAAGACTTAACAGTGAGATTATAGTAGTAGTGAAATTTGAAGGACTAGTGTATTTAAACTTGTCATTTTTTCTAATTCCTATCAAAACCCATTTCTGAAAAAAGTAATTCTGTCCAGCCCTTTTTAAATGATAATTTCATAATGTACCCAGTGCACAATCATTCAAAATATGAAGTCTTTTAAGCTGTTGTTCATTTGTCCCTAACAGGGTCGACATTTTTGGTCTTCAATTTTGTTTCAAAAATGCTTGAAATTGCCTTGACTAAAATCATTTAAAATGTTTTACATCTTACGTCATGATTACACATGGGCGTCGCTAGGCCATTTTTAGGGCTATAGCCCCCCTAAAATGACTACACTCTAAAAAATGCTGGGTTATTTCAACCCAACTTTGGGTCAAATTTGGACTAACCCAACTTTTGGGTTAAAAATATAATGTAAAATTTAACCCAACAGTTGGGTTGAACAACCCAGTATTTTTTAGAGTGTACTAAGCCCCCCTAAAATTTAGCGATAAAACTGGTCACGGATTCTTGATCGCCTCAGTCCCCTTTAAATTTCATATGAAAACGGCGACAGACTTCGATCGACTCTTTTCAGCGCGTTCTTTTTCAATCAGCAGACAGCAGCGGCGCATAGCAAGAAACAGAGGACAAGGTGTGTGTTTAACGATAGATTGTTATAATATCTGCATCTGTGCAGTTCTGTTCTTTGACATAAATACAGTTTACAAAATATCAATCGGTTCCCCATCTACTGTAGCCTAAGTTTTCGCTGCGTTCACCCCTCATCACACCACACAGCTGTTTCCTCCAGTGAAAATGAAGCACATATGAACGCATACTTTATAAAACAATCATGTTGCCATTTTCATTTGAAAATGTAACTTTCAATGTATTACAATTTCCAGTGCATGTGCATGGCAAAGAGGTTTGCAGACTTGAGCTAAGGAAAATTTACACAATAAAATTGTGTGTGTACAGTAAACAGGTGTGTGTGTGTTCGATCATGAAGACTTGTATTTGGCTTATTTAGTTATATGTTATACCTATCTATGCAATACAGTGGAATACTGCACTTTTTGGTATATAAATTTAGCATACCACCCCTATTAGTCAAACATTTTTTATTTTATATATTATACCCTCATTGGGGGCTGAGCCCCCCCTAAAATGAAAATCCTAGAATCGCCCCTGTGATTACATATAAAGTTATTTTAAAAACTGTGTCTGATTTTCTACATTCTATGATGTCCAAAAGGCTCATAATATCAGGAACGACCCATGTGTGTCTGTGCATGTAATGTCCACATTTGGGACCATCTTGCAAAATTTGGGGTCCCTGCGATTTACAGTCTTTGGTGCCCATACACTATTATGGCAGAACAAAAAAAGAGAAGAAGAAGAATCAAATGAAAAATAGCACCGTCTGTGCTTGGACCGTTAATTATAGAGGTCATTCATGAGGTTCAGCAGCTCTTTCTGTCAGGATTCAAGAGCGCGTGGTGATTATGGATCAAACCTTCGAGTATCCGAACCCACAACTTTTCGTATATTTAAACACTAAACTAAACCAATGCAAGACTATTTACAGACTCTTCATTTTAATAACACCATAAACACATTAACCAACTAATCAAAACGGATAGTTTTCATTTTTAGTGCAAGGTAAATGCACATGCACAAACCTGCTATTAGCACGGCAATAGAGCCGATACCTGTTTATTGGTGGCTGGTTTAGACTGAGCTGTTTTGGAGTGAGCTGGTTTGAGCTCTTCGTGGGTGGTCAACGGAGGTTTGCAGCTGCTTTTGCTGATGTTTCCTGATGCTTTGTTGGGTTTGCTGTGCACGTTTCGTCCTCTCTTCTTCAAGAGCGCTTGCTTGGATCTGCTTTTCTTCATCTTCACTGCTTTATTCTCCACGCTCGACTCAACACGATGTCCAAAAGCATCGCCCAGCATGATATCGACCTAACTATCTAGATAACTTGCTATATCACATACGTCCAGATGTAAACAGATGCTGGTGGTGATGCTGAATGTTTGCAGCTTTCGATCGGATCACGAGGAGCGCAGAAGGTCAAGGATATCTTCTCAATCAAATGTTTTGATCTTTTTGATCTCTGTCTTTGCTGATGCTATTAAAATATTCGTGCATAACGCGCTCCAAAGTAAAAACATCACCATTGCTTTATCTTGTAATGGCTGAGCGCTGCACACTGCGCATGCGCCCTCTATTACATCATATTTGTTTGAAAATATTTGAGGATGTTAGTTATAACATATACTGTATAGAATACAGAATAATGTAATGAATTATAGAATATTGTGGTAAAAAAAATTTGGATTTATAGCACTTACATTTTAGAAACAATCTAACTGTCAACCACCTAACTGAAACAAATCGTTTACCCCTAAATTAAAAACAAGATATCTATCTATCTATCTATCTATCTATCTATCTATCTATCTATCTATCTATCCATCCATCCATCCCATCCATCCATCCATCCATCCATCCATCCATCTATCTATCTATCTATCTATCTATCTATCTATCTATCTATCCATCCATCCATCCATCCATCCATCCATCCATCCATCTATCATCTATCCATCCATCCCTCATCCATCCATCCATCACCCATCCATCTATCTATCCATCCATCCATCCATCCATCCATCCATCTATCTATCTATCTATCTATCTATCTATCTATCTATCTATCCATCCATCCATCCATCCATCCATCCATCCATCTATCAACCATCCATCCATCCATCCATCATCCATCCATCCATCCATCCATCCCTCATCTATCTATCCATCCTCCATCCATCCATCCTCCATCATCCATCCATCCCATCCATCCATCTATCCATCCATCAATCCATCCATCCAACTATCTAGCATCTATCCATCTATCGTTCTGTCATTCTATCTATCCATCCATCCATCATCCATCATCCATCATCCATCATCCATCATCCATCATCCATCATCCATCATCCATCATCCATCATCCATCATCCCTCATCCATCTATACTAGCTATCCATCCATCCATCTTCATCTAGCTAGCCATCTCATCCCTACCATCCTCCATCCTCCTCTACTATCTTCCATCCATCCTCGATCATCTAGCCATCCATCTATCCGTCTATCCATCCATCCATCTATCCATCAATCCATCCATCCATCCATCCATCATCTATCCTCCATCCATCCATCCATCCATCTATCCAGCCATCCATCCATCCATCATCTATCCATCATCCATCCATCAGCCACCCTCCATCATCCCTCCCTCCTTCATCCATCATCCATCCATCCATCATTCCATCATTCCCGTCCGTCCATCTATCTATCTATCTAGCTATCTATCTATCTATCATCTATCTACCTATCATCTATCATCTATCTATCTATCATCCATCCATCAATCCATCCATCCATCCATCCATCCATCCCTCTATCATCTCTATCCATCCATCCATCCATCATCGCATCCATCCATCCATCATCCATCCATCATCCAGCCATCCATCATCCATCCATCATCCATCCATCCATCCATCCTTCTATCTATCCATCCATCCATCATCCATCATCCAGCCATCCATCATCCATCCATCGCCTCTCCATCCATCCCCTCCATCTATCTATCTATCTCTCTAGCTATCTATCTATCTATCCCTCCATCCATCCATCCAGCCATCTAGTATACCTAGGTGCGAAAACAGGTCATGAAAAACGCCCCCCCTAACGTAATAGTTTAAATATTTAATGTGCTCCTTCATTGTTTGTCTTTTCTGAGATAACTCACATAACATGACCTATTTCCCATGCCTGTTTATTGATTAGAAATGCTGGAATAATATTTACCGTTTTTCAAGTGTAATTCATTATTTGTAAATCGCCTAAACATTTGTTTACTTTTAATAGGCGATAACACAATAGTAGCCGTTTAATTCTTTATCAAGAATACAAACAATAAATGTAATTTTTCTGCTTTTTAATGTGGCGTGAGATCACTGCGTTCACTTCAGTTTAACCAGCATGTGAATCAATCTTCCTCTTCACACAAAATACAATAATATCCGGATGATGTGTGGGAAAAAATCAGAACAACTTAATAAAACGAATGTAATCATCATCAGTGTTTCTAAAATCGTCAATAAAACAGCTTGTGACTAGGCCCTAACATCGTAACCTCAGAAACAACCAACAATATAACTTTGGCCAACAGTGTTTTAAGATTTTCATAATCGTCAGTTACAACCGCCACAGGTGGCCGACGACTTTTGGAGATATGTGGAATTTTCACATTAATTTAACTTTATTCACCTATGGCAAAAATTTTTTTTAAAATAAAAAAAAAAACCCAACGTTATCTCGTAATTTTGACTTTATTCTAAAAATATTATGACAAATGCTGCCATATTTACTAAATTACTTAATGCAAACACACTCATGGCACAGCGGTCCAAAATGCAAAAAGACAGAAAGAAAGAAAAATAAAAAAAAAACTCACATTTTAGTTGTAATTTAATTTACATATTTTATTTTATTTAATTCTCTGGGCCTTTCTTTTGGCAAATTCATCCACAATGTCCTTGGTGTTTAATTTAAGGAGAAAATTTCCCTTTTTACAATATAGAATACAATTCCCTCTGGTGTCCCCAGACTGTGTCTGTGAAGTTTCAGCTCAAAATACTCGACAGATCATTTATTATATAATTTTCAAAATGCCTATTTTGAGTGGAAGCAGAAACACGCTGTTTTTCCTGCCTGTTTTTTTTATGCAAATGAGCTGCTGCTCCCCGCCATCTTTTCCAGAATAGAGCTGCGCCATTTCAGCTCGGACCTGCTAAAAACATCTGATTTGGTTCTGATTATCATGTTTATCGCGCTGAAATTATGCGTTTTAAATCCATATCAGTTTAAACTTCTTATATAGGGTTTTCTGAGCGCACACATATGAAGCACACGCACAGAAAGCGGCTGCCACAGCATGTGAGCACTAAACTAAGTTCTCATTCACACACAGGTTTACGTTAAAAACACACGTGTTGCAAAAACAGTTGGTTATGTCTGTGAATGTAAACAGCTTGGAAATAAATTGCTTGTTTATTTTAGATCTGTTTGGCAGCAGCAATATACAGTAAATAAATCAATAATCCACACACCTGTTGTCTATCTATCTATCTATCTATCTATCTATCTATCTGTCTGTCTGTCTCTCTGGAATATCTATCTATCTATCTGGCTATCTATCTATCTATCCTATATTTTCTATCTATCTATCTATCTATCTACTATCCTATCTATCTATCTATCTACTGTCTGTCTGTCATCTATATCTATCTATCTATCTAGAGTCTATTAGCTATCTATCTATCTACGATCTATCGACTATCTCTATATCTATCTATCTATCTCTCTATCTCTATATCTATCTGTATATCTTCTATCTATATGTCTATCTATCTGGATATCTATCTATCTGGATGTCCTATCTGTCTATCTGTCTATCTATCTATATGTCTATCTACTGGATATCTATCTATCCTACTATCGGATATCTGCTTATCTATCTGGATGTCTAGCTATTATCTAAATATCTGGATGTCGGCTATCTATCTATCTATCATTATATCTATCTATCTATCGTTATATCTATCGTTATATCTATCGTTATATCTATCGTTATATCTATCTATCGATCTATCTATCTAACTATCTATCTATATATCTAACTATCTATCTAACTATCTATCTATCTATCGATCTATCATCTACTAGCTACTATCATCGATCTATCTATCTTCTATCTGTATATCTACTATCTGTCCTGGATGTCTATCGACTATCTAGAATCTGGATGTCTATCTAGCTATCTATCTATCTATCTATCTATCTACTACTATCTATCTATATGTCTATCTAGCTGAATGTCTATCTATCTATCATCCTTATATGTCTATCTATCTATGTCTAGTGGATTATCTATCTATCTATCTGGATGTCAATCTATCTAGAATATCTCGTTCTACTATTCTATCTATCTATCTATCGAACTGTCGATATCGATATTCTCACCTATATGTCTATCTCCTATATGTCTATCTATCTGGATATCTTCATATGTCTATAATCTGGATATCTATCTATCTATCATCTATCTAGCTATTAGCATGTCTATCTATCTGGATGTCTATCTCTCGAATATGTTCATCTACTGGATTCATATCTATATACTGGCTAATCAGCTATATGTCTATCTATCTATCTAATGTCTATCTATCTATCATCTATCTATCTATCTATCTATCTATCTATTGTCTATCTATCTATCTATCTATCAACTCTAATCTATCTATCGGATGTCTACTATCTATCCTAGATCTGGAGGGGGGGGGGTCTATCTAGCTTCTATCTATCTATCTATCTAACTGTCTGTCTGTCTATCTATCTATATGTCTATCTATCTGGATATCTATCTATATGTCTATCTATCTATGTCTATCTGGATATCTATCTATCTATCTATATGTCTATCTATCTGGATATCTATCTATATATCTGGATATCTATCTATATGTCTATCTATCTGGATATCTATATGTCTATCTTTCTGGATATCTATCTATATATCTGGATATCTATCTGGATGTCTATCTATTTTTATAATATCTGGATGTCTATCTATCTATATGTCTATCTATCTGGATATCTATATGTCTATCTATCTGGATATCTATCTATATATCTGGATGTCTATCTTTCTGGATGTCTATCTATCTATATATCTGGATATCTATCTGGATGTCTATCTATTTTTATAATATCTGGATTCTATCTATCTATAGCTATCTATCGTATATCGATCTATCTATATGTCATATCTATCTGTATTCTATCTATATGTCTATCATCTTGATATCTATCTATCTATCTAAGCTTCTCTCTATCTATCTAGTCTATCTGATCTATCTTGAGTCTCTCTATCTATTATCTGGATATCTATCTGGATGTCTATCTATCTATCTATCTATCTATCTATCTATCTATCTATCTATCTATCTATCTAGGGGTGCGTTTCCCCAAAGCATCGTAAGCTAACTATGGTGGTAAATTCCATTGAACTATATTGAGAACTTGCGACCCCTGTCTGTCTATATGTCTGTCTGTCTGTCTCGATGTGTAGCACCCCCTCCTGGTCGCCTGTGGTCACTGCTGTCGGTTTCAGTGGGTAACGCACAGAACTGCGGGATAACGTGGAGAATTATTGTTTACTTCTGAGCCGCGTTTGAGAAGCGGCCTCCTCATGGAGCTCATCTCATGACTGCTGACCGAGGAAGAGCCTCTGTACTGCGCGAAGCTGTTGATAAAGCTGTGAGCCGCTAACAGCGCTGGGGTTTGAGTGAAGGGCCCAGGCAGCCGATCACCGAAGACCCTCCAGCCCTCGACACACAGGCTTGAGCTCTGGAGCGGCGCCCGTCTCCTACATCAGCGGAGCATGTCTCAAACCGGAGCGCCTCCGCGATGGAAGAACTGTCCCAGAAGAGGACAGCCCGTGGCTGGTGAGCATCTATCAGATACTTCTCAGCACAGCTGCTCTGCTAACCCACACTCACGCTCCAGCATACAATGGTTTAAGGTAGCTTCTTAGGGCTAGGCTAATATAGAAAGCACAAGTGTACTGAAGCACAGAGCGATGTAAATGCAGCTTCAGTAAACCCAGATGAAACCAGTGCTTTCAGTCTAACTAACGCATAGCTAACCATTAGCCTGTGCTTGTTCATAGCACTGATTTATAGCGCTACCATTGCACCGCGTCAAAATAAACCAATGATAACTTCATTACGTGTGTTTTTAATTAGGACCATGTACGACATCAAAGTAGATACAAGGGCCTCTCTAAACGTGTTTGTTGTGACTGGTTTCAAACGGAGTGGCTAGCCAGATTAGCTCGCTGTACGCAGGACAACACAAGTACGCGCGGGCTGAGCTCATGAATATTAATCGCGTAATGTTACGTTCGGCCTGCTGATTTGCTGAGAGGCAGACGTCCGTAAGGAGCTAACGAATCGTACTATGACGAAGGCTTAGTTTAGGAATATTAATGAGAAGAGTCGACCCGTGCCGTAATTAATATTCATGAGATTAGACTTCACCTTTAGTACTACTAGGGTTCGTCAGCGGAACACCTCAAAACTATTGAAAAGGGTGTATTCCCTGAGATTTATAGTACATTTAACGACTCGTTTTTGCCTCTAAGATCAGAGTAAAATATTATGTTAAAATAAAATGCGCTCAGTGTTGGGAAGTAACTAGTTACATGTAACGGAAGTACGTAAGTTAATTACAAAATAAAAGTAATTGTAATCAGTTACAGTTACTGAGAAAAAAAAAGTGTAATTAAATTACAGTTACTTATGAAAGTTAGAAAGGGCGTTACATCTGATTTTTTTCACACACACTCCCGCATACAGATTTAATCGAGTTCTTTCATAAATTGCAGTGACTGCTCTAAATGAACTGTTTTCTCCAAGGCATTGTTAGATTCCAGACAGTGTTTCCAGTCATATGATTTACAACAATCTGATTTCAAAAACAGTATCATAGCTAATCAAATATTTCTTGTTGTGATTTCAAATATGCATTTAACCTCAGAATGATCTCGAAGTAAGTGCTTTTGTGGTGGCTGTGCTTCAAAGGGGACATCGGATGCCCATTTTCCACAAGTAGGTATGATTCTTTAGGGCCTTCATGAAGGTCTGCAACATACTTTGGTTAAAATTCCTCACAACACCCTTTTTTACCTTGCTCTGTTTAGAGCGGCTGGTTTCGGGGCATGTCCCTTTAAATGCTAATGAGCTCTGCTCACCCCGCCCCTCTCTTTCGTGGAAGAGCAAAGGCGATTTGCAAGTAATTATAAAAAAAGTATAAAGTGTGACACTTACTACTTCTGGAAGTGCAGCTGGATCACAAACAATGGGTACTGATCTATCCTTGAGTTTGAACTTTTTAACAAAACATGCCTTAAATCGTCCCTCATTCAGAAAGCAGTCTGGAGTAAAATTACTTGCGCAGACATAAATTAATTTAGGTGTATTCATTGGCGTGTTACCATAAAAACACACTAGTGCCTCCGTCCTCGGTGGCTCTGATTGTCGGGAACAAATTAACACTCCTATGTTCTTCTACATCACAAAACCACATATGCTAATACGGGACAGTACTTCAGCGGTTGTGGGAGGGGCCTGAGCAATATGACACCATACTGCTCAGAAAATCAAAACGGCTTGGTAATTTTTAGTGAATGGAATTTATCATTGGGTAAATTAATAACCAGTGCATTGAAGAAACAAATACCTAATAAACGTTAACAATTTTTGTTGTTGTTGTACGGGTACCACAGCTGCATCACATTTCACTAACTTATAAGTTATGCCTAGATCTAATAAATAAGTCTTATTGTAGGTTGGTTGTGTCCACACACTGCTAAGATACATTTGTGCACCATGTAAAATTGAATTTTGCATCCAATGTCTCCTTTACAATTAAAATATTATAATCTCGAAAGTCGGACAGGAATCCGTGTTGACGGTTGAGTACTTCTGTAAGGTTAACCCTGCCTGGTTATGTTTTGAAATGAGTACAGTTGAAAACATTAGAAGTGAGAAAAGAATCAAATGTAATCAGTTTACATTAATAAAGTATTGAAAAGTTACACTATTATATTTTGAAGTAGGTAACTACTTCATCTGTACCATTACCTTTCCCAAAGACCTTCCCCACACTGAAGTGCTACATGTGGTGTCAATTTGACCCCAAAATTGAAAGATAATTGTAAAAAATATCCTTTTTATCATACAAATAATTCCTTTTTATTTGTTTTACTTCTCTCTGACCTTAATGCGTTTTTTGGGAATATGGAAGTACTTTTGTACACCCCCCCCCCCCCCCCCCCCCAGCACACCATTAGCTTGCATGTGAAATATAAAATTTTTAAGAAAAAATCACTTAAATGATGATCTAAATTTAAAGTGGTCATATTATGCTTTTTTTAAAGAATCATTATTTTGTGTATTGTTGTAAGCAATATTTTTGACATGCTTTAATGTTCAAAAAACCCATTATTTTTTCAAAAACTGTACATTATTGTAAGTCCTCTATGCCCCGCCTCTCTGCTCAAAAACGTCTTTTTTTACAATCCTCACTCCCCCCCCCCCCCCCTTTCCGACAGCGCAGTCTGCTCTGATTGGCCAGCTGACTCAGTGCATTGTGATTGGTCGAACACCGCAAGCACTCTCGGAAATGTAACGCCCCTACCATAATCACGACTTGCAAGCTTCATCTTTCAAAATAAATGAAAAAAAAGGGGAACAGAGTCTCGTGACAGACACAGTGATGAAGCTGGTATGTGTTTGTGATGTGACACTCGCTCTCTCCCTCGCCCCTCTCCCCTCCCTCTCTCTCGCACACATCACCCACACACGCCGCACACACACACCCCACACATCGCAACACTCCCGCATTGGAACATCCCGTTAGCAAATACTTAAACTAATAACAAACCGTAGCTGATTCAGAAGCGCCAGACTGTCATAGCAAAGTCAGATGACCTCTTCTCCTAGGTTCACGAAACGTCGTCCATAAAATACATTGCTGTTCTGTTGTAAGTAATCTTGAAGATTCTTTAAATGCATCTACTTCCGGAAGGCCAAATAAAGTGCTTTTGCTTTCGCCTAGAAACACACAGCGTCTCCCTGACATGCTGCTTCAACACTAACTGCGGGTACTGAAACCACGCCTTCTTTCTTTGCGTGCACATTTGGGCGCATTATGCTAATATTTCCACATAGTGACGTAGATATTTGGGGCGTGTTAGAACGAGCCGTTTTTTGGTAGGCGTGGTTGACTCTTATTTTTTATAAAGAATATCTCTTTGGTTTGAGACTTTAGTCTTGCAACTTCAGGGATCTTATCTATGCACAATCAGCTTGTAACACTCCAAAGAGAAAGCAAAACTTGAAATCGCATCATATGACCCCTTTAATTTAAGTGGTTTCTGAATATTGATCTAGGACTGCTGTTAGGTGTAGAATTCTGCCATCTGCTGGTTAGAGAAAAACTTGTAGAAATCACAGTTTTTGAAAGAATGGTGTAGTGACTGTAAATATCCAGCAGAGGCCCAAAGAGATTCATTCATTTTTCTGGAAGTGGCCAACTGCTCCTCTCACAACTTTTCTGATATATATATTTTGTAAATATATATTGAAACATTATACAATACATTAAAAACTGTCTTTTTCTCAAAGGTTAGAATTTGTTTTTGTTTGTTTGAGGTATTTTGAAGTGCCCGCTTTTGCAATAATGCCACATACATTTGCAGAAGTGCCACACAAGTTGTCACTAAAACTTGATTGCAGGCACATATTTATTGCACTGAGATTTTTTTTTAACTAAAGAAAAGTTGGTTGGGGTCATATTGACCTCAAGGACCTTATGAGGTTAAAGGTCATGACATGATGATTTCTCTCCGCAGGTAAATTTCTGCCCATGAAAACCATGCTTGGACCACGGTATGATGATAAAGTCCCTGAGGAGAACAGGTTTCATCCCAGCATGCTGTCCAACTATCTCAAAAGCTTAAAGGTATATGGACGTTCCTCTTAAAGGGATAGTTCACCCAAAAATAAAAAACATTCTGTCATCACTTACTCACCCTCAAGTTGTTGCGAACTTCTGTTTCTTTCTTCTGTTGGGCACAAAAGAAGATATCTTGAAGGATGTTGGTAATCAAACAGTTGGCGGTAGCCATTGATTTCCATAGGATGGGAAAAAAATACTATGCGGCTACCGTCAACTGTTTGATTACCAACGTTTTTTAATAAAGCAATAAGCCCCAAGAAGCCGTGGTTTACAGTGAATTTATAACAGCTAAGGGGCGTTGTTAGGCACGACGCAAAGCTTTTATAAAACGGTTATTCCATATACGTAGTAAGGTTTCACAAAATAAAACAGCAAATAAGGTGTAATGTGCCTTTTTTTAAGTAAAATTTACAACAGCTTCGAACACGGCTCAACCAATCAGAATCAAGCACCGGAACTCTCCGTTTTATAAAATATCTTCTTTAGTGTTCAATAAAAGAAAGAAACGTCGGAACAACTGGAGGGTGAGAAAATGAAATGTGTGTGTAAACGATCCCTTTAAACTGGTCTTCCGCCTGAGCGGTGTTAATGTGACGCTGACCTGTCCGCAGGTGAAGATGGGTTTGCTGGTGGACCTGACGAACACCAGCCGCTTCTATGATCGAGCAGAGATAGAAAAAGAAGGAATCAAATATGTCAAACTTTCCTGCAAAGGGTATGTGAGCGATAGAATCGAAATGCTGTGTTGTGTTTTTTGCGTTCGAAATGTAATCCACCGCTGTTTCTGGGTCCAAGCCTCGACTCGTTTCAATTGAGAATACTACCTCAACAGCCATTTATAAGCACTGTTGGTCACACTTTAGTTTTGGGACCAGTTCTCGCTATTAACTATGAGCTTTGCCTCAACAAACTCTTAATTTGCTGCTTATTAAAAGTTAGTAAGGTAGTAGTTAAGTTTAGGTATTGGGTAGGATTAAGATCATTTTGAAAATGTTGTGAAAATATGTATATTTTTGGTTAAAATACAAATCCAAATGTATAAAATGGTGGTTTCGCCTCTTGTGATGTCATTGCTAATGGGCGCCGTTGGTGTGACGTGCTAGCTTTGGCCTGTCGTCTTGATATCAGTGTGTTTGTGTCTCGTTCAGTCACGGTGAATGCCCCACAGCAGAGGCCACAGAGATGTTCATCAGGCTGTGCGAGCACTTCATAGAGAAGACGCCCACAGAGCTCATCGGTAAGACCAGCCTGCTTCACTTCTGACAGTTCTGCTTGATTTTGTTGTTGTGTAGCACCCTTAAACCCTGATTCCAACAATTACGCCGGGTGCTGTCCAGGCCTGAGGCAGCACATCGTTTCTCTGGCTGAAAGCACGGTAAACGTCATCCATATGTCTTGTGTGCTGTATTCCACAAGGAACAGACTGCAGCTTTAAGTGTTGTTCACTGGAAACATTCCCCTCAAATATAGTTGTGCATGCCCATATATTGTGAGGAATGGTTTGACACCAAACACCTCTGTGATTCTCAGTGTGTCGAGCGTAAACACAACACGGCAGGTTTGAATGTGTTTCATATGCAATGCGATTTAGAGCTACTCAAAGTGAAACGCAACACGACTACAGCATCTGGAATACTATCATATTTAAAATGCAGACATACAAAATAAAATACAAAAAAAAACAAACCAAATAAAACTTTATTCAGGACCACTATAGTCAAAGATTATTGACAATTAGCATACAGTTTGGATTGGCGGTATGGTTCTGTTCTGGGCAAGAACTCCCTGCGCATTCATGCAGCCTAGCATGGATGAGAGCAGGGAGAGCAGCGATAACCCCCCCAGGGTAAACAGAACAGAACCAACATAAATGTATTGCAGATATCGTTAAAGTTCAGTAATGTTACGTACACATTTTAGAATTAGTCTGATTCAAAGGAGAATCAGAAGGCTGAATCCTGACTGACAGAGGAGGAGCTGGGGATGGAGGAGGGTAATTAGCTACTGAGCAATGCAAAACTGCTGATACTACTGAGGGACCTTAAAAAATATGATTGCTTAGGTGTCGTATTCCTATAGGTAGATAGGGATCAGCTGAAAGTCAGCTGATGCGAGCTTGACTAACGTGACCTGCCAGAACTAACGCTACGCTTGATTTTCATACCACACAAAAAATAGAAGTGGATTTGCTTCTTAGTTATTGTGAATAGATCAACATATGTGACCGCAGAGCACAAAACCAGTCATAAGGGTCAATTTTTGTTTAAAATTGAGATTTATACATTATGAATAAATAAGCTTTCCGTTGATGTATGGTTTGTTAGGATAGGACAATATTTGGCTGAGATACAACTATTTGAAAATCTGGAATCTGAGGGTGCAAAAAAATCTAAATATTGAGAAATTGCTTTTAAAGTTGTCCAAATGAAGTTTTTAGCAGTACATATTACTAATCAAAAATTAAGTTTTGATATATTTCCGGTAAGAAATTTACAAAATATCTTCATGTAACATTATCTTTACTTAATATCCTAATGATTTTGTGGCATAAAAAAAAAGCAATCATTTTGACCCATACAATTTATTTTTGACTTATGCTACAAATATACCCCAGCGACTTAACACTGCTTTTGTGCTGCAGGGTCACATATAAATAAAACCTCTTTTCATGAGTATCTTCTTACCAAGTCAAGTGAATACAGTTTTAATTAGGTCTGATATGCATTTTGGATATATACAATCAAGATAAGAGTGGATGAAAGAGAATGAAAGTAAATTATATTACATGCAATGTAATATTAAATATTAACTAAACCATCCCAGTCCTGATGTACTGAGCGGTGACAATCACTCATCATGTCCTGATAAATGAGGCATCATGGGAGCTAAGTGACAGACTTTATTGAGTCATTGACACGCAGCAGTGAACTCTGTGAATAATTCTTATAATTTTGTTATTTGCAGCAAATAATGAGTATGACATCTGCAGACTCAAATCAAAGTGACTGCCAATAACAAGTGGAAGTCACCAACTTTGTTGCGTAAATTAAATGAAATTACTCTGATGCTTTATATCACGGCATTGAAATACACTTATTGTTCAAACGTTTGGGGTCGGTTAGATGTTTAGTGTTTTTGACATCTCGTTCTGCTCACCGAGGCTGCATTTAATTGGTTGAAAATACAGTAAAACAGTAATATTGTGAAATATTATTACAATATAAAATAACTGTTTTCTATTTTATTATATTTTAAAATGTATTCCTGAGATCAAAGCTGTATTTCCAGCATCATTACTCCAATCTTCAGTCACATGATCCTTCAGAAATCAGTCTAAGATGCTGTTCAAACAGTTGTGCTGGTTTGTGGCAACTGATACTTTTTTTTTGTTCATTTGTGAACAGAAAGTTTCAAAAGAATGCATTTATTGGAAATTGAAATCTATTGTAACATGCTTACTGTCACCTTTGATCAATTGAATGTGGCCTTACGGAATAAAAGTATTTAAAGAGGTCGTATGATGTTGCTAAAAAAAACATTATTTTATTTGGTGTAATGAAATGTGTTTATGCGGTTTAAGTTAAAAAAAAAACATTTTTTTTTCCACATATTGTACATTATTGTTTGTCCTCTATGCCTCGCTTTTCTGAAACGCCTCGATTTTTACAAAAGCTCATCGGTCTGAAAAGCGAGGGTGTGTGATTGGTCAGCTATCCAGTGCGTTTGAATTGGGCTAATACCTCAAGCGTGAGACGGAAAGGTTACGCCCCTCACATACTGTTGATGCGGAGCGACGAGACATAAACATTAAAACCCATTACAAACGAGGCATTTGTTGCATCCAGTGGGGACATAATTACTGATTATAATGACTTATACTGTCTTTTTACAAGTTGCGTTGCATTGCATTTAATAAACATAAAACCATGTCTGATTTTGTGATCAGAGAAATGACAAACAACAAGTGGTACTCTACACTGCTCAACTCGCGTTTGAATCATCAGTGGCAAATGATAAATGAAAATGTACTTACGTGAGTCAGAACTGCTGGCATTGTAGTCTAACGTTACTCTAGCAGGATCAGTAGACAGTCCTCCATAAAATGTGCCGGCGATCCACAGCACTAAGTTGAAGTATTTCCTCAGCGACCAGCACAGATCAGCTCCAGGCATGACGAAGCAGATATCGTCCTCTTTTGGAAGACCAAACAAAGTAGTTTCGCTTTCACAATGAAACATGCAGCGTCTCCACGACATGGCGGCGGCTACAGCGAGAATAAAAGTTACCCCTTCTTTCTTTGCGTGAACATTTGGGTGGCATTATGCAAATATTTTCACATAGTGAGGTAGATATTTGGGGGCATGTTAGAACGAGCCGTTTTGTGGCTGACTCTTAACTTTTATAAATAATATATCTCTTTGGATTTGAGACTTAGTCTTTGCAACTTTACAGATCTTCTTTATACACCAAGAGCTTGTAACACTCCAAAGAGAAAGGAAAAATTGAAATCGCATCATATGACCCCTTTAATTTCGTTTAAAAAAATCTTTAATGCATTCTATTTTGCGATAGTGAACATCTGATACACATGTTGTTCCGGCCCTGCACAGCGAGTGTGAGTTTGACCTGTTGGAGGCGCTCTCGAGTCACGTTAATGCACTACTGTACGGCACCAAACAGAGCCTGCGAAATGAGATGAAGTATATGAATGTCATTGTTATCACCACGGCAACAGCGTGATTGACACTGCAGGGAACATGAGCAGCAGGGACGTTTGGAAAAGCAAGACACGCGGAGAGAGCTGGAGCTCAGGGCACTGAGAGGAATTGCTGTTATTGGTCCGCTCTGATGATTAATCAGGGAAATTAGCTACACTGCGGCGTGACAGTCTGCAAGCACACTACACCACTGTCATACTCTCCTTTACACTAAATAGAGCTTAGATAAAGTTAGAGAATGGGATGCATTTTAGATTGTCTAGACATTTGACTAAATTGATTAAAAGAAATGAATTAGTGTTTGCAGGCACTGTGATTACTTGATGAGGGAAAGTATGCTGTTACTTTAAGTAATAAAACGAAAGATTTTCACTTGGCAGACAAATAAAACAGGCCTTAACTATTTAGAGAACAGACTATCACAATGTTTTTTTTATTATTAATAACTTTATCCAGCAAGGATACATTAAACTGATCAAAAGTGACATTTGTAATGTTACAAAAGGTTTCTATTTCAATAAATGTTGTTCTTTTGAACATTCTCTTCAGCAGAGAATCCTGTAAAACATGGTTTACACAAAAATATGTTTTCTACATTGATGATAATAAATCAGCATATTAGACTGATTTCTGAAGATCAAGTGACACTGAAGACTGCTGCAAATACAGCTTTGAGCACAGAAATACATTACAATTTAACATATATTCACATAGAAAACAACGGGTCTTTTAAGGTTGAAGTCATATTTCACAATTTAACTTTTTTATTATATTTTTGATCAAATAAATGCATGCCTTGGTGAGCATAAGAGACTTCTTAAAAACAGTAGAAAATCTTACAGACCCTAAACTTTTGAGCAGTAGTGTAGATCTATTTTTCCTTGGAGGGAAGTCGTGGCCTAATGGTTAAGAGAGTCGGACTCATAACCCAAAGGTTGTGGGTTCGAGTCTCGTACCGGCAGGGATTGTAGGTGGGGGGAGTGAATGTACAGCGCTCTCCCACCTTCAATACCACGACTGAGGTGCCCTTGAGCAAGGCACCGAACCCCCAACTGCTCCCCGGGCGCCGCAGCATAAATGGCGGCCCACTGCTCCGGGTGTGTGGTTCACGGTTGTGTGTGTTCACTGCTGTGTGTGTGTGCACTTTGGCTGGGTTAATTGCAGAGCACTAATTCCAAGTATGGGTCTTAGTACTTGGCCACATGTCACTTCACTTATATATTTACGACAAACATCATATGGTAGTGAGTCTCTGTTTCTGCATCTGTCATAAACGCCTAAAACACATTTTAACACAGCATAATTTTTATTTTAGTTTTATTTTCACCACATGGGAAAAAAAACCAGCTGACTTTTGGGATCCTAAATTCAGTTTCTGAAGGTAAATGCCTCACAGATATAAACGCCGTTAGACACAACAGATGTGTCATTAGTAGACAGTTGATCGCAGCACTGGTCGTTTATTTTCACACGAAACCCAGTTTTACTTTCATTGGACACTTGCCAAATGTGAATGTTATTTTTAATTTTGTTTTCCAAATAGTGGAATCAAAACAATGAAATAGTCATCAAAACAATGGAAAACACAAATGCAATTATTAGATTTATGGCGTGACCAAGAAATATAAAACAATATCTTATATATGGGCTTCTTCTAAATTTGCTACGCTTTGTCTAGATTCCAGCTTCATGAGGTGCATCCTCTGTCTTTTCTTCCCTATTGTCCATCAGGCATTAGTTGTGTCATGGTTTAAAGTGTGTAAAGGTGCAGTTACACAAGCAAAATTTCAGCAACATTTTTTGCAAAAAATACATGGTCTGTTGTCGATAGTGATAGTGTGTATATGAAACGCAGCTCAAACGGAAGTCGCTGTCAAACCAAGCAGGTTTCTACCGGTCGAAGTGCTGAATATACATGACCAACTTGAACCCGATGCAAAATCTGCGAATGGAAATTAGGCAAAATTCACAGCTGTGCAGATTTCTATTCAGATTTCGACTGAAAATTCACTGGAACGTTTTGGTTTGATTTTTTATTATTATTTATTTTTTTATGATGTGCACAGATTTATAACAAACACTTCAATATTCAGTTAAAATAAGAATTGTACATTTTAAACGGCATGGAAGGATTCCATTTCACCTTCTTTTTTTTTTTTACATTTAAATTTTCGTTTTGTAAAGAAATGAACACATGAATAACATTTATCTTCGTCTGCAAAACTAATGGCAGGCATGTAAGCATAAGGCTTTATATCTAAAGGTTTTTAAGATCTACGTGCAGCGTGTTGTGTTGAGTTGTGTTTGTAGAGTTGAGTGCAAGCGGCAACCTCCCGCTCTCTCTCACGAAGCCAACACGGAAGTGACTTAAACCGCAATTCATCGACTGGCCGCTAGAGGATGGCTGCAAAGGGAGTCAATCCCATAGACTCCCATGTTAAAATGCCCAACTTTACAGCAGTTTACAGCCTGGTTCAAAAAATTGAATTGATTTTGGTCTATATAGCTAATTTTTTTTTTTTTTTTGTTGTTTTGCCCTTTATGACACCTGTTAGGGGGTAATTTTTTTATAACTCATCCGTTAAAATTTTATTAAGTCTTAAAGTTCTGCATAATTAAGGGCGTGGCCACTTGAGTGACAGGTGGATTGCTGCTGCTGTCACCACCGTCGAGCTATAGGCGGGCGTGGTTTCAGCAACCAGCTCCCGCCTCTTTGCCCATTTTCGATTATCCGGGAGTGACGCGCTCCCAAGATGGCGACGACTGGCTCCGCCTACTTTTTTGAGCTTCAAAAATCTCTTCGGAAACCTACGGGTGACGTCATGGACACTACGTCCATGTTTTTATACAATACTGTGCAATATTGAAGAAAAATGCGATATGCGATAACTCATTAAATAATGCGATATTCGATATGCGATACGATAATGCTTAAAGTGCCACATGCTCAGATGAAACAGTTTTACTCCGCTGTTGCCGAGTCAGTTCTGTGAACTTCTATAACTATCTTGTGTCATATATATTTGGTTATTTATATTTATGTATGTACCAAGAGTTCCTGTAAGACCACAACAAATTCCTTGTGTTTGCGTACACTTAAGTGGTGAATAAAGCTAATTTTGATTCTGATTCTAATAAGATAGCACCTCTACAACAACTTCTGAAAGTGAACTGTATGCGTTTTACTCGAGCATTACATAAAAATGTCATTTTAACATTAGTGTAATCATTTTAACATGAGTTTAGGAACTGAATAATAAAAAGGAAAAATAAAACACCGCTTAGTATTTACTCTTTGAATTCAATATGCACCGATTCTTATTTAAGCTACAAAAGTTATTTAGGTAAGAGCAGTGAGTGATTTTCGCTTTGTCTTTTGTTCATGGCCCAAATATTGCAAGCTGTAGCGATATGCATATTGCGATATGTACATTTGAGATTTTTCAGTAATATATATTTCGATATATTGCACAGCCCTACCCAGGATCTTACGTGCGTGCTGAATGAATCTCAGGGAGTTTATTCTCAGGAAACTGAATGATTGTTTTTATTTTATGTTTGGCATGGTTTCATCAGTTGTAGGATGGTGTAGGTATTTAAAATTGTCACATGACTTGTGAAGCGCTGTGGGAGTGTGAAATGAAGTGCAACGCTGGTGAAGAGTACGCTTCAATTAGCCAAAAAACTGTTTACAACACTTAACAGTTGCCATGGACAACTGTTGCTAGGGTTGAGGTTAGATAACCAATATATTTGACAAAAATACTAATTGACTAATATGATATTTCTGTTCAAAGAGCCTTTTGCCCCACTTATACACTCTTTGTGAATTAATCCATGCGCCGGATATTGTAATGTGTCTGACAGTAATGTTAACATTTCATGTTTATATATATTTTTTAAACAATTCAGTAGAAGCATCTTATTTCATGAAACATTGTCATGATGAACACTTTACAAAGACCAATAATTGATGCTCCAGTAGCTGTAATCTCATGCTTGAGAAAGTATCGATTATTCAGATGAGTTGAGGTGAGTGTGTGTGGATTTGTTGGCGCTAAACACCTTGAATATCAGTATGACTAGCCAAGCTCTGTATCACATATCAGCCAAATATCAACTCTATGATGAATAACTTCACATCTATCACAGTTCATGAAAAAACCTCAGTAATTATTTGTTTTACTGTAAATTACTTAACCATATACGGTAATTGTAAATGATGTAACATTTCATTGTATGTAATTTTATAGTATAATATTGTCATATTTATGGTTTTTGGAAGTATAAACTGTGCATGACACATCATATAGAATTATATTTTGTTTAGTTAGCGTTCTTCATATTTTTGTTATGAGTAATGTGCATAAGGGTGTTTGTTACATTTTTCTTAGTTAATGTTTATTGCATTATGTTTGTCTGCTAGTTGCTCTTGTGTGCTGTCTATATAAGAGCATTTAGCATTTTTTTTTATGGTCACGCCACTTACGATGAACTATGAATTATCATGTGGCTTTCTATCGCATGTATCATTATAATGGTTATTAGTACATTTTAAAGGGTTAGTTCACCCAAAAAAAATGAAACTTACGCTTGCGTTTTATACCCCCCCCCCCCCGCCCCCCCCCCCCCCGAATGCCATCCTAGGCTGGATATGACTTTCTTTTTCAGACGAATCCAGTCGGAGTTATATTTAAAAATGGTCTTTGATCTTGTGTAATGGCCCCTAGTCCGCCGGGGTGCCCAGTGATCAGTCCAAAAGAAGTTAAATAAAAAGCGCCCATCCATAATAAAGTGTCTCATACGGCTCCGGGGGGGGGGTGAACAAAGGCCTCCTGTATTGAATCGATGCATTTTTGTAAGAAAATAACCATATTCAAAACATAATAATCACTTTATTCTAGCTTGCGCTCACTGTTGTAAATGGAGGCAGTTCCGGGAAACGGCCATGATGTAAGATGTGGCGTTGCTGCTGCCATGCGAACGCTCAGAAGCTGACGAATGCGCGGAAGCGACCGCGCGAAGAGATCGAACAAAACAACGCAGTCACGAATTAGAAGTCAAGACGAGGATTTGTAACGAAGAATGTCCGAAGGATTTAGATATAAGCCAATGAGAGACTGGTTTTCCGTTAAAGTTAAGAACTTTGCTTCTTTGCCCTCCTGTAAACAAACGTTTCAAACAAACCTCAAAAACACCCCAAAAAAAAAAAACCTTGGTTTTCACGCGACTCACGCGGACCCGCTGCGCACCAGCCACACATCTTAAGTCAATCTCCCGACTGTTTCCGTGGTACAACTGCTAGCACAAGCTCATTAAAGTTAAAGTGATTATTATGTTTTGAATATGGATATGTTTCTTACAAAACGCATCGATTCGCTACAGAAGGATTTTGTTCACTCCCTGGAGCCGTGTGAGGCACTTTTTTTATGGAAAGTTGCGTCTTTTAGACTGAAGCAATGCAACACCCACTGACTGCAATGATAAAGCTTGGAATAGCCAGGACAATTTTTAAAATAACTCAGATTGGATTCATCTGAAAGAAGAAAGTAATATACACCTAGGATGCATCGGGGGTGAGAAAAACACAGCCTAATTTTTTTTTTTGGGTGAACTAACCCTTTAAGGTACAATGCACAGTTTGATAAGTTTAAGTAGACTGTATTACTAAATGAAATATACAGTTAGAAGTTGTAAAATATACAAACACCAACAATATGCCACCCAGTAATACCTGACACAGTATTTTTTTACGATTCCTGGCAACAACAGCTGCCTGTTTTTAATCTTAAAATGATATATATTTGTACAGTGCAGGGTCTGTGGTGCTGAATATGACTTTAATGCTGCAGCAGACGGTTTCCATCCTCCAAAATAATGGAAGATCACAACCAAATCGTCAGTGCTGTGTACCCTCAACCCTTTCAGCCCCCCGCCCCCCCCCTCCCTCCCCCCCCCACCCCCCCCCGTGACAGTTTTGTTGTGTTGGTAGTTTTATCATTGCCACACATGATGCTGCCAGCCAAAACCCCTGAGAGGTGCTAGTAGATCTTCCAATGTATAAATAACACTTCAAAACCGAAAAAAGGCCCTCAGTCGGCCGTCAAAAGCTCAGACATCAATGGAGTCGAGCATCTGTGGAGTGGCTCAGAAATCGCTGTTTGCATCAGTGCGGTATGAACGTTTTTGTTAAATCACTATCTAGCGACTAGGACAGCTGTGGGCTGTGATATGAAATCACCCTGATGAATGTGTGTGGCATTTGCCGTGATTGCCTCGGATTACATTTTTAGTTTTTTATTGCCGGAGGCCATAATCCCAGAAATACCAATACGGCTGCATCCATGTGAGAACACTTTGATAAGAAAGCTCATTTGCTGATACTTTTGTCGCCGTCATTGTGAGTATAATAATGATGTTTATGTGAAGGCAGGCTGATCAAGAACTAACAGACTTTTCGCTCGGTTGAGTTTGTTCATTTTGCCATCGTTTGACATTTGGCTTATGTCCACTTGAAAAAAAAAAATTAAAAAAAGATCCCTGTTGGCTATGATTTACTAATAAAGACACTTTATCAGGGTATGAAGAAAATGTATGGAATTCATTTCATCTAGATGAAAAACTATTTCACTCCTGGGGGAATGTATAGAGAAAATATATTGAATATGATGTATGTTTTTGGAAACATTTCATCAGTGCACGTTATTGCAATGACAGAATTGTTTGTCATAATTTTTCATCAAAATGTAATAACTCGCACTACCTCTGAAATGACCCTTCTTTTCATCTAACTTTTCCTTGATTGTGTTGGCTATTGGTTAATGTCAACCAATAGATACGTACAGTTGCAGGAAAAAATGATGTAAACCCTTTCAGTGGATTTCTGCATAAATTGGTGAGTCGCACCAATAGACAAAGACAGCTGCTCAAATAACACACAGACGTTGTTTTTACATCTTTATTGAACACACTGTTCAAAAGTTTAGCTCGGTAGGTTAGATTTTTTAAATGTTTTTGAATGAAGTCTCTTCTAGCTCCACCAACGCATGCTATTTATTGTTTCCAAAAATACCATAAAAAACAGTGTGTGTAAAAAGTTAAATATTATTCCAATATTTAAAATAGCTGTTTTCTATGTGAATATCTGTTAAAATTTAATTTATTCCTGTGATGCAAAGCTGTATTTTCAGCATCATTACTCCAGTCTTCAGTGTCACATGATCTTCAGAAATCAGTCTAATATGCTGATTTGCTGCTCAAGAAACATTTCTGATTATTATCAATGTTGAAAACAGTTGTGCTGCCCAATATTTTGTGGAAACCACGATACATTTTTTTCCTTTGATGAATAGGAAGAACAGTCTTTACTGTCACTTTGGATTGATTTAATGCATCCTTGAGTGTGCATTAAAAAAAGCAGCTTTTGAATGGTAGTGTATGTGAACCCTTATATTTAATAAACAGTTGACCGTCATTTTGACAGCTGTAACTTCCACCAAACGTGTCCTGTAATTGCGGCTCAGACATTTACAGCGGTCAGGAGGAATTTTGCATCCTTTCTTATTAGAACCCTTTGCTTCAGCAATATTCTTTGGATTTGTGGAGTGAATCGCTCGAGGTCATGCAAAGCCGGGTTGAGGTCAGGACTCTTACTCTAGAAGGTGCATTTTCTTCTGCTGATTGAATCCCGTGTTTGGGTTGTTGTCCTGTTGCGTTTCTCAACTTCAGTTGACTTTACTTTCACCTGATAACTGTCCTGATATATTTTAGAATTCATTATGTGTTCAATAAAGACATGAAATCAAATTTGTTGAACAATTTATGCAGAAATCCAGGTAAATCCTAAGGGATCTCATACTTTTTCCTGCAGCCGTAGCTGAGCTCTTTAAGCATTATTGAGTCTTTCAAACTGCAGTGCAGGAAGCTGGTCTGCAGAACAAATGCGCATATCAATTTGTTCAAGCTTTGTGTTTTTGTATGCAATAGTTTGCGCTGTTCACAACCACTGACAGTGGGCTGAACGTAGCTCTAGCAGATTGATGACTGAACACACGCATTACAATTGATGGACGCTCTTTTTTTAATTTTTATAAATAATCTCTCCATCATTACACAGTGCCTTGACAAGTGCTACACACACACACACACACACACACAAACACACACACACACACACACACATAAAAACATAAAGCAGGCAGTTGAGAGCATTGAGGGCATTGTCTGTAAAATATCTAAAGATATTTAAGTATCTAAAATATTGTACAATTTAGTTAAATAAAACTAAATTGTACATAAGAATTGTAAAAATTGTACATGCTACATTGTAAATAAAAAAAGTAAAAAGATTTGATACTTGAAATTATATAAATTATATATATTTAGCATGTACAACCCCCCCCCACACACATATATACAGTATGTATATATGACAACAAATTCCAAAAAAATTAGTTCAAAATATGAATAAAAACTATAATAACAGTGTTGAGTAAGTTACTCAAAAATGAGCTACAAATTACATCTTCAACATTATAATTAGATTGCTGTATTAATTACTCTCTCTAAAAAGTATTACTTGATACTAATTACAATCTAAATATCAACCTTGACCAGTTGAGCAATACAAGGACAGACATGAAACTGCTCTTTTAATTCTTGAAAAAATAAATACAAAATTGCATAAATTATTCTTAAAAAGCCTTCGATACAATTAATCATAACATTAATCAATAAATTTTAATGGTATGGGATCAGGGGTGTTGTAGTATTGCACTGGGTGAAAAGTTATTTAAGAGACAGGAAACAATTTGTGAAGTTGGGGGGAACATTCATCGTCGTGCTTGAACATTGCTTGTGGCATCCCCCAGGGAACAGTATTGGGTCCAAAATTATTTTTGCTTTCTATAAATAATATTTGTAAAGTATCAAAAATAGTAAAACTAGTTCTATTTGTGGATGATACAAATATTTGTTGTTCTTGGAGGAATTTAAAGGAGCTACTTGAGACCACTAGTTCAGAGATGTGTAAATTAAAAAGGTGGTTTTACAGAAAAAATGAACATGAAACTTTAATAAAACTAAATGCATGTTATTTGGTAACTGTAAAAAGAGTTCAGATACAGATAGATGGTGTGGATATAGAAAGGGTTCATGAAAATAAGTTTCTTGGGGTGATAATTGATGACAAAATAAGCTGTGAATCTCGTATATAAACATGTACACAGTAAACTTTCTAGAAATATTTCAATACTAAATAAAGCAAAGCATGTTCTGGACCACAAATCACTCCACATTATTTACTGCACACTGATATTACCATATTTAAATGACTGTTTTGAGGTTTGGGGCAATACTTATAAATGTAGACTATCATCACTATTTATACTGCAAAAAAGGATCATTCATAATACCGGTTATAGAGATCACACAAATTCATTTTTTTTAAAAATGAAAAACATTGAAATGTATTGATTTAGTTTAGTTTAAAATAGCATGAATAATGTATAAAGCAAAAAACAACCAAGGTTTTGTAATAGAGTAGGGAGAAACAGTTTTAGGTGGCGTGCAACAACTTGAACATTTTGTGTCCGTACAAAATTAAAAAGCTTTTGTATTTCTGTTTGTGGAGTGAAGCTGTGGAATGGATTATGTTCAGTGCTCAAACAATGTTAAATAAGCTCATGCTTAGCTATCTTTGCCTTCATAACTATATATTAAGAATAATATATATATATATATATAGATATATATATTATATATATTATAGAATATATACGTATTACTGATATTATTACAGTACAGTATTATTTACTATATTATTTCTAAATGTTTGAAATAAAGTTATTCATTCATTCAAGGCAGTGAGTTCCTTTCGCTGCTGGTGGGTCAGATCACTGCTGTTACAAATCAAGAGCAGCTTACTGTCTGCATTTATTTCCTCAATCAGGTGTCATCAACTGGTATATTTGCCGCTCTTATGTGGATGAACTGAAGATTGTTCATTAGGAGGAAAACGACAGGACTGCATACATTAGAAGCTCTGTTGTGTGAATCAGTCTAACACCAGACTGATGCTGTCCACACTGAGCACAGCAGCCTTTCAGAAAGATCTGATGTTTCCGCATCTATTTTTCCTGTTATTGGAGTTTGTCAGAAATAGAATGGGGTTTCTGTTTACTGTCGGCAGCACAGCGCGGTTCACATCCGGAGCAGACAGCATCATTGATCAGAATGGCTTCTGTTTGCTTTTGGCATGACACCGGTGTAGACGGGGGAAAAGTCATGAACTCAACATGCTTAACTCTAGCTTTTTCTTTGCATTCCACTGTGCTGCTTGCAGCTTTTAAAAATTCCACTGCTCAAGTTTTTAAATACAAAAACATGTTTTGTGTGAACGGACCCTTACAATGTAACTTTCAGTCAATGTAGTGAAATGTTCAACGTAGTAAGATAACTGCAATTGGGCATACAATGTTAAAGCCAATGCTGTGTTGTCAGATTGTTTCATAACTCAACTCATTTGGCTGCCAAGCCTGTAAATCCACAGACTGGCAACTTAAACTTAAAGGGGTCATATGATGCGATTTCATTTTTTCCTTTCTCTTTGGAGTGTAACAAGCTCTTAAAAAAGAAGATCTGTAAAGTTGCAAAAAACTAAAGTCTCAAATCCAAAGAGATATCTTTATAAAAGTTAAGAGTCAGAACACAACTAAACCTAAAACGCCTGTTCTAACAACCCCCCACATATCTGTTTTACCTAACTATGTGGGAAGATTGCATAACTGCCCACCCAAATGTTCGCAAAGAAGAAGCGTAGCTTTTATTCTCGCCGTCTGTGTAGTATTGGTTGTTAGCTGACACTGCATGTCCTGAAGACGCTGTGTGTTTCGTTCTGAAAGCGAAACTACTTTGTATGGTCTTCAAAAAGAGGACGATATCTCCTTCGTCATGCCTGGAACTGATCTTGTGCCTCGAGGGGATGCGCTCGATGAAGGAAATACATCAACTTAGTGCTGTGGATTGCCGGCACATTTTATGGAGGACTTTTTACTGATCCTGGGAGAGTAACGTTTGACTAAAATGCCGGCTGTTCTTACTCACGTAAGTACGTTTTCTTTTATCATTTGCCACTGATGAATCAAACGCAAATTTTGAGCAGTGTAGAGAAGCGCTTGTAGTTTTGTCATTTCTCCGATCACAAATGCAGACAGGGTTTTATGTTTAAGCGGCACGATGCAACGCAACGCGTAAAAGACAGTATAAGTCATTATAATCAGCTATTATTTTTTTTTTTTTTTTAGTACCACTGGGATTGCAACAAATGCTCGTTTGTAATTGGTTTTAATGTTTTTGTGTCGTCGCTCTGGCTGGGACACGCCATCAACAGTATGTGAGGGGCGTAACATTTCGTCACAAGCTTGAGGTATTCGGCCAACCACAACACACTGGACAGCTGGCCAATCACAGCACACATCGCTTTTCAACATCATATGACCCCTTTAAATCGCATGCGTTTCAAAAAAGGCCGAGCCTAATAGAGGAGAAACAATAATGTGTTTTTTTAACCTTAACCCACATAAACACATTTCCAAATACACAAAATAATGTTCTTTTGTAGCAGCATCATATGACCCCTTTAATCTTACTTTAAGGAAGGGAACAAAGACGTGCCGGAGCGTCTGTTTCGAGGAGCTACCATTGAAAACCACAGAGCAAAAAAATATCTATGTACTAGTACTGAAAAATATAAAATTTTCACTGCACAAATATTTTAATTGGCCAGAAGAATTTTACATCAGTTTGCAAAAAAAAAAAAAAAAAATGCATTAGTCAAATTTATCTTTAACTTTATTTTGTGCTTTCTTTTTTTGGCCAAAGAATCAAATGGAAAAATACGAGCATAAGGAGGTGGAATGAGAGTTTGTAACCATAAACTCGGGGGAAGTCGAGGAAAGTGGGGAAGTCGTTTGTGGGGAAAGAAAAAAAACGTGGGCCTTGGTACCTAAACGGTTAGAGAGTCGACTCGTAACCCAAAGGTTGTGGGTTCGAGTCTCCCTGCTACCGATAGGTGGCCGGGGGAGTTGAATGTACAGTGCTCTCTTCCACCTTCAATACCGCGACTGAGGTGCCCTTGAGCAAGGCAATGAACCCCAACTGCTCCCTGGGCGCTGCAGCATAAATGGCTGCCCACTGCTCAGGGTGTGTGTTCAGGGTGTGTGTTAGTGTTCACTGGCTGTGTTGTGTGACACTTTGGATGGAGTATGCCAGAGCACTAATTCGAGTAAGGCGTACACCATACTTGGCAATGCTCACATCACTTTATAGTACAGAAGCATGCGAACAGCTTCAATTTACTATTGTCTATTGATGGCACTTCATATAGACTGTTTTAAAGAATCTAAAAAACTTCAAGTACATGTAGAGTGATGAGTGGCGTTAAGGTGTACTAGTGGCACCTGCTTTGTTGGAGTGTGAACAGGCCCTGGGTTATTTACAATATTAGTGTATGTGTAGTATTAACACAATATCAATATTTAAAGCAACTCTATGTAAGGTTTTTTTTTTTAAATCTTGAAATATTAGTTTCAAAATTATTCTGATGGTACATTAACTTCTTATAAGGTGAATGGCTTCTGTTTCTTTCCCTCGCTCCCCCCAAACGTTTGTTCTGGTAGTGTGTTAGTTTGATGTGCGGCTATGAAATTCCACGAAAAGGGTGGATTGCTTTACGGCAGCAACAGATACATGTGTGAGCTTTCCAGTGGTCAGGTCAGCCTTCAACGATGTATTGGCCGATATTTGGCATTTCTTAAATATTGACATCGGCTGTTTTTCTATTTGGCCGATGTGTCAGAATCAGGACTATAGAAACCCATTTCCGCCAAGGTAATTGTGACGTTTCTCTCACAATTCGGACTTTATTCCTCGCCATTAGGAGTTTACATCACAGAATTGCAAGGGAAGTAGTCAGAATTGTGAGATAAAAAGTTGCAATTACCTTTTCTATTTTTGTGGGCAGACAACATGGCTTCAAGAGTTACAAGACTTTTATTCCAATTCTCGCGGTACTACGTTATTTAGCTCTCTCTGTTTAACAAACAAATAAATTATTAGACAGAACTGTTAAACAAAGAAAGTAAACGGTGTGTGAAAGATTACTTTTCTCATCTGTTGTCAGTATTCAGCAAATATGCATTTATATAACTTAAGTCTTTGAACATCTAATAAACATTTAATTCAACTAACCTTGCAAACTTTCCGTTACTTCCTTTTTATCAATTTCTTTATTTGTGAAAAATATTATAATGGGATTACAGAATCAAGAATTCGTTTTTTTAATCAAGTTCAAATTGTTTATCAGATTATTATATGAATATATAAATATTATGTAGCAAGTATAAATTTCATTTCAGCAGTTGGTATGTACGCATGAGTTTTTATTATCTTTAAATTAAATAGTGTGATACCATATTTATTGGCTTTACATTGACTATTGTCCATTCTGCTCTCTCTGAGATATTGGCATCGGTCATCAGAAAATCAATATCGGTCGACCGCTAAATATATATCGGTCAATCCACTGATATATTTACGACAGTGAAATCCACTCACTTAACTGTAGGAGGCTCACAAGATTACACAAAATTACATAGAGTTGCTTTCATTTTTTAAATATCACATTGATCCGCCAGTTCTAGTATATTGCGACTCTGCGTGTTATAGTGAAAGTGAAAGTTATGTGACATGTGGCCAAGTATGGTGACCCATACTCGGAATTAGTGCTATGCATTTATCCCATCCAAAGTGAACACACACACACGGAGCAGTGGTCAGCCATTTATGCTGCGGCGCCCGCGGCCACGAGAGCATGTTGGCGGGTCGGGGCCTTGCTCAGGAGCACCTTAGTCTTTTTTTTTCTCTTTTTTTTTTGTTTTTTTAGTGGTATTGAAGGTGGGAGAGAGTGCTGTACATTCACTCCCCCCACCTACAATCCCTGCTGGTACGAGACTCGAACCGGTTACGAGTCCGACTCTCTAACCATTAGGCCACGACTTTATATGGACAACTTTGGCCTGCTTTTCATTTCTCTTTGATTATTACCCTGATGCAAAAGTGGCAAACTCAAAACAAAAGGCCAGCTCTATGAAAGGAACGCTCGGAAAGCACGTCTCCTGCCCCTTCCTGCCCGGAAGACTGCTTAATTATCTTAATAAGTTCACACAGCTATTATTTATGGAGGTGCGGCTGGACTCTTTGACAAGGTTCAGCACTCAGCGCTGCACATTTAATATGTGTATCAGTGAGCAGGAGAGGAAGGGCTTTGTTCTGTCATCAGTTCCCACTGCATCACTCCAAAGGCCAGCGGTTCCGCGATCCTGCCACACTACGCCCACAGACTGCATAAATAACCAAAAATGATGATATTGATTTCAGCGAAGGATGAAAATCGTTCATGTGTCCAGAATGATTGGTTTGGTGGGTGGGTGGCGACTGTCTGGTGAATAATGTGTGATCAGAGTGTGTTGAGTTAATGCCCCTTTATATGGTACTGTCTCCTGCAGGTGTTCACTGCACGCATGGCTTCAACCGCACCGGCTTTTTAGTATGTGCCTACCTGGTGGAGAAAATGGACTGGAGGTTAGATAACACACATGAGCACTCACCCAATCAGCACATGTAGACGGGCACAAAATCAACTTATTTTTTTGCCCACCAGCCATGGAAAATGCCAAATCAAGTTACCAGAAATGGCCTCTTTGCACAGGCAATTCATTGCTTAAAATATCACTTATTAAAAAAAATAACTAAAATATTCAACAGGCTAATTCATACCTGTAACGTCATTAAAAAAACATTTGTTTGTGATGTTTTTCTGTGCATTCCACAAAGATTACATGATAGAAAGGTGCTTTCTTGCCATTGTTATTTATAGGGGCTAAGCACCTATTGTATCTGTTAGTTTTCTAGAAGTAGTCTTCTTCTTCTACTTCTTCCACTTGGGAAGCCCATTGAACCACTTGCGGGAAAGTTATCAAATTTGGCACACAGATAGAGGACAGTGTCAATATTAACCATAGCAAATTTGGAGTCTCTATCGCAAACTCTGGCATGTTAACAAATTTGATGAAATTCGCTCAAAAATGGACATGAGGCTATCTCTTCGCAACGCTTTAGCAGATTCTTGATGTGTGTAGGCCGCCGAACGTGGTACCTGTTATACAAAGCATTTTTAAGTAATTATACAATTAACAAAAGCAAAAAAAGGCCTCTAACACTAGCTTGCTCTATTAGTTTTCTATTCTATCTGTTTTCTTTTTATTTATTATATAATTTTAAAAAACTTGCTACGTGTACTGCATTAAGCTAATTGAGACTTGTTATAGCACTTGTATATTGTTGCTCTTTTGTTAGTTTTTGACTGCTTTTATTGTCCTCATTTGTAAGTCGCTTTGGATAAAAGCACCTGCTAAATGATTAAATGTAAATGTAAATGTATGAAAATCACAAAATGAAAGGGGCTTCATCTCATTAGATTTTCTGTTTTTGTTGCGAATCTGCAGGACACAAATTGAAAAATTTCATAACAAATGATTGCATCTGAAATCAGTGACAATAAAAGCTCACATTATGCCACCCAGCAAACTGTGTCAAAACAATAAAACTAATATTATAAAACAGATTGTTCCGACTCTGAATTCGAATTAGGTGAGCCGATGGAGGTTGGCTGCTGCCTCATTCAGTACGATGACCCCCAACCTCATCAGCTGAATTACTTTAATGCAGCAAGTTGTGATATCACTGTCAACCATAAACAACCTACACGTCCTATACAAATACAAAATGATTGTGGCACATTGACAAATGCACCTGAAGGCTTTCTAAGCCAATGTCTATAATACCAAAGGTTCTTTATTGACATCTTAACACTCATGAAACTTTTCCATTGTTCTTTACAGTGGAAGAAGGTTCTTTAGATTATTGAAATGTTCATCATATTTTAATAATTTTTACTGAAAGGTTCTTTGAGGAGCCCAAACGGGTTCTTCTACGGAATTGCTGTGATAATCCCCTTTTGGAACCATTTTTAAGAGTGATTCTGTGGGATAGCAGAATACTGACATATTTCTACTGTTGAACAGTACACTCACACCCTAATAACAACCCTAATACCCTAATAGCAACTGAGCTTTTACCCAAACCCACACCTACAGTGTCAAAAGAAAAAAATTTAAACATTTCTTTTGATACACACTCTTGACTACAGATGAAATGGTATAAAAATGTAATATCACGATTATAGTGACCAAAATGACCAAGACGGTTATCACTATTATTACAGTATTATTAAAATGGGCTGGAAATGTTCAAAAAGTACTGAAACACACACTGAAATCACTTAAAACAACAAATAAAAGCACTGTCTACTAAAATGTACTACATGTTCAAATAAAGTTTTGACTAAACATTTTTTTATAAAACGATAAACCTCACATTTCAGCCTTTAAGTCATTTTTAAGAAAAGGATGAGTTAAAAAGATCAATTAAAGGCATTTTATCTGCTCCATAAACAATTCTACATAGGCTACCTTATTAGTGTTGTGATTTTTAGATCTACCGGTTAGATCATCGACCGGTTAAGATTAATGTTTTGGTCCCGTTTTCACATTGGTCTGAACAAAAACAGCAGACGGGCTGAAGGAAAATGTAACTCCACTGTCTGACAGCAGGTGGCGCTGATGGAACAGCAGAAATAGAGCTGTAACCTCTGTACACAAAGCAGTGGACTTATAAACACAGATCATGACAAAAAAAATGCCTATTAAAACAGAGTGCCCAAAAAACCCATGGTGAATGATCAGTATGGCATAATTACGATGGGAAACTCTGAATTTACTCAGTGGGAGGCTTGTCATTTAAAGAACCATGGTGGACTCTTTTAGTCAGGTTATATGTGACCAACTTACCCATCATTCTCTGTGGCAACACGATAATGACAGAAAGCACTAATAAAAACATGTAAAACATCACACACCATTTTGTTGTTCTGGTGATCAAACGTTTCCTGTCTTTGTCTATGATTGAAGAAAGAAATGTGACAATCGGAGTCACTCTTACAGCATAAAAAAGTGTTCCTTTTTTCAGAAGAGATTAGAAGAACACTGCTGACGTCTTTCACTTTGGAAGAAGTTAAAAGTCATTTCTAAGTCTCTGAGTCTCCAGCAAACTTCACGTTGTAATCTATAAATGGAAAGGCTTGGAACAGTAGTAGGTCTTCCTCTGAGCCATCTGCTGGAATTTCAATGAGAGCGCATTTAAAAAAAACATGCTTAGGCTTTACGTCTATCACCTATGGTCAGTGTTCATGATTGTACAGTCAGAGGGACAGAAAAATCCTGAGAGAACAGCAAAGCAGAATACAAAGCAGTGCTAGCCAATACAGACTGACCTACTGTAACATTTTCAACTGATCGAAATCCAAATTGGACTCTTTTTTTCTTCTAATTTTAACTAGAGAGGTCAATGAAACTGAAAAAAGATGAGATGGTGGTTTTTCTCCTCCATCGGTAGAACAGACTGGGTTCGGTATGTAGGTGTGAGTTCATGAACGCTGCCACGGCGAAGGCTTGGCTCATGAATATTAATTAGGTTACACAGTCTTTGCTCTGTAGGCCTGCCTGATTAGCTGACAGGCAGGATTTGGAAAGAAGGCTTTGCCCCTTGAATATTAATTTCTTGTGACTGGACTGGATGCTCTGGGAAGCTTGCTAACTGATCAACATGACCTAATTAATATTCATGAACTAGGAAGCAGTCTGCCAGTCAAATAGCAAAGTACTTGAAGGCTACATGCCCTCATTTGAGTTACATCAATTTAGAATATTTACATTTAACTAACATAAAAAGTCGAATTAACGTAAATTGTGTAGCTTTATTATCATAATACAAAAATAATAAAACCAAGGCATTTAATGCAGTACTCTTACTTTTAGTGATTCATTTTGTTGCTAGCCATAGAAGAAAGTCAGAATTAGGTCATTCTGTATACTGTACACAAAGTATTTGTGAATATTCATTAATATAGTCTGCCCCAGTGACTGTGCCCTTGTAACATGATGAAATATCCAAGATATGAACTAACTAGGTCACTCACAGTACTCCAGTGAGTAATGTCATGTTTGACAAATTGCCTTTGCTTGCAGGTTTGTAAAGAGCAAAAATATGTGTGGAAAAATCTACTCAGAAACGCATTGCATTATTACCATAGTGTTTAATCCTGACAATCTTTGGCATTTTTATCTATGTCATTAGGTACTGTTGTGCTGTTGGACAAATATACATATGAATTCATGCTTGCTGACGGCCAGCAGGAGATGAAAAACAAAAGCTCACAAATCTCACAGTTCCAGTTACACTTTATTTCATTTCCAAATACAGTACCGTTCAAACGATTAGGGTCAGTAAAATTTTTTTTTTTTAAAGAAACGAATACCTTTATTCAGCAAGATGCATTAAATTGATCAAAAGTGACAGTTTATATATTTACATTTTTACAAAAAAAATTATATTTGAAATGAAAATAGAAGCATACAGCATGTTTCTGTTTCAAATAAATCCTACTGACCTTAATGTGTATCAGTCACTCCTCTCTTCCTTCTCCGGCTAATGTCTCCACTGCTAAAAGGATATACTATCACAACAAAATTAACTATTCGCCTAACTCTTGCATGCTCTTTAAACATTTTCCTCCCTCCTTTGTCCTCCTCCTCCCCCTCCATCAACTCTAACAGCTGACAACTTTGCCACATTCTTTATTAATAAAATTAAAACCATCAGTGCACAATTCTCAACACCTCAAACTGTCAAACACATCTTACAAGCAAACACACATTCGTTTACATCCTTCTCTTCACTCTCCGAGGCAGAAGTCTCCAAACTCATCCTTTCCAATCATCCTACTACTTGTCCGCTTGTTCCTATTCCATCTCATCTCCTTCAAGCAATTTCTTCTGCCGTTGTACCTGCACTCACTCACGTCGTTAACACATCCCTTCACACTGGTATTTTTCCCTCAGCACTTAGACAGTCTTGTATAATCCCACTACTTAAGAAACCCACCCTTAGCCCATCTATTTTAGAGAACTACAGACCTTTTTCCCTTCTTCCTTTCATTGCAAAATCACTTGAACGAGCTGTGTTCAATCAAGTCTCTGTCTTTCTCACACAGAACAACCTCCTCGCCAGCAACCAGTTTAGTTTTCGAGCAATGGAACATTCACCGCGATTGCCTTGCTCTCCAGTTCGTTGAAGCCTAAAACTGGCAAGAGCGGATTCCAAATCTTCTATACTTATTTTGTTGGATCTGTCCGCTGCTTTTGACACAGGTAACCACCAGATCCTCCTGTCAACCCTCATGAAAATGGGCATCTCAGGAACCGCACTCCAGTTGTTTGAGTTTTACCTCTCAGATAGGTCCTTCAAGTTATTTTGGAGAGGTGAGGTGTCCAAGTCGCTACATCTAGCTACTGGGGTGCCTCAGGCTCAGTTCTTGGACCACTTCTCTTGTCTGTCTACATGGCATCACTAGGTTCTGTCATTCGGAAAAAATGGCTTTTCATTTCACTGCTATGCTGATGACACTGAACTCTTCTCATTCCATCCTGATGATCCAACGTTAGCTGCTCGCATCTCAGCTTGTCTAACAGACATTTCTTGTTGGATGAAGGACTATCACCTTCAACTCAACCTTGCCAAGGCAGAACTGTTTGTGGTTCCATCAAACCCATCGTTTTATCAAAATTTCACCATCCAGTTAGTCTCATCAACCATAACTCCTTCAAAAAACAGCCAGAAACCTTGGAGTTATGAAAAAATGAAAAGAAAGTGACGTGACATGTGGCCAAGTATATGGTGACCCGTACTCAGAATTAGTGCTTTGCATTTAACCCATCCTAAGTGCACACCCACAGCAGTGAACACACACAAACCGTGACCACACAAACCCGGAGCAGTTGGCAGCCATTTTTTTGCTGCGGCGCCCGGGAGCAGTTGGGGTTCGGTGCCTTGCTCAAGGGCACCTCGTTTGTGGTATTGAAGGTGGGAGAGAGCTCTGTACATTCACTACCCCCACCTACAATCCCAGCTGGTACGAGACTCAAACCCACAACCTTTTGGGTTATGAGTCCGACTCTCTAACCATTAGCCACGACTTCCCCATGATTGATGATCAGCTGACTTTATCAGACCACATTGCTAAAACTGCCCTGTCCTGCAGATTTACTTAATACAACATTAGGAAGATCAGGCCCTTTCTTTCAGAACATAAAACACAACTCCTTGTTCAAGCTCTTGTTTTATCCAGGCTGGACTATTGCAATGCTCTCTCTTGGCAGGTCTTCCAGCAAGTCCTATCAAACCTTTACAATTAATCCAGAACGCAGCAACAAAATTAATTTTTAGTGAGCCGAAAAGAATGCACGTCACACACCTCTGTTCATTAATTTGCACTGGCTACAAGTAGCTGCCCGCATAAAATTCAAGGCATTAATGTTTGCATACAAAACCACCACTGGCTCTGCACCCCTTTACCTAAGTTCATTACTTCAGAGTTATGTGCCCTTTAGAAGCTTGTGTTCTGCAAGTGAACATCGCTTTATTGTGCCATCCCAAAGAGGCACAAAATCACTTTCACGTCCTTTTAAATTAAATGTTCTCTCCTGGTGGAATGACCTGCCCAACTCAATCCAAGCAGCTGAGTCCTTAGCCATCTTCAAAACACATCTCTTCCATCTTTATTTGACCGTCTAACTCTAGCACTTTATATTCTAATTCTATTCTTAAAAAAACTTGCCCCTTTTTGACTTGCACTCTATTCATTTACTAACTGCTTTTTTCTTTAAAAAATTGACCCTCTACTCTAGCCTCCTATTCTAATTTTAATTCTTAAAAAAAAAGAAACACTAGAACCGCCACGGGGTAAATTTTATCCGTGGCTGTTTTTAAAAACGTACATAAAAGATTTTTAATAAAACATTCAAGTCTCCCAGTCACTGACTTTTACTAAAATTGTGTGATTTACAATCCCCTGTTGTTAAAAACTGTTTAGATAAAACCAGATCAAAAAACGGGGCATTTATACCCTATAAGCGCCAGCGCGGGTCAAATTTACCCTCTATATAATGCCTGTATGTTCGCGCTGTCTTTTTCGTGCCGCTTATGTTTTAACATAATACATAGCTAGGCAATGCCTTTCACTCACTGAATTAGCAGTTATCAGTTTCACAAATAAAGACAAAATGAGTAAAAGAAGGCAATTTATGAATGCTGAAGAGGTATAAGAAGCACTAAATGCCATGAGCGACGGAGAGTCTGATGGTGGGGAGATAAGTAAAGCGTCCTGTTAGCTCAGCATCTGACGGCGATCAATATATCATATTTAGACAGTGAAATAATATGTTCTTTAGCCATTCAAAAACAGCTGTCATGTGCGTGTGTAAAATTTACCTTAGCCTTCGCTGGCACTGTTTGGTAGACAGCGACCCCAGAGCGTTCTAGTGTTAAAAAAAAAGCTTGCCTCAACTTTTCTATTCTATCTGTTCTCTTTTTATTTATTATATAATTAAAAACAACAACAAAAAAAATACGCTTTCAAGTGTACTGGCTTGTAAGCTAACTGAGACTTGTTACTGTATATAGCATTTGTATACCATTGCTCTCTTGTTGATTTTGATTGCGTCCATTGTCCTCGTTTGTAAGTCGCTTTGGATAAAGCGTCTGCTAAACTACATGTAAATGATCAACGAATTGTGGAAAAAAATGTATCACAGTTTCCACAAAATATGAAGCAGCACAACTGTTTCCAACATTGATAATAATTTTTCTTGAGCACAAAGTCAGCATATTAGAATGATTTCTGAAGATCATGTGACACTGAAGACTGGAGTAATGATGCTGAAAATTCAGCTTTGCATAACAGAAACAAATTACGTTTACATCATTATAATGTTTACAAAAACGGTTATACTTGTATAGAATATTACCCAATCTTACCGTTATTCAATATTCTTATTTCGCAATATTACCAGTTTTTTTTCTGTACGATTATTTTTATCTTTGATCAAATAGCAAGCCTTGGTGAACAAGAGACTTTTCAAAAAATCTTATCAACCCCAATCTTACGGCAGTGTACATAGTTCTGTTTTTGCATTTATGTGCTGTTAATTGAAGTAAAAAAGCGTGTTTCGTCATGTGTGTGTGAAGTCCAGTATGTTGAGGTCAGGCTTCTGCTCCAGATGAGTCTTAATTGTGTTTTAGATCACTGTGTTTGTCGTTCCGGTGTCCCTTGTGTCGACTTTTCTCAGGGAGTTCTCTAATGCTCCGAGTGAAGCTAAAAGCGGTTAAGAAGAAATCAAATTGATTCGGTTGGTTTTGGGTTTATCTCATCGCAGCTCTGTTCTGGAAGGGTTGTGAACAGCACTGAATATATGCTAAATGCAAATAATAAAATACAAGTAACCAGTCAATAGTGCAAAGTTAGGATATAGCTAAATACACAATGCCAGCAGGGATAGGTTGGATAAAATGCCTTCATCCTCAAACATCATGAACAAAACCATTAAACAAAAGTGAACAAAAGTTAAAGAAAACATGACTCCGTCCGAATGCATTAAATACAGGTTGACTTGCATATGATCATATGATCTGTTCTGCTGTTTAGCCTTATGTCAAATTAATGTAATGCATGGAAATATTATTTGAGTGTTTGAGTTTTAGGACATTTTTTATTTTACTTTTGTATGATAATCAATAATGGTACTGTTTTGGGTCGTCACTGGGTCCATATTTTGGTCCTGAAGCTGTGTAACAGCCTATAAGTGCTTGTCATATAGAAGATTTCCTCTTGAGTTTGTAAATCCAACCTCTTCCACACCTGCTTTGGCTAATCGATACTTCATTACATTCAGCCAAGCATGTTAGAAAAGACTGGGTTGTATTGAGGAGAGGTTTTAATGTGTTTTATTGTAAATCTTTCACTATACTTTAGTTTTTATTTTGATGCCATGTGGGTGTTAGTGAAGACATACTGCTGTTGCTTAAAGCAATTCATCTGTCATTTTTAGGGTGACTTGGCTAGGACATATCGTATCATATTATACGACCGAGGCAGATTTCTTCAGTTTGCTTTTGTGGTGATGCCACGAATATAAACATGATATCTGGCAGCAAGGTCATCTGCCTTATCTCATAATTACTCATGCATTAATAATGTTTATTCAGTAGACTTTGAGCTTTATTATAAGCGGAGGATTCTACACTAACTTGTTCAGTGATATTTATCACTGTTTAAAAATGCATATTTTAAATGGGCTTTTTAAATTCTTGAATATTTGTACAGAATGTAAATTAATTTAGTTATTTATGTTAAATTATGTATAATTCACAGTTAAGATTTTTTAAGCTTTAAAGATGTGTTTCAAAGAAGTTTCTTATGCTCACCAATTTGACCACAAAAAATGTATTTAATCAAAAATAAAAAAACAGTAATACTGAGAAATATATTAGAATTTAAAATAACCTAAAACTTGTTTTATGTGAACATACAGTAAACTGTAATTGATTGCTGTGATCAAAGCTGAATTTTCAGTGTCACATGATCTTCAGAAATCATTCTAATATGCTGATTTGGTGCTCAAGAAACATTTCTGATTATTATCAATGCTGCTTCATATTTCTGTGAAAACCATGATAAAAATGTTTAGGATTCTAAAACCAAATTGGAAATATTTTGTAACATTATACATGTATTTGTTACTTGATCAATTTAATGCATGCTTACTGAATAAAAGTATTGTACACATTTTTAAGTAATTATAAAATAAGTACACATGAACTACAGAAATATGTAATATGGTTTAGAAAATAAAATAAGTCAAAATAGTTTTACAAATAATTACATTTAGTCATTTAGCAGATGCTTTCATCCAAAGCGACTTACACATGAGGACAATAGAAGCAATCAAATCAACAAAAGAGCAATACATGTAAATATTAATCATTAAGTGCCATGTTAATACCACCGATTCATTTACATAGTTCCATAATTTCCATCTATTCTCATTTCAATTTCAAAACTCTTGGTCAACAATCCACAATAATTGCTCAAAAAGTTCACAGAAGTCTCATTATTAAAATAAATAAATAAATATTACATTTCAGTGAAAACCTAGTGGAAATATCTTCATACCACAATTACATTTAACACCACATTTTTCATACAAAGTATCTACTTTTTAATAATGGCTTTTGGGTTCAAATGATGGTTTCTGAAAAATGTTAATTTTTAAATACAAATATTTTCAAATGTCAAACATTAAAGAAGATAATAGTTTTAATTTCTTTACATTTTAATTCATTCATTCATTTTTTTTTATTATTGAATTAATCAAGAAATTAGATACACATCAAATCAGCATTTTAATAATGTTTTACAAATTTTCTTTAAACATATTTTATATTGCACTCATTCTGGTCAGTAAACCCAGGGTTGGAGATATATTTACAAATCCGTCTTTCTGACAGCTGAAGAATGCAGTGTATCCTGAATTCACAGCGTGAGTGATTGTGTGTTTTGTGGTGTCAGTATCGAGGCCTCTGTGGCAGCGTTTGCTCAGGCTCGGCCCCCGGGAATCTATAAAGCTGACTATCTGAAGGAGCTCTTCCGCCGCTACGGGGATGTGGAGGACGCGCCACCCGCCCCTGCTCTCCCGGAATGGTGCTTCGATGATGAGGAGGATGAAGATGTGGATGATGATGATGGGAATGCAATCGCTCAGGGCTCCGAGCCCAGCTCCTCTCACTCCAGTCAGGGCAAGAAGAAGAAAGAACGACTAAAACTGGTGATTAAAACTCGTTTCAGCACATTCTTTCATAGTCTGGTTTAATACGGCACAGCTCATTAAGAAGGCTCATAACTGACTGTGTTGTGGGTATCAACTTCCTCTCCATTTGAAATGTTGGTGTGCAGATGTGATGGGTGTTTGTTTGCTTGCTTGTGTCTCAGAACGCTATGTTTCTGGAGGGAGTGTCTGTCAAAGGAGTCACTCAAGTCACGTCACAGCCCAAGCTCGGCATGATCCAGAGGAAATGTCAGGAGTTCTCTGAGTGGGACAAGTGAGTCTCTCTGTGTGTGTGTGTGTGTTGTGTGTGTGTGTGTGTGTTTTACCACCCACAGACTCTTTCCAGCTCTGAGCCCATGTGACTGATATGTCAAGTAATTGAAAATGTTGAGATTGTGAGGACTGTAAATGTGTGTGGGGCACAAATAAGACTTAACTTCTTTTGTATTTATTTAATAAAAAATGGCTCAATGAAATATCATGCTTAACTTTCAGCAAATGGTGCTTGTCAACCTCAGGATGTCAAACTAAATATTATATGAGCTGTTTTATTTTATGTATTTTATATGAGGTTTGAATTTTGCAACCCTGTTACCAAATTTGAAGATTTTTTAGCAATAAGCATTAAATAAACATATACTCTAAATGAAATAACATTCAGAAGATAAAAAAGAATAAAGTAAATCAAAATAAATGTAATAAACAAATAAATGAATAAATAGAAATCATATTTAAATACTACGTAATGGGTAACAGGGTTGCATATTTTAGCCTAAAGTAAGATATCAAATCATCATGACTCAGTTGGGGCTTGCTAGTTTGGGACTGAATGTTATTGACAAAGTTTTTGTAATTACTGATCAAATTTCCCATACATGAGTTTGATTATATTCAATTACTTTGGCAACAGAGTTGAATGATTGAGCTTAAATCACAGACAAAGATTTTATGTATACTACCTTCAATGCATTAATACAATGTAAAACTAATTAATAAAAAAAAAAAAAAACATAGGTCTGGGACTTTGTTCTCTCCTGTGAGCTTGCAGAGAAAGAAAGCCAGTTTCTTATTTTTCTTGTAAGAAACTGGCAGGTTGAAGTGGACTAAATGATCATCAGACGGAAAAACATTTTTAGTTTTTCACCAGAAGATGAGTGATATTTTTACATTAAAGAAACTCATGCATGGATGAATTGTAAATCAATAACATGCTTTTAGAAAATAGATGCCTTTTCATTTCATGCTGAATATAACGTGATCCAAAGAACGTGGTATTTGTGCCCTGAAGTGCCTAATAAGTAATGGAAAACGTTTTGTGCTCTATTAATGGAAAGTGCTGAATTCTGTCGTGAGTTATTATCCTGATGAAACAGCAGCCATAATTACTTTCATTGATGAGTGGAGATCAATTAAAACGACACAGCAATGTGTCCAATAATCACATTTGTTTTTTTTTTAATGTGCTTGTCTTTACGTGTCTGTCAGATCGGGGTTTCCTGGTGCTCAGCCCGTATCGATGGACCGCAGGAACATTCGTCTGTTGGAGCAGAACGTTTATAAAGTCAGCTGGAAAGCAGACGGCACGCGGTGAGTCCAGCGACTGAAGCTCAGGGAACTGAAGTAGTGTGCCGTTCACATGCTACCAGCTACACATGCTTGATTTCATTGTTGTGTTCTGAAATGTGTCAAAACCAGTGTTGTATCTCACTATAAAAACAAAGATAGCTTAAAAAGGGATATTAAAATGATAGCTTTTTTCTAAATATTTTTATAGCCATATTGTAGTGATTTATTTCCCAAGGCCCTGAAGTATTTTTCTGAAGTAAAATTTACTATTATACTATAGTTTTCTATTTCTGACTTTTTTCCACCTTCTCTCTAACTCTTCTAATTAAACACTACTTTTGCTCTTGTACTTTTCTACATGCAAATGAAGTGCATGAATTTGTTGATTACTGAATAGATGGGATTTAAATGTGAGAGGTCATATGTTAATGAGATCATGGTTGTGTTGTCAAGTCTCATTTAACCTTTTAAGTTGTTTTTGCAGCTTAGATTAACTAATGATTTCATTTGGAGATTAAGTTTTTAGTTACGATATTTACAAAGGTTGAGGTCAGTAAGACTTTTTTCAAAGAAATTAATACTTTTATTCAATAAGTATTAAATTGATCAAAAGTGACAATAAAGACATTTTATAATGTTATAAAAGAAGGCTTATGCAACATAAAAATGCAACTCTGTTTTTCTTTTGAACTTTTTATTCATCCTGGAAAAATGTATCACGGTTGCCACTAAACTATTCGGCAGCACAACTGTTTTCAACATCGATAACAATCAGAAATGTTTCTTGAGCAGCAAATCAGCATATTAGAATGATTTCTGAAGATCATGTGAAGACTGGAGTAATGATGCTGAAAATTCAGCTTTGATCACAGGAATAAATTGCATTTTACTATATATTCAATTAGAATGTTATTTATTGGAAACATTATTTCAAAATATTTCTGTTTTTACTGTATTTTTCATCAAATAAATGCAGCCTTGGTTAAACATAAGACTTAAGACTTATTCAAAAACAAAAAAATCTTACCCACACCAAAATTTTGGACCTAGTGTTTTTATTATTAATTTCTATTATTATTTTAAGGTTTTTGTTTGGACCAACTAAAGAACGTTTCATGTAGATGGCTGCACTTTTATATGCTGTAAGCCTGGAGAGCCACCATCCTGCAGATTTCAGCTCCAACCCCAGTCAAACACACCTGAAGCAGCTAATCAAGGTGTTCAGGTTACTTGATAATTACAGCAGGTGTGTGCAGCCTGTTTGAATTGAAATCTGCAGGATGTTAGCTCTCCAGGAGCAGGGTTGGAGATTCTTGCTGTAAACACTTTACATGCATTACATTTACATGCCTTAATGGCACATACAAACACGTCAAGTTGATTACAGTGCCTTTTTTGGAGGTCCGAACCTAGATGTGTAGATCATAGTGAATGGTGATAGGTTGTTGTGTGTGTTATTCAGACACTTTTCTCCTGTCTAATGCACCGAAAGCCAGAAGTCAGGCTTAGACGAGATTAATTAAATCTGACTGTCTAGAACTGGGTTAGTTTCTTTTTGGCTCCTTTTTTATCTTTTAATTAACAATAGTTTAGTTTTAGTTAGGGCTGCACGATTAATCGAATGCGATTGTCATGCGCATTTTGTTAGTAATGCCGGTTCTGTAATCAGCAGGAAATCATCATCACGTGCTTTCAGATGGAGCAGCATTTACTACACATAGCCGTAGTTCACTGACAAGTTACGCAAAAAAATCGCAGACAATTTTATTGTGCGATTATGAAATAGAAGAAATTGTTCGCGATAATGACAGCTGTTTGCATAGCTTCTCAGTGAACTACGGCTCTGTGAAGTAAATGCTGCTCCATCTGAAAGCATGTGAAAATACCACATTTAATAACATATTTTTACTCCAAACTCACTTCATAACGTCAGTCGAGTGTTTGAAATAAATCCTTCTGTGAGATGATGTGGCTTCTTACACAGAATAAGGCACGCAACATATTTCATAGTATTTAAGCAGTGATAAAGGCATTGCATTATAAATATACTTTATTTTAATGAAAATTATAATAATAATAACTCAGATAAACCGTATATTGCCGTAGTCGTGTGTTTATTAGTCACGTTGAATCAATGAAAGCAGTTGAATCTTCTGTTTATTCAGCTGCAGCGATAGGCATTTTCTGGGTTTCTTCTGCGAGGCGTATTTGGAGTTTTAGTGTGAGAGCGCCCTCTGGCCTTCGGATGGATTTACTGCTGATCACAGAACCGTGCTTCACTGAAAGATATGCATGACAATTGCAGCTTCTGTCTAATCGTGATCTCGATTCCATTTTGATTTATCGTGCAGCCCTAGTTTTAGTTGACACTAATAACATTAATGCTTACATAATATATGATTTTATTTATTTTTTTAAGATTATTCTTTTGATGATCTTCAAATGATCTTCATTGTAATTTTGTGCTGTTTCTATAATGTTGGAGTCTAGTGCTCATAGAGGGCCATTTAATGATGGTCCAGGTCATTTTATGGCAGCTCTGCATGAGCTTGTCTGCTGCAATGATGTGAACTATCTCTCTGCGCTTCTGCTGGCTCATGTGCTCAAACCAGAATCAAACGTCTGCATGAACATCATTAGACACTCATCCATAAGACAGATCTGCTCAGAAGCACCACAGTTGGCACCTTGCAGGATGTTTTAGGCCTTGGCAGAAGCGAATGAGCTGGTTTGGTGTGTCATAGTGATCCAAATTTAGTTGAAAGTCGAGCAGAACAGCCATGGCGCTCTGACCGAAGAATGCTCGGCTCCATCACTGAGACGTTAAAAAGACGTCGCTGATCTCTTTAACTGGAGATCTATTCTAACAAGCCCATTATCCTGTGCTTTGGCCACTCAGGGCTTACAGAGAATCACAGAATGTGTGATGCGTTTGCTCGGGGGGCGTCCAGCAGAGCGCTCTGTAATAATGACCAAACGGGAGGGAATTAAAGTCAAGTCACCTTTATTTGTATAGCGCTTTATACAATACTGGTTGTGTCAAAGCAGCTTTACAGTATTAAAAAGGAAAAATAGTGTGTAATAATGCAAAACACTAAACACTCAATTTTCAGTTGAAGTCAGTTCATCATTGATTCAGTGATGTCATCATCCAGTTCAGCTCTCTTCAAATAGTGTCTGTGCAATCAGTCAAGCGTCCCCTACTAAGCAAGCCAAAGGCGACAGTGGCAAGAAACCAAACTTTCCATCTGACAGAATGTAGAAAAACCTTGGGAGAAACCAGGCTCAGTTGGGGGGCCAGTTGTCCTCTGGCCAGACAAAACCATCATGGTGTGGTTTAATTCCAGCCTGCGATACAGGTGCAGAGGACTTGTCTGGTTCCCATGATCTTGTCCCGATGGCCGTCTAGGAGACAAGGTCTTCACAGGGGATCTGTCTCTGGGACGCATCTAGTTGACATGGTCTCCGCTGAAATTCAGGGCTGTAGAGGTCATCTCTAAGTGCTGATCTGGATACAGACTGGATCTGGGTGGCTACAGTGACTTCGGAATAAGAATGTAATAGACTAATATTAGCATAGATGCCATACTGAGGAGCTAAACCATTCAGGGCTTTGTAAGTAATTAGCAAGATTTTAAAATGTATTCGTTGTTCAATAGGAAGCCAGTGCAGAGTTACCAGAACTGGGCTAATATGGTCATACTTCCTGGTTCTATTAAGACCTCTTAGCTGGCTGGATTTTGGACCACTGGAGTTTGTTTATGAACATGCAAGCAACCACCCAATAGGCATTACAATAATTTAACACTTGACATTGAGAGCATAGGTGGTAATTTAGATATATTTTTAAAGGGGTCATATGATGCTGCTAGAAAGAACATTATTTTGTGTATTTGTGTAATGAAATGTGTTTTTGCAGTTTAAGGTTAAAAAACACATTTATTTTCCACATACTGTACATCTTTGTCCCTCCTCTAGGCCCCGCCTTTTTGAAACGCGTCGATGTTTACAAAGCTCATCGGTCTGACAAAGCGAAGGGGTGCTGTGATTGGCCAGCTATCCAGTGCATTGTGCTGGCCTAATACCTCAAGTGTGAGACGGAAATGTTACGCCCATCACATACTGTTGATGCCGTGTCCCGGTGAGTCCGACATTTGGCACACCTGCCAGATTATGCACCCCCGAGTATTGGTAGGTTTAGATTAGGTGTTTGGAGGGTTAGGCATTAGGGTGGGGTTGGTATTAGACCATTAGATAGTGACTTCACGAGGGGGTGCAAATCTGGCAGGGTGGCATAATTCGGCACAACACCGGCCGTAGCGACGGCAAACATTAAACACCTTATAACGAGCATTTGTTGCATCGTGGGACTACTTACTGATTATAATGACCTTAACTGTCTTTTAACGCGTTTTCGTTGCAGTCGCGCCGCGTAAAAAAGACATAAACCGCTGCCTTTTGTGATCGGAGAAATGATAAACAACAAATGCTACTCTACACTGCCCAAAACTCGTGTTTGAATCATCAGTGTCAAATCCTTTAAATGAAAACGTACTTTACAGTCTGTGAGTCAGAACAGCCGGCAGTTGTATCAGGGGTCCCATGGCCTATATGGTTAGAGGTCCGGGACTCGTAACTCACCAGGTTGCGGGTTCGATTCTCGTATCGCGAGGATTGTAGTGTGGGGGGATGAATTACAACGCTCTCTTCCCCTCAATACCGCCACGCTTGAGTACCACCGAACCCCCCAAATGCCCCACCGTGCGCCGCAGCATAAATGGGTGTGTGTTCACGGTGTGTTTGTGTTCACACTGCTGTGTATGTGCACTTGGATGGGATAAATGCATAGCACAAATTCGCGGATTCGACGAGGAGCGCAGCCACATTTACTACACGGGCTTCGTCCACGGTGAAACCCATCCGCGATTGGTGTATTCCCTCATGGACCATCACAGATCGCTCTACATGACGAAGCGGATATCGTCCATCTTTTGCAGACCAACACAAAGTATTTCGTTTCACAATGAAGCACACAGGCTCTCCACGTAATTGTGGCAGCGTCAACATTACTACAGTGAGAATAAAGTACGCCTTTTTTCTTTGCGTGAACTTTGAGCGGCGTTAGCAAATTCTCCCACATAGTGGTTAGATATGTGGGAGGCATGTTAGAACACCTTTTAGGAGTCGTGGCTGACTCTTACATTTTAGAATAGCTCTTTTGATTTGAGACTTTAGTCTTTGCAACTTTACGATCTTCTTTATGCAACCAATAGCTTGTAACCCTCCAAAGAGAAAGGAGAAATTTTAATCGCATCATATGACCCCTTTTAAGATGAACAATGTGGTTTGGCAGAGGTTTTTGGTCCAATAATTAAAACATCAGTTTTTTCAGAATTTAACAGTAGGAAATTACTAGTCATCCAGTATTTTTTTATCAACTATGCATTTCGTCGTTTTTGCCGACTTAATTATCTAGTCAGGCATGAGAATATAGAGCGATATCATACTAACATGCACGCTAACAACACCATGTTTCCTGATGATATCTCCCAGGGGTAACATGTAAAGTGTGAAAAGCATTGGTCCTAGTACTGAGCCTTGTGGCACTCCTTACTGTACTTGTGATCGATATGATACATTTTCATTCACTGCTACGAATTGATGGTTGTCAGATAAGTACGATTTGAACCATGACAATGCAATTCCACTAATGCCAACAAAATTTTGTAGTCTACTCAAAAGAATGTTGTGGTCGATAGTGTCGAACGCAGTGCTAAGATCTAGTAGCACTAATAGAGAAATACAACCACGTTCGGATGATAAGAGCAGGTCATTTGTTACTCTAATGAGATCAGTCTCAGTACTATGATATGGTCTATTTCCTGACTGGAAATCCTCACAGATACACTTTCTCTCTAAGAAGGAACATAGCTGAGAGGATACTGCCTTTTCTAGTATAGTAAAGAAGTTCATAAAGTCAATACTGCTGTGCTGTTGGGAAATGTCTGCGCCTATTGATGCTTTATTTTTCATTAATTTAGTCACTGTAATGAATAAATGCCTGGGGTTGTGTTTGTTTTCTTCATAAAAGGACAAAAGTACATTTCCTTTACATTTTAGTCATTAGCAGACCTTTATTATCCAAAGCGACTTACATGGGTATACATAAAGCGATTCTTCGTAAGAGAGGCAAACAGACACAAGAAGTAGTTGTAATACCAAGTTCTTAGACATTATTCAAATAAGTACAAGCTAGAAAGAGAAGGAATAAATAAACAGTTTTTTTTATTTTTTATGATGAAGTCAAGTAGCTTCGAAAGAGATGAGTTTTCAGCTGTCGCTTGAAAATTGTCAGGGATTCAGCATTCCGGATAGGGGTGGGAAGATCGTTCCACCAGCCAGGAATGGTGAACGAGAATGTTCTGGAAAGTTGATTTTGAGCCTCTCTGTGATGGTACCATGAGGCGTCGCTCACTAGCGGATCTCAGACTTCTGGACGGGATGTAGATTCGTAGTAGTGAGTGGAAGTAGGTGGGTGCTGAGTCTGTGGCTGTTCTATATGCAAGCATCAATGTCTTGAACTTGTTTCGGGCCGCAACCGGTAGCCAGTGCATGGAGATGAAGAGAGGTGTAACATGGGCTCTTTTGGGCTCGTTGAAGACCAGTCGGGCCGCTGCATTCTGAATCATTTGTAGAGGTTTGATTGTGCTTGATGGAAGTCCAGCCAGAAGAGCATTGCAGTAGTCCAGCCTAGAGATGACAAGGGCCTGGACAAGAAGTTGTGCAGCATGCCCCGTTAGAAAGGGCCTGATCTTTCTGATGTTGTGCAATGCAAACCTGCAAGATCGAGCGGTCTTTGCAATGTGGTCTTTGAAGGTCAGCTGGTTATCAAAAGTTACACCAAGATTTCTGACCGACGTTGATGGGGTAATTGTAGAAGGACCTAGCTGGATGGTGAAATCATGCTGTAGAGTCGGAGTGGCAGGGAAAAGAGATGCTCAGTCTTTGCCAGGTTGAGCTGTTAGTGATATTCTTTCATCCATGCCGAGGTGTCTGCCAGGCAGCCTGAGATCCGTGTAGCTACCATTGGATCATCTGGTTGAATGAGAGATAGAGCTGTGTGTCATCCGCATAGCAATGGTAGGAGAAGCCATGAGCCTGTATGATGGGACCCAGTGATGTTGTGTACATGGAGAAGAGGAGGGGTCCAAGAACTGATCCCTGAGGAACCCCAGTGACAAGTTGATGTGCTTTGGATACCTCCCCTCCCCAAGACACCCTGAAAGACCTACCCGTGAGATAGGAGAAGCCAGCTAAGTGGAATCCCTGTGATGCCCATTGAATAGAGGGCAGACAGGAGGATCTGATGATTGACAGGGTCAAAAGCAGCAGAAAGATCCAGCAGAATAAGGACTGATGATTTGGAATCAGCTTTTGCAATCCGCAAGGCTTCTGTGACTGACAGTAGCGCAGTCTCAGTTGAATGGCCACTCCTGAAACCTGACTGGTTAGTATCCAGTTTGTTGTTCTGTGAAAGAAACAATGATAGCTGGTTGAAAACAACTCTTTCGAGGGTTTTCGCTATGAATGGAATGAGAGAGACAGGTCTGTAGCTATCTGTAAGTGAAGTGTTTAATGTAGGTTTTTTGAGCAGTGGTGTTATCCGAGCCGTCTACTTGAATGCTGGGGAAGGTGCCTGTGGGAGAGATGTAGTTGATGATTTGTGGTGGAGTGTTGTGTAAAAGTGAAGGATATATTGCTTGGAGGAGGTGTAGGGGATTGGTCTAGAGGGCATGTTTGGATGCTTGAGAGCAGAAGTTTTGATACTTCTGTCTCAGTGAGGGGACAGAAGGAGAAGATGGGAGTTTTTGAAGTGGGTGTGGTTGGTTTGAGGTCCTGTGTGTGGGGCTGAGAATTGACTACTGATTGTTCTAGTTTTTTCTGTGAAGAATGTGGTGAAATCATCAGCTGTTTTAGAAGTGGTGGGAGGTGGTGGAGGGGAACTGAGGAGAGAATTAAATGTTTTGAAGAAATTACGTGTGTCTGGAGCGCTGTTGATCTTGTTGTGGAAGTATGAAAATTTGGCAGTATGGACTTCAGCAGAGAAGGATGAAAGCAAAGACTGATGCATACTCAGGTCAGACAGATCTTTTGACTTGTGCCATTTTATCTCTGCTGCCCTGAGTTTGGTCCGATGTTCACGAAGAACAACGGATAACCAGGAGTTCGAGGGGGCAGCACGTGCTGGCCTGGAGGAGAGAGTACAAATATCATCTAGACAAGAGGTTAAAATAGAGCATAAAGTGTCAGTTGCTGCAATCACATCCAGAGATGAGAAATGGGTAAGTGAGGGAAGAGAGGAGGATACAACGGAGGAAAGATGGGAGGGGGAAAGGGAGCGTAGGTTTCGTCTAAAAGTAACCGGTATGGGGGTTGGTGGCACACAGGTAGCAAAATTTAGTTTAAATGTAATGAAGAAATGGTCAGAGATGTGTAGGGGTTTTACCAAAATGTTTTCTGCAATACAATTGCGTGTGTAAATTTAAGTCAAGTTGGTTGCCTGATTTGTGTGTGCTTGTGGTGGTAAGTCGTTTGAGATTAAATGAAGCAAGGAGTGAATGGAAGTGTAGCATAAGGCTTGTCCAGATAAATTTTGAAGTCGCCAAAGACTAAAAGTGGACTGTCATTCTCCGGGAATGAGGACAGCAGCCCATCCATCTCTTCTAGGAAGGTGGATAGAATTTGCCCAGGAGGGCGGTAAATTACCACAACCTGGAGTTTTATGGGAGCTGTTATAGTGATCACATGAGATTCAAATGAGTTGTAATTGCATAGGGGAGAGTGGGTTGAGTATTTCCAATTGTTAGAAATGAGCAGACCAGTGCCCCCGCCCCGGCCAACCTGACGGGGGGTATGAGAGAAAGAGAAATTGTTCGAAAGAGCAGCTGGGGTTGCTGAGTCTTCTGGACGAATCCAGGTCTCAGTCAAGCCCGATATGCTAAGTGTGGAGTTTAAAGAAAAAGAAGAAATTAAGTCTGCTTTGTTGACAGCTGACTGACAATTCCAGAGACCCATAGAGAAAGAAAGAGGTGCAGTAGAGGATGTAGAGATAGGATGCAGGTTAGCAACATTGCGTTGCCGTCTGCGTGTGACCGTAGAGCGTCGTCGAGAGACAACCGGAATGGTTTGGAAGCACATGATAGAGGTGGGAAAGAGAGGACAGAAAAGGAGAGTGTGTACAGGGAAGAGCAAAAATATACTTAAGTTCCTTGGCGATTTCGTTGCTCGGTGAAGTCGCAGGTAAAGTCGCAGGTCTTTACACTCGCTGGTCTTCCCACGAGGAGGCCTGAACGCTTCCGCTGATGCTTCCGCGTCAGCGCACAGACATCAGATAAATACACAGTCTAAGACACTAAAGTGAAAACAGCTGTGGCCGCCTTCTAATTAGCACAGCCAATAGTCTATAGCAGGGCAATTCCTCCAATCGAAACTACAGTTCGCACTTCAACGCAGGAAGGGAGCAATTAAATTACACGCGCTCCTTCTTAGCCGAGGGCAGTTATTATAATTACCAGAAAGTGCAATCAAAAATACAAACGCAAACAAAAATATAACGTAGAAATAGGCAGAAAACGAAATATTCCTTCTTAGCAGCAAGTAATAATTCCAACAGCAGATCTATAACCAAGTATTACGCAGGACACTCACGTGCAGCCGTCTGTCTCTTCTGTTGACTAAAAGTAAGCAGATCTAGCAGTTTCAGAGCTTTTCTATAAGTAGAAGTAGGCTATACGTTTCTATAAGGCGCAAGTGTGCTCGTTATACCACTGTGTTGGACTGTTTTCCTTAATCTTCTTTAAGCGTAAAGGAGCATATAAAAGAGAGAGTCCATAGTTTCTGTTACAACATCAATTTTTTCTGAGCTATTGAATTTGCTGTGGAATTGAGACAAGTCAGGAAGTTTATTTACAAAGCAGTCTTTTGTGGTAGAAGTGATGGTTCTGCCATATTTGTAACAAGGAGTTGAGTTTGTAGCTTTAGATTTATGGAGTATACACAAGACTAGATAATGATTCGAGCTATCATCACTCTGCTGCAGAATTTCAACGTCATTAACATCAATTCCATGTGACAGTATTAAATCTAAAGTATAATTACGACAATGAGTAGTCCTGACACATGTTTTCTAACCCCAATAGACTTCAGTATGTCTATAAATGCTGATCCTAATCCATCTTTTTCATTATCAACATGGATATTAAAATCGCCAGCAATTAAGGCTTTATCTGCAGCCAGCACTAACTCTTTGATAAAGTCTATATGGTGCCCTGGTGGCCTGTATACAGTAGCCAGTACAAACGTCACAGGGGATTGATCATTAACACTTGTTTCTCTGGATAATGGTATGTGAAGCACCATTACTTCAAACAAATTACACTTGAAACCAGAGCGCTGAGAAATACTGAAAACATTGTTATAAATTGAAGCAACACCTCCCCCTTTACCTTTTGGACGTGGCTCATGTTTATAACAGTAATCTTGGGGGGTAGACTCTTTTAAAATAATGTAATCATCAGGTCTTAGCCAGGTTTCTGTCAAACAGAGCACTTCTAGTTTATGATCAGTGATCATATCATTTACAAAAAGCGCTTTCATAGAAAGGGGGGTTTTTCTAATTAGCTGTCGTATGGAGCAAAAAAACTATCACGGTTTCTTTGATCAATTTTGCGATTTCGATTTTAATCACGATTTTGACACACACAGACATGCTTTACAGTCATTAATGCATTCAGTGTGAAACATATTTCCAAAAGAAAACCAATTAGAGCTTTATCAAAAACTGTAAAATGTCTCTAGAATAGACATATGGCGTTGCCTCAGATGTTGAACTAGATTTGTTGTGCTAAGTTCACACGTACTCCGTCTGCAGTGCGTATACAGTATGTGTAGGCGGTGCAGAAGCAGCACGGACTCATTACGCTTTCACACAGGAGTCTGCAAGTGATCCGTGGCTGTTTACCACAAACAAAACATTTATCCATTATTTTGATTTCAACTCCAAACATTGTTACGTAAAATGCTTTTTCAGCATTGTGATTATCTTTTATCACAGTACAGCAATACAATCTTTCATAGACATATTCACGTTTAAACACAATAAATATAACTTTGTTTAACAACCACCACGAGTGCCATCTATTATTGCGTTATCTAAAAGTGCACTTTTCCTTGTTTTTAAATCTAGCCAAAAAGCCATGTTTTGACTGTGAAACAGTAGACTTTAATTATATGCATTTATGGTGTAATTACTAAATTTCCATGGCAGTCCATGTTATTTTTTACCACGAATAATGCGCTGTCAGCAGAAATAGATTCCGTGCAGAAACTTCGCAGCATGACTGCAGCAGACGCACCGCTCCTGGAGCGCACTGCCGGGCCGCACTCTGAACGCTCTGATCCGTTAACATGGGCACGGAAAAAATACGCACCATAGACGGAGTGTGTGAACCTGGCGTTACGTTTGTATGCCCGCACGGTCTGTTCTGTTCTCGTGCTCCATTTGGGCGCGCTGCATTCAGATTGGTTCGAATGGCATACTGCGGGGAGGTCGGGGGTGTGGAAAATCGTGCTATAAAGCGATTTAGAAATCGTGCAAGCTCAAATCGCGTTTTTGTGACGATTTTGATTAATCGCACCGCCCTAGTTCTCATATGCATTAGCTGAATTATCATGTGTTTATATGTGTATTATATCTGTTTTTATTTGTTGAACATCAATTTGTTACCCTGAAATCAATTAATTACCCTTAAATTGGTTTGGATGTTCTCTGTAGTATGATGTCTAGGTAGAGGAGTTACCTGTTTGGCGTGCTTGATACAGTTAAAGTGAAAAAGTGTAATGAGCTCTAAAGCTTCTCCATTTCATTCGGGATCTACTTTAGAAAATGATACGTTTTAATAATTGTATGACAGGAAATGAGCATTGTAATCCATTATGTTGCCTTCCTCTCATCATGTTTAGTTGAAGTTGTTGTGTCTTAATCCAATTTTTAATTATTATTCAATTAATTTGAAATATTTACAAAATGATTGCTGAATATCTCCAAAACCAGAGTTTTTTTTCTACACTTTTCATTTTGGCATGTGGGTAGACACTGTCAGCGTTTGAGCCAAGACAGCTCTGTTTATTGAAGTCAAATGTGTTCCCATTCAGTCGGCTCTCTCGGTACAATACGTGACTGGGATATATCACATTCTCGCATTATTCCCTGAATACACCTTCATTCACATCTAAAAGGCCAATAGTATATAATGACGTGGACGCACGCGCTGAATATAAATGTGATGGCATGAGATCTATAGCTCCTCACTGCACTCTGAGAACATCCTGCGCTCAACAGTTAATACTAGTTATTGTCTTACAGCCGGAAGTCAAAAACAAGACGTTTCTTAGCTTTTTGTCTAGCTAGTTACTTTTGTGACTTGGTGCTTAGCAGTGCAGCATTCGAGCAAGACTCCTTTCCTTCTGCCTGTGCTGATCTGAGCTGCAGAAACAGGGAATTGAGCTGATCATATTGAAGTTGAGGTGTAATGATGAACACATTTCCGTAACTGCACAACTTTGATATATATACCCTTTTATATATATAATCTATATATATATGATGACTCTGTCTTATGATGCTGACGATGCTTCCCAACAATAATTGGGAGAGCATAATCAATGCCATTGAGCTTAACCAAACCGCTGCTTGCAGTGAAGTGAGGGGCTCAGCTGCTCTTTGGACCGCAATATACACAGTAGGCCCAAATTTAGGATTTATGTTCTTGAATTGCATATAACATTTCCATCCATTTTAATTACACAGTTTTAACATAAACTAATAAACTTAATGTGATGCATATTTGCCACTCATGCATACATGAAACAAGTTAGATTTATTTAATAATAATAATAATAATAGTAATAATAATAGTAATAATAATAATGATTATTATTATTTAAACAGTTTGTTTAAACCTCATACATTTTAACTAGCTTGTTCCACAGCTAGCCATATTTTATGTTCATACATTTAACTGAATAAATGTAATTTTTATTATGCTGATTCTTAAATAATTTAAATACATTTTAATTTTAATTATAGTGTTAATGGAAATATATAATAATAAACTATGCTACGATTATTTTTATTAATGCAGAAATCTAAATCTAGAACCCTATTTCTTACTGTAACACAGTTCGTAGATCGGGAAGAAGGAAATGGAGGCGGGAGAAAGGAGGCATGGAACCGGCAAAACATTCCAACATAACTTAATAATAAATAAACACAACACTTAAAATTAAACCAAAACAGCATAAAATCCAGGCCTGGTCCTCTCTAATCCAACACTGTTGTCACTCCTCCTTTTACCCTTCCGGAGCTCCTCCGTGGGACTCAAGACCAGTGAGTGGCACAGGTGTCGTGCATTAGCATTTACTCCACCGGCCTAGCTCCGTTCCCATGGCTCTCGGCCCCGCCCCCCTCGTCACATACCCCCATCGCCCCCCGCAGGCCGGGGGGTACTCACGAGACAGCGCTCTACTCCCCCCTTCCCCCCTCCCGGGGAGAGCCGATCACGGCGGCCGCGGCATACCTGGGGATAAGGACAGACAGACGAGGCAAGAGAAAAGGAGACGGAAGGATGAGGAGAGACAGAGACGAGAGAGGAAAAAAAAAAAATCTTGTTCCAGTTCCCAGACACACTGCCGCTCGGCCCTCCACCAGCTGGGCGACCTCTTCCGCGATGCCTGGCGGAAGCGCTGGATAGCCCTCAGTGGATGAACCTACACTCCTCCACCGCCCGGTGGATGGCGAAGGCTCCTCCGAATTTGGGGAGCCGGCAGGAGTCCACCATTCCCTGCTCCTCCCCATCATGGAGGATGGCAGCAGGCTCCGGCCTCAGGCGAACGGCGGCGACTCCTCCGCTCCCTCACGGACGGCAGCCGTCCCTCCACAGCCCAGGCAGCCGGCAGCGAGTTCGTCCGCCCCCCCCACCAGCACGCAACGCACTCCGAAGATGGCTCCGCTATGCTCGATGGCACCGCGGATTCACCACAGCGGCGAGGGATCTCTGACAGCGTGTCCCTCCTTCCTCCTGGGTTCTGGCACCAATGTAACAATGTTCATACTTCAGGAAGAAGGAGGCGGGAACCGGCAAACATTTAAACATAACTTTAATAATAAAATAAACACAAAATGAAAGTAAAGCGGCAGCCCTTCGCGGACGACTGCCGCACACAAAACAAAAAATAAAATCCAGGCCTGGTACTCTCTGATCCAACACTGTCGTCACTCCTCCTTTTATCCTTATGGAGCTCCTCCATGGGACTTGAGACCAGTGAGTGGCGCAGGTGTCACTCATTATCAATTACTCAACCGGCCTCGCTCCGTTCCCACGGCTCCCGGCCCCGCCCCCACTCGTCACAGTAACCTATTCTTGTACGTATGGCAATATGCATCACATTAAGTTTATTAGTTTGTTAAAATTGTGTAAACCAAATTAGTTGAAATCTTATATGCAATTCAAATAAATCTTACATTTTAGTCTTAAGTATTTTGTTTGAGTGTAACTTCTTAACTGCTTCTAGCCTGTTAAGAAACTAGACACGAGCTACAGGTATATTTAGTGGCTCATCCAGCCTGACATGAGGATTTGAACAGGGCATCGCTTGAAGCCAACCTTTATGGCATTTGTTTTCTTAAAGGTGCTCATGGTCTCAAGGTGCGGTCACATTTACCAGTGTTTAGCACATTTTCTAAACTGAGTAATTTCAATAGGAAGCCATGCAGTCAGGACTTTAGCTTGAGGTTGAAAGATTTCCCGACACAAAATTTCATATCAGCTTCCAAGCTGGGTAACGCAATTTGCCGTACTGATCAACAGAAAGCTGCTTGGTTTGAAAGGGACTTCTGTGTGAGCTGTGCTTCATACAATTACTACACTATCGACAGTAGACAATGGACTCTTTTTGCCCATTACATTTTGTTTAAAGGGTCATATGATGCAATTTCAAATTTCCCTTTCTCTTTGGAGTGTTACAAACTATTCGTGAATAGATAAGTTACCTAAAGTTGCAAAGACTAAAGTCACAAAAACAAAGATATATTCTTTATCAAAGTTAAGACTCACACCCCCCTAAAACGGCTCGTTCTAAAACACCCCCACATATCTACCTCACTATGAGGGAAGATTTGCATAACACCGCCCAAATGTTCACGCAAAGAAGAAGCCGTAACTTTTATTCTAGCTGTAGGATTGTTGTTGCCGCCGCCATGTTGTGAAAACGCTGTGTTTCGTTGTGAAAGAGAAAACTACTTTCTTTGGTCTTCCAAAAGAGGATGATATCCGCTTCGTCATGCCTAGAGCTGATCCGTGCTGGTCGCTGAGGAAATACATCAACTTAGTGCTGTGGATCGCCGGATCGGCTTTAACCGTGGACGAAGTGGAGTCCAGCCAGGGGTCGTCACATGTGGTTGCCGCAAGCCCCGGCCGTTCCTCACTCAAGCCCGCCGTGTGTGACGCTCTGTGTGTTTCGTTGTGAAAGGGAAAATACTTTGTTTGGCCTTTCAAAGAGGACACAAACGAGGAAATCAGTGGTTAAGTTGTATTTACCACACTGCTTCCAGAACAGTTCAACCCAAATATTCAGATGGCTCCAGCGCATTTTATGGAGGACTGTTACCTGAACATGGGAGAGTAGACTACAACGCTGTCTGTACACAAAGGCTGTTTCTATAAAGTGGGGCAGTTCCAACTTTGCAAGGACAGTGGCGCTTCTGACTCACAGCCTGTAAGTACGTTTTTTTATATTTAAAGAATTTGCTACTGACGACATGGTTTTATGTTTACGCGGCGTGATGCAACAAAGCGTAAAAAGACAGTATAAGTCAATAATTATGTCCGTAATTATGTCCCCACTGGATGCAACAAATGCTTTTTGTAATGGGTTTTATTGGTTTTGTCTCATTGCGCCGGGACACAGCATCACAGTGTGGTAGGGGTGTAACATTTCCATCTCACGCTTGAGGTATTCGCACTGGATAGCTGGCCAATCACAGCACACCTCACTTTTCAGAACGATGAGCTTTGTAAAAAAAATATACGGTTTCAGAAAGGTGGGGCATAGAGGAGAAAAAATAATGTTACAGTATGTGGAAAATAATGGTTTTTTTACCTTAAACCGCATAAACACATTATAAACACATTTCATTACACCATATACACAAAATAATGTTCTTTTTAGCAGGTCATATGACCCCTTTAAATGTGACTGCACCTGTTAATAGGGCTGTCTTTATACATGTGCTAGCATTCATTTGAGCCTATAGAAACTTTGGAAGTAAAAGTTTTATCGAATAAAAATCTCCACTGCGGCTTCATCCAAGCGTTGGTGATGTTCATGCCGTGTCATCCGTCATGCATTTAGTTTGCTCTGGATGGATTTCAAGTTATTTTACATCCTGATACAGCTTATATTCCTTTCTCTTTTCAGCTGCCTGCTTTCTCGGAGCCTCCTTTTACTCTGTGCCCTTTTTGCATCCTGTTTTAGAGTCTTCAATTTATCATCTATGCTGGAAACATGACAGAGGAGAACACCTCTGGAGTGGTCGCTAAATTTCACTAGACTTAACCTCACCTGATTTATTTTTTCTTTGTTTAATTATGCCCATTATGAAAAGTATTTATCTTAATTTTTCTGATGGCGGTGAACCACATGAAATGAGGCTTTGCGGCTCATCATTGCGGCTCATCAGTTCCTGCAGTGTCGATGCTGCCGGGATGTATTTTCTCAATCAGTGCTTTTCTTTTCAGATGCTAATTTCTGCTCATAAACAGCCAAGAGTTGCTGAATCTGGCTAGACTTCTTTTTCTCTTGTTCTTTCTTGTTTTGTAGCTGGAAAATTTTCCAGTCATCGCTATTTGACCTTTCATCGTTTACCTGTAACATTGTTTCTTATTAGTAAATTCTTCTTTGTATTTGTTGGTCACTGTTAGGGTCCTCAAAGGGTCCTCAATGTATTTGGTGGTCTTTATACCAACCCTCATCAATACAAAGTTTGAGTTCAACATAATTCTCTTTGAAACATCACTCAACAGTGTGACCACCATGTTAAGATGTTGAAATGTTTCTTTTAACCATGCTTCTTGCAAATCTTTTTATCAATATCAACTGCTATGCATTTGCTAGGGTACCCGGGGATGGTTGCTAAGGTGTTGCTATGCAGTTGCTAATGCAGTACTCGGGGATTTGCTAGGTGTTGCAATGCGGATTGCTAGGGTTCCCGAGATGGTGCTAGTGTGTTGCTATATGGTTGCTAGGTACCTGGATGGTTTTGTTAGGTTGTTGCTATGTCCAATTGCAGTACCCGGAGTGGTTGCTAGGATGTTACTATGTGGTTGCTAGGCTACCCGAAGTGGTTGCTTGGGTGTTGCAATTTGGTTGCTAGGGTTCCTGGGATGGTTGATAGGGTGTTGCTATACGGTTGCTAGGGTACCCGGGGCGGTTGCTAAGGATGTTGCTATGCGGTTGCTAGGGTACCCCGGGCAGTTGTTAAGGTGTTGCTATGCGGTTGCTAAGGTACCGGGGTGGTTGCTATGTCGGGGGGTGCTAGTGTACGCTTGGGTGTTGCTATGCGGTTGCTAAGGTACTTGGGGAGTTGCTAGGGTGTTGCAATGCAGTTGCTAAGGTACTCGGGGTGGTTGCTAAGGTGTTGCTATACGGTTGCTAGGGTACCCGGGGCTGTTGCTAGGGTGTTATGTGGTTGCTAGGGTACCCGGGATGGTTGCTAGGGTGTTGCTATGTGGTTGCTAGGGTACACATCAGTTATCATATCGGTTTTATCAAAATTAGTAATAGAAAGTCGCACAGTACTTTTGATTTTTGCCACCGTTCAAAATTGACAATTACATAACCCTAACAAGGAAAACTCTCAGTATCACTTTGGTCTGTCATAGTGAAACTTGGGCTGCTTTCTGCTTCGTTTTTATGCCCTTCCCTCCGTCACATTGATATATGTTGATTACGTTGGAACCCTTGCAATAGGCTGAATTGGAATGTCTTAAACCTTTGATCACTTGAAATACACTATGGAGTTGATTTATTATCTACATTTTTCCCCCTGTTTATGAATTTGTTGATGCAGCTTCTATATTTACAGTGGGTACGTAAAGTATTCAGACCCCCTTAATTTTTCACTCTTTGTTATATTGCAGCCATTTGCTAAATCATTTAAGTAAATTTTTTTTCCACATTAATGTACACACAGCACCCCAAATTGACAGAAAAACACAGAATTGTTGACATTTTTTTAGATTTATTAAAAAAGAAAAACTGAATATCACATGGTCCTAAGTATTCAGAACCTTTGCTCAGTATTTAATAGAAGCATCCTTTTGATCTAATACAGCCATGAGTTTTTTTTTGGGAAAGATGCAACAAGTTTTTTCACACCTGGATTTGGGGATCCTCTGCCATTCCTCCTTGCAGATCCTTTCCTGTTCTGTCAGGTTGGATGGTAAACGTTTTTGGACAGCCATTTTTAGGTCTCTCCAGAGATGCTCAATTGGGTTTAAGTCAGGGCTCTGGCTGGGCCATTCAAGAACAGTCACAGAGTTGTTGTGAAGCCACTCCTTCGTTATTTTAGCTGTGTGCTTTGGTCATTGTCTTGTTGGAAGGTAAACCTTCGGCCCAGTCTGAGTTCCTGAGCACTCTGGAGAAGGTTTTCCCTGTACTTGGCCGCATTCATCTTCCCTTCGATTGCAACCAGTCGTCCTGTCCCAACAGTGAAGCATGATGCTGCCACCACCATGCTTCACTGTTGGGACTGTATTGGACAGGTGATGAGCAGTGCCTGGTTTTCTCCACACATACCGCTTAGAATTAAGGCCAAAAAGTTCTATCTTGGTCTCATCAGACCAGAGAATCTTATTTCTTGGAGTCCTTCAGGTGTTTTTTTTTAGCAAACTCCATGCAGGCTTTCATGTGTCTTGCATTGAGGAGAGGCTTCCGTCGGGCCACTTGGCCATAAAGCCCCGACTGGTGGAGGCTGCAGTGATGGTTGACTTTCTACAACTTCCTCCCATCTCCCGACTGCATCTCTGGAGCTCAGCCACAGTGATTTTTTTGGGTTCTTCTTTACCTCTCTCACAAGGCTCTTCTCCCCCGATAGCTCAGTTTGGCCGGACGGCCAGCTCTAGGAAGGGTTCTGGTCGTTCCAAACGTCTTCCATTTAAGGATTATGGAGGCCACTGTGCTCTTAGGAACCTTAATTGCAGCAGAAATTTTTTTGTAACCTTGGCCAGATCTGTGTCTTGCCACAATTCTGTCTCTGAGCTCTTCAGGCAGTTCCTTTGACCTCAATGATTCTCATTTGCTCTGACATGCACTGTGAGCTGTAAGGTCTTATTTAGACAGGTGTGTGGCTTTCCTAATCACGTCCAATCAGTATAATCAAACACAGCTGACTCAAATGAAGGTGTAGAACCATCAAGGATGATCAGAAGAAATGGACAACACCCGAGTTAAATATATGAGTGTCACAGCAAAGGGTCTGATACTTGGACCCTGTATATTCCGTTTTTTCTTTTTAATAATCTGCAAAATTTTCAACAATTCTGTGTTTTTCTGTCATATGGGGTGCTGTGTGTACATTAATGAGGGACAAAAATTAACTTAAATGATTTTAGCAAATGCTGCAATATAACAAAGAGTGAAAAAAATAAGGGGGTCTGAATACTTTCCGTACACACTGTATATATTTATGCTTGGACTGTTAAATATTTAAAAAAAATTATTTATATATCATAGAGTTGTTTGAAGTAGGGGTAAATGAAACTCGATCTCATCACTCTGTCGCTTGTGTTTTTATAGGTACATGATGTTGATAGATGCAAAAGATGAAGTCCATATGATTGACAGAGACAATTCGGTCTTTCACATAGCCAACCTGGAGTTTCCTTTCCGGAAGGATCTTCGCACCCATCTTTCCAACACGCTTCTGGATGGGGTAAGTTATTGCACGGTTTGAAAGCCTGTTAATCGGGTTAGGCAGAGAGGATGTGCTCTATTTCTACACTTAATGGAGGCTCACAGGTTTGGTTTACATGAGACGGTCAAAAAATAAGTCAGTGTTGTGAGCTAATGTATCTTTCTTTAAATGTTAAAGAGGATCTTTCTCTCAGACAACGCGCAAACACAGAATTAAGTTCTGTTTCGCGCCGCCTTTAACTTGAATGAACAAATGCACACAGAATTTCAAATTCCCTCTTGTGAGTATATCTCATGAACCAACATCGAGAGCATCGGTGTATCATCTGATCCATGAATTGTCTCTTATGGCCCTATTTAAAGGGGTCGTATGATGTTGTTAAAAAGAACATTATTTGTGTATTTGGTGTCATGAAATGTGTTTATCTTATTATTTATATCCGGTTTCAGGTTCAAAAAAACATTATTTTCCACATAATGTACATTATTGTTTATCCTCTATGCTCCGCCTTTTTGAAACGCATCGATTTTTACAAAGCTCATCGTTCTGAAAAAGCGAGGTGTGCTGTGATTGGTCAGCTATCCAGTGCGTTGTGATTGGCTGAATACCTCAAGCGTGTGACGGAAATGTTACACCCCTTACCATACTGTTGATGCCGTGTCCCGGCCGGAGCGACGAGACAAAACATTAAAACCCATTAAACGGAGTCATTTGTTGCATCCAGTGGGGACATCATTACTGATTATAATGACTTATACTGTATTTTTACGTGTTGCGTATCGCGCCACGTAAACCATAAAACCATGTCTGCATTTGTGTCAAGAAATGACAACAACAAGTGCTACTCTACACTGCCCAAAACTCACGTTTTGAATCATCCTTACACATCCTTTAAATATGAATAACGTAACTATACAGTCCTTGAGCAGAACAGCCGGCCATTTCCTTGCAGGCTACTCTTCAGATTCAGGAGGACACTCCTCCTAAAATGTGAATGTGAACACAATCTGAATATTTTTGGGTGAACTGTCTGGAACAGTGTTGTAAATACAACTTCACCACTGATTTGTAGTCGTGTCCTCTATTGGAAGACCAAACAAAGCAGTTTTTCGCTTTCACAACGAAACACAAGACCACGGCGGCTAGAGTGACGCAGCGGGCGGGCGGGCGGTATTAAACGTTAACCGCATGGTCTAAAGCGCAAGGCACAGGTGCACTTGGGCGTGTCCGAATCCACTTTTGCTATTTTAAGGATGGGAAAAATGGTCGGCGCGCCCGGCGCTTGGTCTAAAAGGGTTGTCCCTATTCTATTAATGAGTAATGGGTGTGTTTTGGGAGTAACGTGCAATAAACCAATCAGAGTATCATCTCCCATTCCCTTTAAAAGCCAATTGCGCTCGCGCCAATATATTTGCTATATACATGGCGGAATTTAACAATGCGGAAAAACTGAACGCTTCTCTAAAGCTATGACAGATCTCTTGTGGCGCGATGCCTGATACATGTAATGACTATCCATTATGACATGTAGGTATTTTTATATACAGTGGGGAAAAAAAGTATTTAGTCAGCCACCAATTTGTGCAAGTTCTCCCACTTAAAAAGATAGAGAGAGAGGCCTGTAATTTTCATCATAGGTATATCTCCACTATGAGAGACAAAATGAGAAAAAAAAAATCCAGAAAATCAAATTTTTTGATTTTTAAAGAATTTATTTGCAAATATGGTGGAAAATAAGTATTTGGTCAATAAAAAATTTAATCTCAATACTTTGTTATTTACCCTTTGTTGGCAATGACAGAGGTTAAACGTTTTCTGTAAGTCTTCACTAGGTTTTCACACACTGTTGCTGGTATTTTGGCCCATTCCTCCATGCAGATCTCCTCTAGAGCAGTAATGTTTTGGGGCTGTCGCTGGGCAACACGGATTTTCAACTCCCTCCAAAGATTTTCTATGGGGTTGAGATCTGGAGACTGGCTAGGCCCCTCCAGGACCTTGAAATGCTTCTTACAAAACCACTCCTTCGTTGCCCGGGCGGTGTGTTTTGGGATCACTGTCATGCTGACATACCAGCCACGTTTGTCATGCTTCAATGCCCTTGCTGATGGAAGGAGGTTTTCACTCAAAATTTCACGATACATGGCCCCATTCATTCTTTTCGTTTACACGGATCAGTCGTCCTGGCCCTTTGCAGAAAAACAGCCCCAAAGCATGATGTTTCCACCCCCATGCTTCACAGTAGGTATGGTGTTCTTTGGATGCAACTCAGCATTCTTTCTCCTCCAAACACGACAAGTTGAGTTTTTTACCAAAACGTTCTATTTTGGTTTCATCTGACCATATGACATTCTCCCAATCTCTTCTGGATCATCCAAATGCTCTCTAGCACACTTCAGACGGGCCTGGACATGTACTGCTTAAGCAGGGGGACACGTCTGGCACTGCAGGATTTGAGTCCCTGGCGGCGCCGTGTGTTACTGATGGTAGCCTTTGTTTCTTTGGTCCCAGCTCTCTGCAGGTCATTCACTAGGTCCCCCCGTGTGGTTCTGGGATTTTTGCTCACAGTTCTTGTGATCATTTTGACCCCACGGGGTGAGATCTTGCGTGGAGCCCCAGATCGAGGGAGATTATCAGTGGTCTTGTATGTCTTCCATTTTTCTAATAATTGCTCCCACAGTTGATTTCCTCACCTCCGGGGGGGACAAGCTGCTTCCCTATTGCAGATTCAGTCTTCCCAGCCTGGTGCAGGTCTACAATTTTGTTTCTGTGTCCTTTGACAGCTCTTTGGTCTTGGCCATGGTGGAGTTTTGGAGTGTGACTGTTTGAGGTTGTGGACTGGTGTCTTTTATACTGACAACGAGTTCAAACAAATGCCATTAATACAGGTAACCAGTGGAAGACAGAGGAGCCTCTTAAAGAAGAAGTTATAGGTCTGTGAGAGCCAGAAATCTTGCTTTTTTTTGTAGGTGACCAAATACTTATTTTTACTGAGGAATTTACCAATTAATTATTTAAAAATCCTACAGTGTGATTTTCTGGATTTTTTTTTCTTATTTTGTCTCTCATAGTTGAGGTATACCTATGAAAATTACAGGCCTCTCTCATCTTTTTAAGTGGGAGAACTTGCACAATTGGTGGCTGACTAAATACTTTTTTTCCCCACTGTATGTACACAATAATAATATTTTACATTTGAGTCCTTTAATTTTTCATTTTTAAAAATGTTTGTGTGCTGCTGCGTGTCCCGGTGTGTGTAATAAGCAAAGTGTACGAGCGTTGTGCACCCGTCTATAGGCGCATGTTACTAACGCACTCTTTAAATAACAAAAAATATATATTGCGCCAGACTTTAGACCAGGTTTCAGTTGATCAATGGCGCAGTCTATGCCAGTTGCCTCAAAATAGCAATGCGCATGAACACACCTCATTTTCAGACCAGCAATGGCACAAATGCATTTACTATTTAAACAATGTGGCGCAGGATGTGAAAATTGTCACTGTCGGGCTGAAACTAGCAAAAAACATTGTGCCAAGTGTATGATAGGGCCCTTAAAGTGTCTCTTTTACTGTGGTCCCGACCGGGCCAGTCGAAAAAAATCCTAGCCCTGGGTCTGTAAGATTTTTTTTTATGTTTTGAAAGAAGTCTCTTTTGCTCAACAAGGCTGCATTTAGTTAAAGTTTATTTATTACAGTAAAAACTGTAATATTGTGATATTATTACAATTTAAAATAACCGATTTCTATGTGAATATATGTTAATCTGTCATTTATTTCTGTGATGCGAAGCTGTATTTCCAGCATCATTACTCCAGTCTTCAGTGTCACATGATCTTCAGAAATCATTCTAAGATGCTGATCTGCTGCTCAAGAAACATTTCTGATTATTATCAGTGTTGAAAACAGTTGTGCTGCCCAATATTTTTAGAAATCATGATTTGTTTTTCAGGATACTTTGATGAATAGAAAGTTTAAAAGAACAGCATTTATTAGATTTTTTTTGTTGCATTATAAATGTCTAAAGTGTCAATTTTAATCTATTTAATGCATTATTGTTCAACACAAATATTAGTTTCTTTCAAAAAAGAAAATCTTACTGACCCCAAACATTGAAATGGTAGTGTAGAATATAAAAACGCTATAAATAACTATATAGAAAAATTGTTCGTTTACCGGACTGATCAACGCAGCATCTTGTAACATTAAAACACAGAACAAAACAGTAGTATAAAAGATGAAAGAGCACACATAATATGATGAGCATGTGGCATGTGTCCCGTTGTCCGCTGTCCCGCATGTTCCTATAGCGCAGTGTGTCTCACTCCCATGCATGCTAAATCTCTCCGCCACTGAGATAAGACCCCTAATCCATCCTTTTAATCATTTATGGACATATTTATTTGCTATAAATATAAATATATCTCAGAGCCCTGTCACAACACCTGCTCTGTCTGTCTTTGCTCAGTCTGCCACTTTTAATTGTCCAGTTACGTCCACTTGTTTTGTAATTTAAACCTCCACCGCAGCAAACTAACTGATATTTCAATCTGAGTGAAAACAAAAGGATTCAAGTTTAAGCTTAATTAATTTAAAGTTAATTTAGATTTATCTTCAAATGAAAACCATGATTAAAATGATTAGATAAATCATGATTTAATCATGATCAGTCTTTATTGGTGCAGGCCACACTAAGAGTAATATATATGCCAAAACACTCAATTTAAACTTGAAATGAATGAAAATGTTAAAAAATGACTTTAAATGTTGAAGGTCAAGAGATCTGAGAACACGAGTGAAAAATGGCCAACATGGGTGCTTACTAAAGTCTTAACAGTTATTTCATAACAGCAGGCAAATTATCCGTTCACATCAAGAGCAAAACGATTATATCCGATGGACTGAATGAAAAACATGGATACCTCTAGCACTAGAAGGAGCACAGAAACAGCTTTATCACCCTCACTTCACCATTAAACATAAAAAAAAACATGGAGTATGACGTGTTTAAAGTGTCCCGTGCTTCTATTTTTTCTTCATTGCATTTGTAAAGGGTTTTTTCCATAAAAATGTGCATTTCACCAGCGTGAAGGTCACTGCCTGCGTACAGCTCACAGATCAATATTGATTCATTATTGATTCTTTTTGATTTTGATTACTCTCTGCTAGTGCTGGGCGGTATGACCAAAAATGTATATGACGGTATTTTTCAAAATTATACCGGTTTCACGGTACATGACGGTATTTTGTTTTCATGCATGACCGAGTGTTAACCATATTTTCTACTGATTGAGAGGAAATACTGCAGTATATTGACTTAGAATGCCCTATTTCACTGTCATGATGAGTGAATATTGTCAAAAAATACCACACTAAATAGTGACTAAACACGACCCCTTTTAATACATGTTAACCAGGAGTCACTCTCATTTATAATCACGGCATCGTCTGATAAAATCAACATGCATCTACACTAAAAAAAGCGGTTGTTTTGGTTATATAACTTTTTTGTCTCATGCAGCGCACTGTCTGCGTCTGAGTAACAAACTAAAAACAACAACACACAAAAAAGTGCATGTGATATTAACAGATGAACTACACTCATATTTATAATTCCAAACAATCAGAAACCAATCAGTTTCAGACTTGGAAATGCTGTTTTGTACTCATTTATTGAGGAGTCGGCTGCGGTGTTTCTCTGCCGCTCACTGCACAGAACAGACGCCGAGAGAGACGACACTTCTCCGGGAAAGTCAGACCTCGCGCTCGCGGGACAGCACTGGAGAAATCCTCCAACTGAACTATAGCTAAGCTTTATCCCAAAAAGTGGCTAGGTTTGTCAGTATGAATATTCTATGGAAAAAGCCGCTAAAAGGGTCTGAAAGTTGCTAAATCTAGTGCTAAACTCGCGCTCGTGTGTGTGAGACGCGGGAGCTGATGGCAGGAGGCGGTGGATATTGTGGATGAGTTCTTCTGAGTCATCACGTTCTATTAGTTCTACAGCCTCAGTTTCGAACTTTCCACGCTAGTAACCACAATACAGCTGTGCCCTCACCACAGTGCAACAGTGAAAAGGGACTTCTTTCAAACAGTGTTGCATTCCCAACGTTGTTTAAGCGACATATTACGGTATTTTAAAAATTCATATCATTACAAAAATAAACATCGGTATTTGGTATGAACCGGTATACCGCCCAGCACTACTCTCTGCAGCCTTAGTCAAAACATTCCTTTGTTTGAAATGTTTGAAAATCCTTTTAATATACAGGTTTAAATGAAAAGATTTCATTGATCTCAGACATTAGGACCCCATGTATTAACTTACTATTCTTTAATTCGTGCCTGTGCTTGAGCTTTAACGCTAAATATCTTATATTGATTTTTTTTTTATCACATTGTTACATCATGTTGATCTTTATAGGCTTGATTTATGGGCATTATATCTGCATTTCTTATCGTCGCCATCTTTTTTTTGCAGGAGATGATTGTCGACAAAGTGAACGGCCAGCCCGTCCCGCGGTATCTCATCTACGACATCATTAAATTTAACGTGAGTGCCTTTCAGTAACAGTAACAAAAACACACTCCTGTTTGTTCCTTATTTAATTAAGAATTGCTTTTGGCATTAGCACATGCTGAATTACCACGAGGTGTTGTTTATTATCCATCATATCTTTCCAAACCTCTATGACTATCGTTTGTGAATCACAAAAGGAAAGGTTTAGTGTCAGATACTGTCAGCTCTGGAAAGAATAAATGCAGCTCTCAGATTTAATTCACGAATGTTACATTAAAAATGTCACTTTTAGACACTTGAGTTCAATAATAATCTTCTACTGTATAATCTTCCTATCAGCTGAATAATAATTATTTTTCTTCTGAATATGTGGAATATAGCACATAAGTCAGGTGCATATTTTGTCCTTTCTAAAGCTTGTCTATATAAGTCACCACCCAAGTGCTGCATAAATATTTGACTAAATTTGTATTTGTGTTGCACAGAAGCAATTAAGTCATTAGTTTTGTATAGGGCTTTTTACAATACATTCGAGGAGCTTTAAGTTTGATTTATTTAACATGCAGTGTTGAATCATAAAGAATGTGTATCAGGACAAGATAGGGTCAGCTTTGATTTCATATCGACTGGATGCTAATAAACTATGTTGTTCAAGTTTTGTGTTTTAAGTTTTGGGAGGAAATGAGTATATCGTTGAATTTTCTTGCATCATTTTCTGTTTCTTGAAGTGCAGTGTATCCATCAAATAAATCCAGGCAATCACATGGTACACAGTCTGCATTTGAGACGGGACGCTTGGATATGTCTTGCTTGGTTACCATACTGAAAGGAACGTTTTTCCAAAATGCAGCTTTGATCCATCATTTTTTAAGATTGATGCCATAGGCAAGCAGTGTGTAAATATTGACTGCATATTAATTGAGCCTGTCCAGTGATGTGTCGGAAGACTAATATTCAGTTGAGTTACAGTGCTCGCATATAAGCACTATGTATGTGTCACCAGCTAAATTTATTACATTTTTATTTAAAATATAAGTATATTAGAGACTAATGCAGATATGTTTTCTAAAATACTTTAATAATTTTGTGGAGCACAGCTGGAGTTCTCATTGACAAGCAGCATGTGGGAGATTCTTGAGTTTGCTGTGTTTAGCTGCTCTCAGTGTTAATAAAGTGTGTTGTGAATCAATTAGTTAACTAGAAGTGGCTCGTGGCCCTCCACATGCTCTAATCGTACTCTTCCTATGCAACAGAAAAGTCTTTTTAATTAGTTAGTCATGGTTATTTGTCCATAAGATTATTTTATGTACAGTATCATTCAAAAGGTTGGGGTCAGACAGTTTTTTGTTTTTGAAAGAAGTCTCTTCTTCTCACCAAGGCTGAATTTATTTGATCAAAAACCGTAATACTGTAGAATATTATTACGATTTAAAATGACTGTTATCTATTTGATTACATGTTAAAATGTAATTTATTTCTGTGATCAAAACTGAATTTTGTCTTCAGTGTCACGTGATCTTCAGAAATCATTCTAATATGCTGATTTGCTGCTCAAGAAACGTTTCTGATTATTATCAATGTTGAAAACAGTTGTGATGCGTCAATGTTTTTGTGGAAACTGTGATACATTTTTTAGGACTATTTGATGAATAAAACAGCTATTTTTTTAAACAGAAGTCTTCAGTGACATTATAAATGTCACTTTTGTTCAAGTTAATGCATTCTTGCTGAAGGCATACTTCATAGATGCAAACTCCTCACCTTTCGGTGAAAGTTCACCTTTTTGGGATCAAAATAGGTCACCTACGAGATTCGTGTCGATCCGATGAGAAAATGTTTGGGGGTTTTTTTGGTCACCCGCTTTCAAATGCTCCTGTGTGTATTTGTGTGCGCACTCTGGTTTCGAATTACAAAAGCAAAAGTTTCTATTTACAACGTGTATTTTGCTGCATTGAGTATTGTAGCCAATCACAGGCATCTCTGTTGAACGCAGTGGCCAATCAGAGGTGTTTACTGTAGGTTAGTCAGAATCCGAATTTTTGTTTTCGCAAGTTTGCGTAGTTCTACACACTCACAGATCTTCCTATTATCACAAGACAAAAAGAAAGCATACACGATGTAAATAAGATATTCATTGTATAGTTAGTTATCGATTATATCAGGAGTTTCCGCGCGAGTAAGCTCGGACAGTTACGCTTTAAAGTCCGCGTGAACCGGAAGTTGCTACCGACTTTATTTCAGCGAAGTGACGCATTTGTTGTGTTCACTTTTTACCCACGATGAGTTTGCATCCTTTTATAAATGTTTATACATTTCACATTTTGGTGTGTTCAATTTTGACACATAATTTTGCTAAACTAGAATTAATATTAAAATACAACACAAAACTATATTCTGTTTTAATCTGAGTAAAATAGACTAAACTGAATGAATATGATGAGATTGATTAAATGTAAAGGACATTTTTGTCTAAACACCGAAAACCCTGACTAAAACCAGAAACTGCAAAGACATCACCATAGCGAGTACATAGCGATGTTTTTTGACGATTCTGAACACTATCATTGTGGCGGCGGGTTGGACACCATCAAGCACCACTTAAGTGTTCTTGTAAATGTACAGATTTTGTTGGATAATAGAGCTTTTAAAAAGAACAGTTCCTGTAATGTGAAGAAATAAGCGTGTGTTCTTGGACCTGTGTGGCATATGGTATGAAAAAAAGGATTGTCACTTTACTCTTTCCTTGGCCAAGACTTCCTGGAGGTCCCATGAAGCCCCCTGCTGTTTTCTGGCCTGTTGAAGGTCTGTCATGTTGGGCTTGGCAGGCGATAACTCACCACTGCTTTCTCATGAATCAGTGTTTCCAAAATTATAGTTGTATCTCGCTTTGCCTTTTCTTTAGGGATATTGCATTTGATATAGCATTTGTTCGTGATAGTCTTGTAATGTGGTCACATTGACAGAACTGGCATTCATATGCAGATTTGACTTCTTTTAAATGTCTCTGAAATTTAGTGAGCTGCTTCCCTAGACAGCATTTTAAGGCTTCACAGTCATGGGACACAAAGCCTGTTCCGAAAGTTAAGCAACATAATTATGCTGCCTTCTGAGTAGGGGTGTTTCTCCGAGGAACGAGAGGAAGCAGAGGTGCCTCAGGAAAATTAAAATGAGAAAATAATTGAAAAGTATAAAAAATAAGAGACCAAACAACATGTAGGGCAGTCATTTTTCAACAGCAGATAAAGTTTCAGTGGGAGGCAGCATCTCATTTTCCTCCCATGAGCTCACTGCATTCTCTCTGAGGTCCTATAACTTATGTGAATGTGATGGCGGTGCTTCAGTCCAGAAGCTACTTGAGAGGAAGCGATGCTACTATGCTGGGATTTGTCTTTCTGTCAGTGGAGTAATAGTTAATAGTTGGGATAGTTGACCCAAAAATGAAAATTCTGTCATCATTTACTTGCCTGTAAGTTGTTCTAAATCTATATGAGTTTCATTCTTCTCTTAAAGATAAAAGAAGATATTTTGAAGAAATGTTGGTAATCAAACAGTTGCTGGGGGTCCTCATTGACTTCCATAGTGTGGTTACCAAGCATCATTTGTGTAGCAGCCGTTGCTACAGTCTCTTAAGAAAGCCCTGTATCGTCTCACCCTTAAGGAATCATTCAAATATGCTAATTTGATACTGTGGTGCTTAATATTAGCACAGTTGAGGTTGGTTGTGCAGCACAAGAGGATTTTTATTGAAGAACAGAATTTATTTGAAATCAGTCGCTGATTTTAATCAGTTTAATGCAGCCTTGAAGAGTTGGGTTTCTTTCAAAGACAACTTCATTGTGATTCTAAACTTGAACAGTAGAGTAAATAGGAAACACTGGAATAGAGAAAACACAGTTTACATGGATAAATAAATACTGTTTACATGGATAGCAGGCTTTAGAGCTTTTGGAAGGCATTTATTCATCTTAGTGCAAGTAACAATTTGTGCACTTGCTAATGAATTTGATGGATTTTTTGGCCTGGTACAAGCAATTACGGTTGCACTTGGGTCACTGTTGGAGATGGTAAAATTTCTAATGAATTAAGCTACTAAAATATCTCTGATTGCTGATTGATGGCATCCCAATCACACAGTGTTCCAGATCCCAACGTAGTATACAACATTATCAATCTCTGCAGGTAGTGCTGATTATGGAAAAAACACGTACTGGACATACACACTGATACACACTAGTGGTGTCATGCTGGTTAACTTTATTTTTTTGATAAACCTTGGTGTTACCTTTGAGAGCACATGCATTACACATGCTTGACTGTGTTTAATGCAGTCTAGAATAAAGGCGGGCGTACACGGTGCGATTCTCAAGGTCGGAACGTCGTGAGCTCTGGCACAAGTCACGATTGGGTTAATCCGAAAATCGTACGGAGGCAGTCAAACAAACACGAATTTACTACGATTTTACCAACTTTGACGTAAGCATTACGTTTCGCGCCATTCAAAAAAATATGGAGTCTGAGGACGAAATAGTTTTCTTTGTAGCAGGCGGCTTGTGACATCCAAAAAAAAAAAGCGAAGACAAAGGACATGGCAAAGACAATGGCTGAAAAGCAGAGAAAAGCATAGACTTTCTGTTCTTCATAAAAAACTCGAGGGAGTAGGCTATTTCTGAATTTCTGCTGGAAATATAACAGGCATATTCATTCATAAAGCTGAACAGCAAATTTGGCACAATTCGGAATAACAAATAAAAAATAGAACTGTATAATTAAACTACAATTATTATAGACTATTTGGTTTTTGTCGTCTTCTGATTGGTCAACTTCAGATGGATTGACAAATCGTCTCGTTCAACCGCACATATGCCACAAATTTAAACTGACAGTGTCAGAATTTTTTTTTGACATGCTTGAAAATTATCGGGAGGACGGGGGGTGCACGTAACGTTCTCGGATCAGCCCGTAATTAAGCCTTTTGCTTCTTTAACTACTGATATTGGGGTAAGACAAATAGGAATTTACTAAATTCCTTCAAAACTGGTAATTGGGGAATATTAATCATGCTACAATACTGACCATAAAAAGTGAAAACCAGTTACTGCTCTTTAACTCTAAATAGCTGCCTGAAAGCGAAGATTAACACAAGGTTAGGTAGGTCTAAAAAACAGGCCTGAGCTGTCAAATTAAATTTCTAATATTTTTTACACATATACTGTAGAAAAACTAATTGATTCAAATGAAAAGCAAGTATTTGTGCACATGTATGAGTTATTAATGACTATATATAATTTAATTATTTTTTCATAAATCACCCTGCAGGCTGAATTTGACTGCTTTAGCAGCCTTGTAATACTTGAGACCTGACTCAGCCCTCTTCTAATCTCGGCCTAGACTCTCTTCTGGTCTCTATCTTTACTTGGACTAAACCCTCTTCTGGTTTTAGTTTTGACTCTGACTCAACCCTCTTGATTTGGACTAGATTATCTTCTTGTCTCAGACTAGACCCTATATTCTGACCTTTTTCTTGACTTGGACTTGACCCTCTTCTGGTCTTGGTCTCGATTAAGACTCAACCTTCTTCTGGTCTCACTCTTGATTCAGACTCGCCCCTCTTCTGGTCTCATTCTTGATTTAGACTCGCCCCCTCTTCTGGTCTCAGTCTTGATTCAGACTCGCCCCTCTTCTGGTCTCAGTCTTGATTTAGACTCGCCCCCTCTTCTGGTCTCACTCTTGATTCAGACTCGCCCCTCTTCTGGTCTCAGTCTTGATTTAGACTCGCCCCCTCTTCTGGTCTCAGTCTTGATTTAAACTCACCCCTCTTCTGGTCTCAATCTTGATTTAGACTCGCCCCTCTTCTGGTCTCAGTCTTGATTTAGACTCGCCCCTCTTCTGGTCTCAGTCTTGATTTAGACTCGCCCCCTCTTCTGGTCTCACTCTTGATTCAGACTCGCCCCTCTTCTGGTCTCATTCTTGATTTAGACTCGCCCCCTCTTCTGGTCTCAGTCTTGATTTAGACTCGCCCCTCTTCTGGTCTCAGTCTTGACTCTTCTGGGGCCAGTTCCATAAACACAGCCACTATGTTGTTAAGACTGTATCTTAAGAGCTAGTTTGACCAACCAAATTAGACCAAAACTACCTTTTGTAACTGACTTAAAAATGTATGACCAGTCTTGAAGAAAAAAAAAATAGATTATTACTTTTTAAGATTTAAAGACTAGGCTAAGCAGGTATTCTGGTCTAAGTCTCGATTCGGACTCGTTTCTCTTCTGGTCTTGGTCTGGACTCGGACTCAACCCTTATTTGGTGTCTGTGTCTCTGACTCAGACTGATGAACTGGTCTCAACTACAACAATATGCTTAAGCCAGATACTTGATTTACAGCATAAAATCTATTTTGTAGCTTATTCTGCTGAAAACGCATAGTGGAGACATTATCCTCCCCCCCCCCCCCCAGGGACATATAACTAGGGTTGCAAAAAGGTGGAAAATTTCCAGTAAATTTCGGAAACATTCCAGAAATTTAGGAAAATTTCCAGGATTTTTTTGGAATATTCCAGGGATTTTTGGAAAGTTTCCGGAAATTTTCCACCCCTTTGCAACCCTACATATAACACAACCAACCACAGTCTGTTTTTTTACTTTTAGGGATGGATTAACCTGACATCGATAAAACTGCAATAACACACTGAAGTAAAGCGTATACTTATTAATGTCATAAAAACTGATTATTTTACCGACATACTAAACAAACTAATGCATAGTATACAGGGTTTATGGAGATCTACTGTACTGGCTACTGAGCACCCTAACACCTCTTGATATTTTGGGCTGGTCTAGTCTTCCAATACTTCCACCTCCTTGAATTTAGAATTTTCCCCATGCACATGCATCTTATCGGACAGCTAGCGAGGCAGACACATAGCATCAGCTTTGGCCGTGATTTGCCATCTGGCGTCTAATCTTTGTAAAGCTCAGGGATGCTTTCCATTCTGGTGTTCAAACACAACCTTTAAACACACTGCACAGCTCTGAACACCCCTCATCCTGCTCTATGTTAAGTCATGGGCTTTAGAAGAAGAAATTGAAGAAATGCTGATTTGGGAGGCACAGATGTCTGAAAATAGTAGTGGGGTCTCTTGTGGTAAGTGCGCTCAATGCATAAGAAGTCAGCACGCGCAAAATGCTCCAAGGCTCCCGTGGGCCCCGAGGGGTCTGCTTGTACTGTGGGGGCACTTGTGTTCTGCTTCATTTGGCAGTCTTGGGCCATGTAACATGAGGCTTTGGAGGCTCCCAGCAGTACTGAACGAAAAGCACTTTGTGTTGAGCATTTTGTGTTATCTTTGTGATGTAGGCTCAAGGTTTCCTACTGGTTCTTACATTCTCCTCCTGTAGTGATGATTTGTGGCCTCTGGGATGTAGACGAAATGAAAGTTGGTAGTCCTGTATTTTATTTTTCACATAACTCTTCAGGATGGATTGAGCCTGCTGTTAGCGTTATTGTCACGCACTGTTGGAGTTGTTTTAGCTCCTGGTTCATTAAAGGAAATATGCAAATGAAGCAACAGTGCAAACACGCCCAAGAAATTAGTGCTGAACGTAAATTGCACAACACAATTCCTCATCTTAGGTTGTGGAGGATGCAGCAGACTAACTTGTCAGACAGTTCGATGTTTCTGTGAGGCTTTCGGTTCTCAGATAGGATGCATTGAAGAAGGTCAGTGAGGTCATGTGTGGACAGTCAGTCAGATGTCAGTGTATGGTTTGCAGTGAAGTGCTTCGCTATTAGATGCTCTCTGAACTGTAGTTGTTCATGACAGATGTGTTTGGTTGAATTTTTAATACATAAATTACTTCAGTGTATGAAGTCATTATAAACAAAGCCAAAACATTGAACATATTCTATACAGGTTTTGAACGTTTCCTTGAAATACTTTGGGTTGCTGTTGGGTTTACTGTTGTAAAAAAGAATGAAAGATAAAATGACCTACATTTTTGTCAACATTTTGTCATGTCATATTCATTCATTTTTGACAATTAAACTCAAAATGCCACAATTTTAGTCCATGAAAATGTAATAGAATTCTAACAGACATTTTCAAAAATGAATAAACATTTACATACGTTTCGTTGTTCGTCAGTAATCTTGTTAACGAAATTAGAAAGAAAGACCAGTTCAGTGGATTTTTCTTTCTTTTTTTTATTTAAATGTGGTTATAAACTGCCATTCAAAGTTTGGGGTTGGTAAGATTTCTTAAAAGAAATCAAGTATTTCATTCAGCAAGGACACGTTTCAAATAAATGCTGTCATTTTGAACTTGCTATTCATCAAAGAATCCTTCATTTATCACGGTTTCCACAAAAATATGAAGCAGCCACAACTGTTTTCATCATCGATAATAATCAGAAATGTTTCTTGAGCAGCAAATCAGCATCTTAGAATGATTTCTGAAGATCATGTGGCACTGAAGAAAATTTCATTTTAAAAGATATTCACATAGAAAACAGTTAATATAAATTGTAATAATATTTCACAGTATTACTGTTTTTACTGTATTTTTGATCAAATAAATGCAGCCTTGGTAAGCAGATGAGACTTCATGCAAACACATTAAAAGAAATCTTAAGGACCCCAAACTTTTTAATGGTAATTATGTCAAAGTTATTGTATTCTTTTAAAGAAATGGTTTACCATTAGCTTCTCAGTGCTGTTTTACCTCATTGTGCTGCTTTATTTATTGCCTCAATCACCCCTGTAGAACTGGCTCAGCGGATCTGAATCACACTTTCAATCGTGCATTTGTAGAGAGATTTGTGCTATAATTTTTTCAAGCAATTTTGACATTTCGGAACATGGGCGAAACATACCCTAGATTTCAGACACTGAAGAACTGGGCTATATCCAGAGACCTGAACACCACTGAGCCAAGTATCCACCCCTAATTCTCCCTGTTATGGGAAGAAAATGTTTTCTCTTGTCTGTTCTGTGTGTTGCATTTAACCAAATGTTCAATATGGCGCTCCAGACGCCGAACAGACCAAATCACAATGAGTCAGAGCCTCTGTCATTCTCTGAAATCTGGCAGAACCACCGTAACATGGCCATTTCAATTCCACAAATAATTCCAAGATATTTGTTCAGAAACATATACAACAGAATAGCATGGCATAACATACAAATACAGCGTTTCAAGTCGATGCGCAGGCTTTCAGGAGAGTTTTAGACTGCAAATCTTGACGTTTAAAGACATCCTTTGATTTCTCCAAACTCTGTTCACTTCAAACCAGGATATGTCCTTGTATGCTGACTTGTGTCTGAATGACAGCCCTGCTGCAGATTTAGGCTTCATGAAGCTCAAGGGTTTGTGGGTTTGGGTTAACACAGGGGTTGAGTACACTATGATGAGTACTGTTGGTAGAAGGCCGTTATCTATAGTGGACGTTGCAATTCGTCTAGTGACACGTCCCTGTGTAGACCGAGCTGTCAAACTTTACTTTCTGCTCACCAGGCTGACTTTATTTGATCAGTCAAAAACCGGGGCTACCTACTGATTGGGGGAAGATTACGTGATAACAAATAAAATCGCTGTTTTCTATTTGAACATATTTCAAAATGTAATTTATTCGTCGATGGCAACAGACACTCCGTCCAGCGGAGTCTGAATATAATCATGTAGACACCAGGGTTAGTTTTCCAATTCATGGAGAATAAACGCCACCGTCAGCACAAACTGTATGTGAGTATTGCCCTTACATGAACCATGAAAATGACAAAACCACACTTTCTATTTGTACATCTGCGAGCTGTTCCAGGCCCTGTCATAATACAATGTACTAACATCGAGATCTAATTTTTGCATAACTATACCACGAATATTTAATCATTATTAAACAAAACGTGCATTTGTTTGTATGTGAGATATCAAAACTCAGTTACGGTTGTCATTTTTGGCAAAGAGCAGATGGGATGGTCGGAAGTGCAGCTCTTTTAATGCTGAACCCTTAGCAAATATAAACGGATGTAGTGCAATCTAAAAATGATGTCCCTGCTATTTGAAATCTTATTATGTTCAAATTCCTGTGTTCACGTCATGTTGCCATTATCTGTCAGGCCCGATTTATAAGAAGCTTCATTACTTTTGAGTATGTTAGGATGGTGAAGTTGGCCGAGGCTCTTTAAGAAAGGAGAGAGAGATGTTCTTTATCATCAATTTGCGTTTAGGAGTTGCCGCGCAGAGAGTAGGGACTGCGGCATTGGCACTGTGTTGCTCTTGCGATCGGAACTGGGGAAATTGGAAAATTAGCAGAATAAGGCAGAATTATAGAGAGTGGTTTTAGAAGATGTCTGACTCGTGTCTTATGAGTAGTACTACAGCCTATTCGTGTACTCTCGCGCTCTCGTGCCCCCAAGAACTCAACTCAGGCTTATATTAGCTAGTATGGATGCTTTAAACACCCTGGGATATATAAGCGACTGATCCTGAACCCTAAATTATCTTAGAAGTTGCTAAAACCAAGTAGCCGCTAAAATTATGTAATGATGAATAAAAAAAGCGCACAACCTTTCCACCAGGGATCAATCAAAGGAAATTCTCACCTAATCTGAAGTTAGGCATAGAGGGCGAAGGATTTCACAAGGGGAGTGTTGGTTTGGTTTATTGATCTCTTACGGTAAGCAATGCACTGGTAGTGATGAAATAATCGCAAAGTCTCCCAGACATGCCTTGTCACTTTGTAATGCTTGTGGGCACCCCACCTAGGTCTAATATCATACCGCAGTTAGAACAGATGTCAAGTCACCAAAGGCGGCGTCCTAAAGAGATACGAGTGTTGTCATGCTGTAATACATGAGTCTTCTGTCTACACGAGGATGAATCGTTTCAGAAACAAGCCCCTTCAGAGCGGAGTCCGCGGAGAGCTGCAGTGGATTGCGTTTAACTCGTCTGATGTGCGGTTCCACTGGAGATGTTAAGCAGGTCGCTGCCTTATTGAGACGTTAAGTGAGGAGGTGAAGCTTTGATTCAGTCGTAGTGACGTGGATCGGCGGTCCCATCGGAGCGCTGCCATACATCCGAGAGCAGAGAGCGTAATGTGGAGATGTTACCATGGAGACGCGGCTGCGGTCGTGATGGAGAGAGAGTGTGGTGGATTATTTCCAGAGCTGCTCGCATACACACCGCGTCTGTTCCTTCAACACGTTCCCTCAGCACACTTAATGGGAACAAATCAAGATGAATCAAATTTTGGCTGATCTTTTCAATTACATGTTTTTTGTGCAATGGAGTCATACTCTAGCATTCAAACTCCCCAGTCCATCCAGAGACCCACACACTAGAGACGGCTTGACATGTGAGTTTGATGGAAAGACATGGGGGAAAATCTGTTATGATGGTGTGGAAAGAGTCGGGCCAGTTTAAATCAAGTGGTAATACAGCAAATTGTATTCCTAAATTGTGAAATTGTCAGGAGATGAGTCGCCTGATGGAACATTATCTTGCATTGTACCATCTCGATTGAAATCGGTGAATTCATGGCATAAACTCCAGTTTCTAGGTTTCTTAACGCTTCTTAATGCATCTTAGAAGCAACATCACTGTAATTTGTCTACTCCTCCTGACAGCGAAAATGCTTTGCAAAATGACCCAGTCTCAGCCAATCATTTTGAAAATATGAAAATAATACAAACGTGTCAGTCGTTGCCTTGGTAACTCAACCGAGCTCAAGTGGAAACATAACTGGAACCGTTCGGCCCAACGGTGGAAAAGCGGCTGTGATAGCAATCCATTTAAAGTTTCATCTTTCTTGCTTCTTCTTCATGTGTGAGCGTGATTTGATCTCGAATAACATTCCGTAGTCCAGAAACTTTCTTTAGGTAAAGTTTAATAACAAAATTAACTGGAAAAATGTTACATGGTTTCGCTCCAATATTGCATCACAAAAAACTAACGGTCCTTGCCGGAAATGACATCATTGTCAATATGAAATATAATACACATATTAAATGATTTACTTTTATAATTATTTTACAATTGCTTAACACACACAATTATGTATTTATTCCACATCTATATAAACAAATAACATATGGCTCTTACAGCGGCTTTAGTGTGCTGTTGAAAATTATGCTGTGACTGTGAATTTAATATGAGATTCTCGATTTGACACGCTTTTTCTAGAGTTGTTAAAATATATGTAGCTAGTGTTGTGTTGGGATGCTTATTTTCTGAAACAGTCCAATAAATTCATCAAACATACCTTTGGGGATTTTAGACAAGTTAGAGGTATCCTAGCGCAAATTCTCTTTTGGCATTAAAAGAACTACTGCAAGGTTTACTAAAGGCACGCAATGTAACATTAGCGATGAAAAGGCATAGACGCATTACTGTGGCTGACTTTATTGCATATTGGGTTTAGGGCTGCACGATTAATCGAATGTGATTGTCATGCGCATTTTGTTAATAAAGCCGGTTCTGTAATCAGCAGGAAATCATCATCACGTGCTTTCAGATGGAGCAGCATTTACTACACATAGCCGTAGTTCACTGACAAGTTACGCAAAACAATCGCAGACATTTTATTGCACGATTCTGAAATCGAAGAAATCGTTTGCGATAATGACAGCTGTTTGCATAGCTTCTCAGTGAACTACGGCTCTGTGAAGTAAATGCTGCTCCTTCTGAAAACATGTGAAAATATCACATTTAATAACATTTTTACTCCAACTCACTTCATAACGTCAGTCGAGTGTTGTAATAAATCCTTCTGTGAGATGATGTGTCTTCTTACACAGAATAAGGCACGCAACATATTTCGTAGTATTTAAGCAGTGATAAAGGCATTGCATTATAAATATATTTTATTTTAATGAAAATTATAATAATAATAATTCAGATAAACCGTATATTGCTGTAGTCGTGTGTTTATTAGTCACGTTGAATCAATGAAAGCAGTTGAATCTTCTGTTTATTCAGCTGCAGCATTTTCTGGGTTTCTTCTGCGAGGCGTATTTGGAGTTTCTTTGGCCTTTGGATTGAGATTTACTGCTGATCACAGAACCGTGCTTCACTGAAAGATACGCATGACAATCACAGCTTCTGTCGAATCGCGATCTCGATTCCATTTCGATTTATCGTGCAGCCCTATTTGGGTTACACTTTATTTTAAGGTGTCCTTGTTACACTGTAGTTATACATTTAAGTACTGAGTAATATTAATAACTACCTTTATTTACTATATGGTTAGGGTTAGGATTTTTAGGTTAGGGCTGCTTGCATGCAATTATGCATAATTAATTGTTATTATAATACTGTGTTGGTCATTATGGAAGGGAGATGTTGTGTCTGGTTTCTTTAATTTGCGCATTGTCAGTAGATCAGCCGCAGAACTTTCCACTCCCATCGCCGCTTTTATGGGATTGCACCCTCGCGTTAATTTGCCCGTTTAGTAAATCTGGACCCAAAAATTAAAAATGTTTTGTCTTAAGAGCAATCGTAAGAAACAAGTCACTTGTTACTTGCCTTACTCGTGGCTGATTAAAGGGTTAGTTCACCCAAAATGAAATTCTGTCATCATTTACTCAACCTCACGGCCTTTCAAAACCATAAGACCTTCGTTCATCTGGGAACACAACTTTAAGATATTTTTGATGGACCGAACTGTCTGACCCTGCATAGACAGCAACTGAAATGTTCCCAAGTCCAGAAAAGTAGCAAGAAGATCTGTAAAATAATCCATGTGACATCAGTGATTCAACCGTAATTATACGAAGCTACGAGAATACTTTTTGTGCGCAAAAGAAAAAAATATATATCATTTCTGGACTTGGGAACATTTCAGTTGCGTTGCTGTCTATGCAGGGTCAGACAGCTCTCAGATTTTCCAGCAAAATATCTTATTTCTGTGTTCCGAAGATACGAAGGTCTTCGGTTTTGAAACGCATTAGCGGTGAGTAATATAATGCAGAATTTTCCACTTTTTGGTTGAACTAAAAAAAAAAAAAAAAAAAAAACAAAAAAACATCCCTTTAAGACCTCATGCCTGTTTAGAACATGATGTTGGCTGCAAAAAAAACTCTCATTCTGAAATTTGTCATCGCAACCACATTTACACATGAGGGCTTACTCAGAATGAAGCAACATGATAAATAACACACAGATCTTAGCCAGTTATAATAGAGGTCATTTACATGTAGACATTTTAAAGATGTAGGACAGAAACTAAAAACGGTGCAAAAGGGTCATTAAAACTTAAATTGCATCTATTTTGGTAGAGCAAAATGGCACAAAAAGACACCTTTAAAGAGAAGTAGACAAAAGTATTCATATAGATGAGTAATATTGTTATTCAAACATGAAGTCTGAATGACACAGAGTTACAGTACATCTTGTTAACTGGAAAAGACAAACTGGAGTAATTATTTAATCGATTTATTTGAAGTGTGGAACTAGTTGTGCTGAATTGAGTTGTGTGTGTGTGGCTGTGTGGTTTGTTTTGCAGGGTCAGCCTGTGGGTCAGTGTGACTTCAACAGACGTCTGCTGTGTATCGAGAAGGAGATCATCTTCCCACGATTTGAGAAAATGAAGCTGGGCCAAATTGATAAATCCAAGGAGCCCTTCAGCGTCAGGAACAAGCCTTTCTTCGACATCCACGCTGCACGCAAGGTATTTATCCATAAACTTCTGTGGCCATGTGTGAAAGAACAGGTAAATGCCACTTAAACTGTGTTAGTAACCTCTTTGATCTAGCAACCACTGTAATCCTATCTACACAATCTCCTGCAGTTCTCCACTGCTACAGTCACTTTGTAAACCTGTATTCTCTGTGAAGCTGCTTTCAATCCATCTGTGAGGTAAAACGCAGTGTAGAAGTGCAAGTGCAAAGGTGTTGTTCAATGAAAGCGCCTCTTTCAGAAGTTATCTGAAACTTTGAAGGCTGCAGCTCACAGAACACAAAAGAAACAAATGAATAGAGCATCTGTAAAAGTCGAAAACAGATTTCTGCGTATTCACACTCAGTGGTTAGGTGCAAGATTCCTCTGACGTTTGTGTTCAGCCCGAGGACGAGGGCCAGTCAGTGACCGCAGTCTATTTCCAACGTGCTGAAGATGATAATCTGGTGTTTTTACCGTACAGACAGTTTGCAAGACATATATATTCTGTATATTGACAATTTATTGCTTGTTCTTGGACTGACAGCTCTTGGTCTGGTTCTAGATGTAGGTCTTAAGGAGTCTAGTTTTGTTGATGGTCTTAGGGAGTCTGATATTGAGCTGGGTCTGGTCTTGACTTCAGCTCTAATTATTGTAGCTGTGGCTTCAAAAACTATTGAACATTTCCAGCCTTATTTCCCAGGAGGAAAGATTCAGCTTATTTAACACACACATCTGTCCACTACTCGAGGGCACGTGGCTAATGGGCGAAATCAAATAATTTTGATATTAGACTCAATTTGTTTTTTTTATGATAAATTTGTATTCAATTATAAAACACAGAATCCAGACAAAATCAAATGGATTACCTGAATTAAAAGGTAGTTTAAAAACACGTTGCCATCAAATGATATTGAAAAAATGTCATGCATGTCAGGGCCATTTCTGCGAGCGGTTAAATTAGACATGTAATGCTCAGATATTTTATGAACCCTATAATAAGACCTTTATCCTGCTCTCATACAAAGACCCTTACAGTTCAATATCAGGAACATCAGCCAATGAGCTGTGCTCTTCTGCTCCATCTCTGAGGGATAAGTGGGGTCATTTTCTGTGAAATTAACATGTCCGATGATTTCTGAGAAATTTCCATCATGAAGAGGTTCACCCCTTGTCTGCAGTAGCCGTTTCGTAACCACATTTCATTCTCTGTTCATTGTTCGCCATGAATAAGTCTGTTTTCCTGAACGTCCAGGCTGGTGTGTTTGCGTGTGACTTGGCTTTGTCTTGTTTGGGGCCTGATCTGAGGATGAAGTCTTTCAGGATGAAGTCATAATGACAGGCTGTTGAGAACTGAGAGGGTGTCATTGTTGAGGTCTCCAGCCATCTGATGTGCAGACAGGAAGAGGAAAATAGAGGAGCGGAGAAAGATTCCCATCAGTAATCGGTAGAGAGTGACATCTCCACTGCAGACTACAGTCAGGATCAAAGCACTGTTGTCTAGGAGGTCATTCACTCAAAAGCCTGCCAGTGTCTCTTCTTGAAAATCCTTCAGCGGCCTCCTCAGCATTAGGACTGACTCCCAAAACATGAACTGGCCAGTAATATGCAGGACACATTACATTTAGGCTCATATATGTCATAAATGGCAACTTGTGAATGATTATGTGGTCAGTGAGATATAAATATATGATGAATGTATGAAATGCACACTGTTTTGAAAGCTTGAGAGGCAAATTTGAGCAGAGTTCAGATACAAATGGCTCTACATTTACAGAGAACAACATGAAAAAAATCAATAAAAATGAAATGATGAAAAAGAAGGAAGCAATGAAAGAAAACAAAATAGGCAATAAGATCAAAAAGAAGGGGAATTGAAAGATAACAAATAACCAAAAGAAGGAACCAAGTGATTGAAAGTACAAGTAAAACAAAATTTAAAAAAAAGATTAAATGAGGGGAAGACGTTAATTTGAGAGTGGAATGTGAGTGGAGTAGAAATGCATTTATTTGTGCATTCAGTGACAGATACAAAGTGGCGTATGTATTTGTGCATTAGTGAACTGATTTGTGGTATTTGTCATACATTCATGCGTCTGACGAGTACAAATGCATGCCTTTGTGTGGTTTTGACATTTTTCCACCATTATATATGTGTCATTAAAGCCCAGGCAGCACAAACAATGTTTTTTCCAGTGTTCACATATCCAGTCAATAATTAAGTATTGCATAATTATATGCATCTTGGGACCATAAACCGGCCTGTCGATCATCCTGTGAACATTAACATTCTGATACTTCTCAGTTCACTTTCTCTATCCTTCATACGTTATTATTATTCAGATATTATACAGTTCTTCCTACCTTCCTTCTGACATTATCCACATTAAAAATGAAGTAGTTTTATTCTCAACCTTTAATAATGTTGCTTTGTATATAGTATTATGTATTTATATCTTCAAAAAATTATTTAATATATTTGTTGGGAAATAAAGAGTCCTCATATAGGTTTTAGTGGTCTGTCAAAACCTTCAGCGCTCATGAATAGATGAAGAATCCTTGTGCATGAGCTGCTTTTGTCAAACACATGATTGTCGGACTCACAACTGGCCACTGTAAGAATTGGACAAGACCCCCCCCCCCCCACCCCTGTAGAGATATCATAAAAGTGTAGCCCACTTAAAAAAAAAAGATGCCGTAAACGTAAAACCATGTCTGCATTTGTGATCAGAGAATCAACAAACAACAAGCGCTACTCTACACTTCCCAAAACTCACGTTTGAATCGTCGTCAGTTCTGGACTCTGCTTCGTCCACGGTGAAAGCCGATCCGGTGATCCACAGCGAAGTTGATATATTTCCTCAGCGACCAGCACGGATCAGCTCCAGGCATGACGAAGCAGATATCGTCCTCTTTTGGAAGACCAAACAAAGTAGTTTCGCTTTCACAACGAACACACACAGCGTTGTGCGGTGGTATGCAAATCTTCCACCCCCCAAAATAGTGCCGTATACATTTGGGGGCGTGTTCTAAAGAGGCGTTTTTAGGCTATGCATTTGACTCTTAACTTTTATAAAGAATACTGTATCTTTTTGGATTTGAGACTTTAGTTTTTGCAAATTTACAGGTCTTCTTTATGCACCAAGAGCTTGTAATACTTCAAAGAGAAAGGAACAATTGAAATCGCATCATATGATCCCTTTAAAGGTGGGGTAAGTGATTTCTGGTAGCTAATGTTGACATTTGAAATCACCAAAACAAACACGCCCCTACCCCAAAAGGGTCTCAAATGTATTTTGATAGCTCTGCCCCACACATAGGCTTACGTACGCAACCCAGGCAATGATTATTTCTGTGAAACAAAGCAAAACCAATGTTACACTGTGTCTACACTGGACGCGAGTGGCGCGGCGCGACAAAATACTATAGAACTCATTATAATCAGTGATGCTGTCTACACCATTAATACAGTGCACAGCATAAATGAGTACATCCCCTCTAAAACTTAACAAATTCAGCAATTACTCTTTACTTAGAAGACATGTTAGGGTTCTTTGGAGATGTAATGTTCCAACAAGCCTGCTTGATCAATTACCAAAGAAGAATGCCAAAATTATTCAGCAAAATAAGATTTTCTTATCAAAGTGATAAAATTTTGTGTTGCAAAAATGAGTACACCCTCCTGAAAGTTACTAAAAAAAAAAGTGTATAGGTTTAAGGCTATTTTTGATCAACAGGTAAGTATATTGAACCAAAACTTTTAAAGACAAGTAATTTCCTGACAATTAAATACTCATACTCAGACTTAATGCTGGCAGCAGTGGAACCACTTGAGAGAGAACTGCCAGGTGACTTATTTCTTAGCATAAAAGAGGACAATGGTACAAGAAGAATACCAAATTTGTTTTAAGTGTGAAAATATAGCAGAAGTAGCACCGCCATTCAAAAACAATGGACTTGTGATAAGGCTCCTGAAATAATCAGGTCTTCACTTTAAGTTTTCATTTAGTGATGAGTGATTTTTTGCTAGAAAAAGAGCAGGAGAAATAACATGCAAGTGTCTCAGAGCCGGCAAAAGCTGTGAAAAGAGTGACACTTTATCTCACAGAGTATGACGCAGCCTGCAGAAGTGACATGCATGGTTGTTGTCACCACTAGAATTACCTACTGTAACCAAAGCAAAATAAATTAATTTAACCTCTTCCAGGGCCCATATTTACAAAATAGAGACCAAGTAAATCATTTCGGATCCAAAAGCATCCAAAATGTTCTGGTGTTGCTAGAGGAGGAGTACAGAGAGAAGTGCTTGGTACCCACAGTGACGTTCAGTGGTAGTAAAGCTCTTCTATAGGGATGAATGAGTGCTGAAGGTGTGAGGGAGTTGTGCTTTATCAATGCTCAAAAAAAATCAAAAATCGTGAATTCACACACCACTGTGTGATGCAATACAAAAACTTGAAACAGAAGATGCTACCCTCCCCTCATTCCCTGCATTATTGGGCATTTTTTCAGCATGACAATGAAGATATTCATTCTCCCAAGGTGAAAATCCTTCACTGTACATGTATTTCACTCAATCTTAACACTCTTGAGCAGCTGTGGGGGATTCTGTAGAGATGAGCTGAGCAACACTCCCCATTAAAGATCAGACCATTTACGGAGGTCGTCCTCCAGGAGTTAAACAGCACAAATGTGAAAATGTGTCATGAACTTGTACAATCAGTGCCAAGAAGTGTCAGAGCAGTATACTTAGAGTTATGGAGGACATATTAAGTACTAGAATATTATACATTTTCTGAATTAAATCTCGGGTGTACTCATTTCTGCAATCCTTCATTTAAACAAAATTGGCTAATTTACTTATCTTACAGAAAATATTGGCATATATTTTGTTGTTTTTATATGTTGTTTTTATAGTATATGTTTAATATGTTTCAATTTTGCCATCTTTCCATGAATTATATTAATTATATTAGTGATCATTAAGAAAATGATCCGTGGACCCCTAGTGGTCTTTGACGTAAGGCCCCTGGGGTCTGTATAAAGTATGAATTTTTGTATAAATTTGTAAAAGTTCCCATGAAGAAAAATCCAATATAGCTGATGATATAGGCAAATACTGGACAAGTCAACTAACTTGAATAATACTTGACTGCATTTGGTCCTCACAAAAACACAAATGATACATAGATGAGTCAATTTTGTTCTGGGCGTCCTTGAGGATGGTTCTGAATTGGACTGGGGTCCGGTAAGCCAAAAGGTTGAGATTCACTGTACTAGACAGACTTAAGCTGTTGCGGCGCAGACACGGTGTTACTCACCTATCGAGAAGAAACAAAGCAACCTCGGTGTCCAATCGCAAGCCTTCCGCTCCTTGAGTTCTCTCCAGTTCTGGAAAGCTGATCCGATATTTACATTGGTTCTACTTCTTGCCTTATTGTCTTAAGCCTTCGTTTGTTCCGCAGACAAAATTTTTTTTTAGTTTTTTTTATCCGCCATGTCTATCTTTCTGTTGCTCGGCTCGGCTAATGTCCGTCCCGTCCCGTGCACTGAACTCCCCCCCCCTCTCTCTCTCTCTCCTCCACATCATGAGTAGACACGCCCCCTACTGCTGATTGGCTACAAGTTTGTTTTGCTATTCGGCCCGAATCAGTTTTCTAAAGCGTTTTGAAAAATCGCTTACCCCACCTTTAAATGAAAGAAAGCAAATGAAAAAAGAAGAAACTAGGCTGGTCGGTCGATTTGTCGATTTTATGTCGACTATTCGATTTTTTTAAAATCCTCGACTTAATTTTGCTCGCGTCGACTAACCGGTAAAATACCGGAAGTGGCGCATTTCACTGACGAGAATGTATAAAACACATTATTAGTTTGTTTTCCAAGGCTGCATGATATATTAGACCCATTTAAAAAACATAATAAAGAATAATGCTATTGTGAATTCACAAACGCTACAATTTAATTAAATAATTATATGCGATGCAGTTCTAATACAGTATGCTCTTTAATTATTTACATGCGTGTAGGTCACATACGTGTGTCTCAGAGCGGCTCTGTTCACAGTAAATGCTGTTCCACAGGAACAGTTATCATTTACATGTGTGTGGAGTGGCTCAAACTCCATCTGTGCATGTTGTGTTTGGGTTTATTATAACGTTCATCTTGGAACGCAACGTGCGCCATTTCATCATATTTGTAATCAATCATTTATAAATATACGCAAACACAGGAAAAAACATTGCGGTTTCAAACCCTCACTCTGAGTTTACACGTTTTGATGTCCACATATTCTTTTAATTACAGTGGCTATAGCATTCTGTCATAAAGAAATGGCCAAATATTAAAGATTGTGGACATTTGAATTAAATGATGCTTGGTAAATGTTAAACAAGTATTTGATCGCACAGTAATGTGTAAAAACAATAATTAGGCCGTTGGCGCCAGGGGAGCCCGCTTCCTTTGTTGTAATGCGTGATGTACATTAGCTCTATTGTTTATAATACATTATGTATTTGAACATTTTGTTCAATAAAACCATATGATTTCTTGCTTCTGATACTTTATTTGAACTAATTATTATTGCCTCATTGCTATTATGTATGTATTTTAAGTAATTTTAAAGGCTATTGTTCACTTACATCTATTTTTATTACCACAAAAAAAATTTATTATAATTATCGGCATATTGAAATCTGTTTTAATGGTTAATTAAATTTATTAATCAAAAGGCCTTTCTAATTAATTTAGTTTGAGATAGACACTGCTTCTTGCACTCTATGTTGCACTTTACTTTTTTACTTTTGGATTTCATTTGGTTTAATGAAATATAGTTTAATAAAATATTCTTAAGTAAAATTGTAGATTTTTTTGTGTAGGAAATTAATCGTTTAGATTAATCGATAAATTAGTCGATAGATTAATCGAAATAAATATTAGTGGCAGCCCTAGAAGAAACTAATGAAAGAGAACAAAACAGAAAGAACAAACAGAATAGATCGGACCTTGAAAAGGGTTCAGGAATTAATGAAAACAAGTGAACAAAGACTGAAATAAAATGACAGAATGAAGAGAACGGCAGGAAAAAAAAAGATTTAAAAAAGAGTGAATGAAAGAAAAAAATAGAAAAGAAAAAGAGACGAGAGGAAGATAATTTGCAAGTGGAAAAAAGACTAACAAAAGAGATAACACAATAAAGAAAGAATAAAGAGTGAGTGAACAAGCAAAAAAGGAAAGAAATAAGAAACAAAAAGAAAGAGAACAAGAGAAAGACAGGCTCGTCTCTGAGGGGGATTTCAAAGGATTCGACACACAGATAACCTGTTCCTCAGTGTGTCAGACTCTTCCCACACGAACCTTTCATCTCAATCGCCACTTCGAAAGAGTTTAACGGGAGTTAATGATCTCATTAAGCCCTAATGTCCTCGTTAAATGGGGTCGGATATGGAAACTAGCCCCTTCTCTGAACAGACTGTGAATGGTGCAGGTAGAGGCTCACATGGAGAGCCGCAGCTCCTCAGAGCTTCGAGGGTGAGCTGTGTTAGGCTTGAAAGATGCGGTTTGCTGCAGACTGACTGAAATTTTAATTCACCATCCGAGGCTCAGACGTGTTTCTGAGAGCTTAAACGAGAAAATAAGGCAGCTAATGTGGAGTGGGGGGGTCGTGCTTCATTAGAGTCATGGAAAGAAAGTCTCTGTTAAGACTCTGCCGCTGTAGCCCTGTGTGCTGCGCTAATATAACAGAGTCCCTGTGGATCGTGTGCCACGTTCAGCTGAGGGCAGATTATCACTAATGAAAGAGTTTTTCTATTGAGCAGTGTTCAGTTCAGCAGGATATCAGGGTGGGAGAGCTGTGTAGCGAACATTGGCGGCAGAGATCCGTTTAAACGCAAACAGGCTCAAGGTCTTGAAACATTTATTAGAAAGGAATTCATTTACAGCAGCTGCTCTATAGACGGTGCCGCGCTAATGAAAACACAAGAGCCCCGCCACCTTTCGACCAAATTCACTCGCTACTTTCTGTTGTTTGACACATGCATTTTTGATTTCTGTACACTTCACTATTATAATGCATTGTTTGCATTTGATATTGGTCGCAATTTCTCAAGGATGAGTCAACGTGAAATAGAAACGGACCCTGTTTACTTTCTTATGTGTGTTTCTAGTGTGATTGTTGATTCATCAATGCACGTTATTTCAAAGATTAAATGACGTGTTTGTCTTTGTGTCTTTAATTAAATGTGTAATTAATTGCTCCACCTCTGAAACCACTCACAGACCCTTTGATTTTGTTTTTAATCTACTTGATTCCTAGTGGAGCATATAGTCCAGACTTCAGATTAGGGAACACTATTTACTATTAACTAGTTGCTTATTAGCATGTTTATTACAAGCATATTGGCTGTTTATTAGTACTTATAAAGCACATATTAATGCCTTATTCAGCATGACCATATTTTAGATCTCTTAATCCGACCCCATACACAAAGAACCATTCAGTCAAAGATTCTTTAAAAACACATCTCTTTCTTACCTTTTTATAATTTTAAGAACCTTCTTTCGCCACAAAGAACTTTTTTGTGAAACTGAAAGGTTCTTCAGATGTTAAAGGTTCTTTATGGAACCATTTAGACAAAAAGGTTCTTCTATGGCATCGTGAAGCTCCTTTATTTTTAAGAGTGTACTTAAACTTAAAGGGGTCATTGATGCTTTTTTAAAGACATTATTTTGTGTATTTGGTGTAAAAGAATATGCTGACATGCTTTAATGTTCAAAAAACACATTATTTCAAATACTGTACATTATTGTAGGTTCTCTATGCCCCGCCTCTCTCAAACTCTTCGTTTTCTACAAAGCCCCCTCCTTCCGACAAGCGCAGTCTGCTCTGATTGGCCATCTGACCCAGTGCTTTGTGATTGGCCGAACACCGCAAGCACTCTTTGGAAATGTAACGCCCCTTACCATAACCGCCAGCTTCATCTTTCAAAATAAATTTAAAGACAGAGCCCGAAAGGGGAACAGATTCTTGTGACAGACACAGTGATTAAGCTGGTATGTGTTTGCAGTACACAACCCACGGTTAAGACAGCTGACTCCACTGTGATTCGTGACCATCTCTCTCTCTCTCCTCCCCTCTTCGTCTCCACTCTCTCTCTCTCTCTCTCTCTCCTCCTCTCTCTCTCTCTCTCTCCTCTCTCACTCATCTCCCATCTCAGCATCGCTCAGTCTCTCTCTCATCCTCTCGGCTTCGCGAAGTCGCAAATAATTCCGCATCGTCATCGCACACACAGGCACTATTCGCAACACTCCTCCTTTGAACAGCCAAGTAGCAAATACTTAAACCTATATCAAAACAGTGGCCTGTTCAGAACCAGGTTCACGAACGTCGCCATAAATGCTTGCTGTTCGTTGTAGTAATATCTGAAAGATTTCTAAATCTCACTTCTGGAAGGCCAAAAAAGTGCTTTTGCTTTCGCCTAAACCACACGTCTCCCGCGACATTCTTCTTCAACACTACTGCGGTTCTGAAACACTACACTCCTTCTTTCTTTGCGTTCACATTTGGGTGGCATTATGCTAATAGTTCCACATAGTGACGTAGACATTTGGGGGCGTGTTAGAACGAGCCGTTTTAGGAGGAGTGGCAGAGTCTTAACTTTGATAAAGATTTTCTCTTTGGTTTTGAGACTTTAGTCTTCGCAACTTTGCAGATCTTCTTTATGCACTAAGAGCTTGTAACACTCCAGAGAAAGGAAAACTTGAAATCGCACATATGACCCCTTTAACCCATATCTAACTAACTATGAATAAGCAGCAATTATTGAGGGAAAACTCTTAGTTAATATGTGTTCCCTAATCTAAAGTGTTACTCATTTTTCTCATAGCATATCCAGTAACACTCGCAAGTGCATCATATTTTGGAAGCTAAATGCGTTGCAAATGTTTCATGTAACCTGAAATTATTCATGAGCATTTAAAGGGCCATTTCACCCCAAAATGAAAATTGTCGTCGGTTACTCGCCTTCATGTTGTTCCAAACACATAAGACTTCTGTTCATCTTCAAAACAAAAAGAACACATTTTTGATGAAACCTGAGAGTTTTCTGTCTATTCACTCAAAACTTTGACACTTCAAAAACTCATTAAGAGATCATAAATGATAGCTTTATAAAATGAACCGATTTATATTAGGCTTTTGTGCCCCATATAAACATTCATCAACACACAAACATCAAATGAACACATCAGATGTGGTAATCAGAAGCTCAAATGTAATTGCTTGACTTGCAAGGTCGAACCTCATTGGTTCTTGCAGAAGCTCAAAGTGCTTGTTGACCGCAAAACCAAGCCTTATTGGTTTAAGCTTCCATTTGCCATATTTGATGTGCTCTGTGTGGTTATATGTGAATAAAGTCTAAATGAAATCTCTTCATCATATAAAGTGATCGTGTCTCTTTGGAAGACTTTGATCAAACCGCTCTATTCATATGGATTACTCTTGCGATCTCTTAATGAACTTTTTCAGCTGTCAAAGTTTTGGTGTAATGAACTGATGTTGCTCTGGTTTCATTAAAACATCTTCATTTGCATTTCTAAGATGAACGGAAGTCTCACGAGTTAATACGAGTCATTTTTGGGGTGAACTATCCCTTTAAGAGGCTCTGAATTTACATACTGCCCTGCCATTGGTTGGTCAAACAGCCCCAAACAAACAGCACAATGTTATGATAGTGCCACAGTATTTTCACTCGTCACAGTTTCTATGATGAATTTGCAAATGCAAACGTACATTTTTTGATATATGTTCACAAAGCCCAGTTTAATATGCAAAGCAGTGAGCCGTTCAAATGTTGGTTTCCTCTAAAAGACTAAACTCTGTGGCTCTTTCGAAACATCTCTGTGTTTGTGGAAGCAGTCTGACCTTGTGCTCTCCTGGAGAGTGTCTCTGCCTATAGGCTACATGTTCTTTGTACTATATACACATTATATATTCTCATTGTCTTTTGCTTTGTTCACAGCTCCTGGAGGGCAGTTTCACCTCGCAGGTCAGCCATGAAGTCGATGGTCTTATCTTCCAGCCTATAGGGGTGAGTCTGACACAAATACAAACCGCTAGAAGAGAAATGCACTGTGACTGCAAATTCAGGGTTTGGTTTAGGCTCATCATTCAGACTCCCTCATAAGCATTTCAGTTTATGGCTGTAATAATCCATGGTTAATGCGGTATTATACGATGCGTATGCACACGAATGCTATCAAGCTGAAAACGAAACTGTTATTGAGTTTTTATGAGACTACTAGCTGCTCAAATCTAGACAAAATGCTCAGCCAATAACAGACTTTTTGTTTTGTGTGAAGTAAACGTGAATTATGAATTACACACTTCTATTATTTTTAGAAAAATCATGTTAAATTGTTGAGTATAAAAAAATGATCATCAAGCTTTTGAGGAAGGATTTTTGTTCATCTCTAAATCATCATTGTGTTGCATTGCATTATTTGTTTCGCCGCCACAATAAAAATGACAGAGCTTTGATCATCAATCTAAACATTTAAAATATCATCTTACTAAGATATAATATTGAGAGATACAGATTAAGAACTGATATTTATATGCGTTTTATGAAAGTAGTCTGTTGTACTATTATAAGCATTTTTACATTACATATTTACATTATAGAAATATCAACAACACCAAATTTCAATGCACCAAAAATGCACCAAATTTCATATTTTCCCCATAATAAAAATGATTCAAGGTCCTTTTTTTTAACAAAGTCTTAAATAAGTTCAACAAAAAGTTGTTTCAAACATAATGTGTGACTGTTGAGACTGAGACGTTTATTTGCAAGAATCCTTCTACAAATTGAGGCCTAAAAATATGTTAAATCAAGGCACTGGAAAACAAGGAGATTTATTTACTTATTTATTGTAAAATTTATACAAAAGTGATGGAGATATATTAGAAGCTGTATTTTCAAACTTTGAAGCGCTGCTAATTCAAGACTTACAAGATTTACATTCAGAGACCAAACTGATTTTTAATGCCTGAAATTTCCTTTACTTGGTCTTAAAGAGTCTTAAAACCTGCAGAAACCCTGATAAAATGGACTGTGCAGCCATTAAGAAAATTCAGTTCCCATAGCCAAACCCCCCCAACATTTTATTTCTCTGACAAAGCCCAGAATGCACCAGGCAAGTGGCTGTAAACATGTGGTATATGTGGCCACAGACAAATTTACAAAAAACAAATATCCTCTATAGAGGACAAAAGCAGGTCCCAGGAGGATAAACACATGCGAGGTTCTCTGCAGGTGTGCCGGATTGAAAACACAAGCTGGGCGTCAACGTGACTGATTAGAAACAAAACTGAAGAGAGAGGCATCTAAAATTGCATCATTAAAGCTGCAGAAATCATAAAAACACCCATCAGGTTGCTTGATTTTTCCAATATTGTTCAGTCTTTCTGCAAATGCAAGGTAAAGGTCATACACACCACATTCCTGCATGACAACTAATCAATCACGTCAATATGTTTAAAAATATATTACAGGAGGTGTCCTCAGAAGCCCTCTATTTATACAGCATAATGTATTTTCTCTGCTGACATGATGTTTCGATCAGCGTCTCTCATAGCTGCTCTGAATTTGACTTTCTTTTACTGTAATGTGTGATACGGAACCTCTGAACCTCATACATCACACAGCTGTCAAGAATGTCGTCATAATGTAACATTGCTGGTGCACATTAGTTAGGTGCACTGCAATCGTTTCCAATCTTGTGTTCAGTTTGGGCATCTCAGCGTCCCTCACATGAGCTCTCATTTTGAAAGAGAGAGACCCTGAAACCAGCGGAACCAATGGAAACCACCATTTATTTTTTTTGCTGTAACAAGGTATGTTGCAGCAGCTTAGATCAAAACTCTTACATTTGATTCTTTATTAAGACATTAAAATCCACCATCTGTCGGTGCATATGTATTAGTAGTAGGTGCATTTTCAGAGTAGTAATTATATATGGGTAATGAAGTATCATGAGGCTTATTAATCTTGCAGCCTGATGTTTTCCTAAATGTATCAATAAGACTTAGTAAAGCATGATTAGATGTGTCAAGGCAGTTTAGATAGAGTAAGACATCAATAGCACAAAGGCTATTTCATGCTCTACAAAAGGTTCATTGGCACTTATACAGAGGACAGAGGAGCCCTGCCTCTGGAAATGTTAAAGACTTCGACACTATGTTGTTGATCAGCCCGGCAGCTATATGATTTTTATAGAACAAGCCATTCCACCAAATCCAAATCTCTTCAGCGTTTCAAAAAGATAGGCCCAAGCACTTATGTGCATCCGCTGATAGCAGAGCCGTGTCAGACATCACTCTTTGGCGCTGAACAATATCCAGTCCATCTGGTCATTCCCTGTTAGGTAAAGAATTAGAGTCTGTACACAGTTGTTCTGCAACCTAGTGAGCTTTGTCTTGAGTTTTGGTCCAAAGCAACAGGAAACTTAACTTTGCTGCCTCCTAAGACTGCTTTATTTTGCCAAATTGTAAGGCAGCACTGTATGTATCCTTTGTAGTGAATGCAATCTGATGTCGCGTGACTTGAAATCCAATGAGCTTTTTGCATATGTATAACCATAGAAGCATAGAGCATGCCGCTAGCAACATCAAGGTCATGGGTTTGATCCCCAGGGATCATACATAATGGCAAAAAGTGTGCAGTGATGCTTTGGACAAATGCATAAATGTAAAATGTCCATTTCAAATTAGATGCTGCCTATCTAGGCAAGAGACAGTAGCTGGGTTTTCATCCTAAATGTTTCGCATTTAGCCTTTCTGCGAATTCAAAAATACAAAACATCAGGCATTTCCATGTCAGGGGTCCTGAAATAGTGGACTGTGGTCTGGATCTTTATCAGGTAGGGATGCACCGGAATGAAAATTCTTGGCCGAAGCCGAACAAAATTAAACACTGGGCCGAAGGCCGAATACCGAACACGGTTTTTCACGTAAAAATTCATAAAAATGTTACTGAGCAGCTGACGAGTAACACAGTTTCAGCGCAGATTTCCCTCGCGCTGTGGACTTTGAACCTTGAACCCTGCCGCCGCGAGCTCGTGCAGCGCTCTTTGAACACGTGCAATTCCTGCGTGTATTAGAAAACATGACATTCTGCAGTTTATTTAATTGTTTTAAGGGCATTTCACGATTTTAATCATCATACAGTAACCAGCAACAACCACCCTTCCTCTTCTCATCGAAGACATGCGATGCAGCACTAAACAGTCTCTCGCTGTCGGTGCTTGTAATGATTTTTGCCTCTTTCTCAGACAGCTTTAAATGTTTCCACACTGCCGTCATGTTTGCTGCATTAGCGCGCGCCTCTATTTGATCGCGTCACGTCTTTGTTCGGTACAATTTATTCGTTTTCGCTTATTCGGTTATTTAATTTTGGTTGCCGAACATTCGGTGCATCCCTATTACCAGGCTGTGAGACCTAATGAATTGACCAATGAGCATATTGGCAGCCAAATGGTAAAAAAACACATTATTGTTTATGTGAATAATGTCACTTTAATGCACATATTCTAATATAACTAATGTGAAACTCTAGATAAGCCACCTTTGCCAAGTGCATTAGCCTAAATGTTTATGCAAGTTTATTTATATTTCAGGTATTTCTCTTCAGGATTTCTTGCACACTTTTTAAAATGTGCATCAAACTAGTTGGATGGAAATCAGGCTGAAGCAGCTCACTTGGGTTTGGAACAAAACTTATACCTTCGTATCTACATAAAAAAGCCATCAGAGTGAATGTTCCTACAATTCTGGTTTTGGCAATATTAGGGCTTTTCATTGAGGTGCGAGGAACACCCTGTTCCCTTTCAGTCGGTCACTCTCGACGTCACGTCGGAGGACAGACGAAATTGGGATCTGAGCTTAGAGGGACCAATCTAATCGAGTGTTAAACTAAACGAGCCAATGACATTGGCAGCGATTATTGCATCAGCTGCTGGATCACAGGTGAGTATAAGTAGGGCAACAGTTGAAGCGCATATCAGCTTTTCGATTCGGAGCCGAAGCGGTTTTTCGTCTGCTCATGACCTTCTGACAAGTAGTGATAATACAGTCAAGCCCGTCTTCGGTGGGCCTCTCGTGTGGTGCGGCGCTTCATCGGTGGTGGTTTCCCGTGTCGAGTGGTTTGCACACAGCAGGCTGCACTACCCCGTGTGTGTTGCAGACGGCCATCTCCCATGTGCGCTTCAGCACACTAAAAGAGCATTTTCCATTCTAAAAGAGCTTCACGGGTGGAACGTCTTTTTAAAGATGTCATACCATCCGTGCGTTTCTGGGTGCGGTCGTTACCTGGCGCCGGGTGATGGTCACGATCGCTGCCTCTCGTGCATGGGCATGAAGCACGCTGAGGTGGCTTTAGTGGATGACAAGTGCGGACAGACTCGTTACCTGCAAGGGGGGGAGTGGCCCGTTGCCATGCCTAGATGTGGGGTTCCCTCTGGCGGCAGCCGGGGGCGTCCTTTTTCTGGCGGTGGGCGGAATGGTCTTACGGTCACGGTGAGGAATTACCCTACGGGCTGCTCGACCGCGGCACTGACGAAACAAGCGGAGCTTTCAGTTAGAGCAGGCTGGACCATCCCGGGGGGGTACCACTTGTTTTTCTGAGGCTCCCCCGCGATCAGATGTCGATTGAAGCCGAGTGGGGTGAGACGGGACTTTTACGGGGGATGAAATCCGTCAGAGCTGCCGCCCTGCTGGGCGGGTCGTCGCTGCCCGGGACGGACAGGAAAATGATGGCTATGCTTCCCGGGCCCGCCGAGAGTGTCGGGTCGAGGGGAACATTCCCCGATCACGAAACCTCAAGGTTGGACGCCTGGTTGCTCGGGCGTGAAGCGCGCTGGTTCTCAGCGTCCCGCCTCTGTGCCTTTCTTCCCGGAAGTGCATGATGAGATCGCTGGGTCATGAACGGCACCTTTCACTGCCAGAAACCGGCCCAGTGGCTCATCCTCCCTCACCACCCTCGATGGGGTCCAGCGCGGGGGTACGCGGGAGTCCCCCAGGTGAAGCGGTCGGTTGCGATGCAATTGTGTCCAAATACCGCTACCACTTGGCGGGGCAAACCGTTGCTCCCCTCCCGGGCCTGTAGGCAATCGTCGGCCTTGCTACGATACTGCTTATACGGACTGTGGAGAAGCTGCGTCCGCCTTACACGCTTCGGCGTTATTGCAAGTGCACCAGGCCAAGGCACTGAGGGTCTTGCACGAGGGTGGTCACGACCCGGAAATTCGCAGAGAACTCCGCACCACGGCGGACATCGCGCCACGAGCGACGAAGGTTACGACGCAGTCTCTGGGTCGTGCGATGTCCACCTTGGTTGTCCAGGAGCGCCATCTCTGGCTGTGTCTAGCCGACATGCGCGAGGCGGACAAGACAAGATTCCTAAACGCCCCCGTGTCCCAGACCGGCCTATTCGGCGACACGGTGGAGAACTTCGCCCAGCAGTTTTCCGCCACCAAAAGCAGACTGAGGCGATCCGACACATTCTGCCCCGGCGGGCAGCTGCTGCTGCCTCCACCCGTCCGCCGGCTGCAGCGCCCCAGTCTGCTCGTCGCCGAGGGTGGCCCCCTGCCGCCGCCCCCGCTCCCGCGCAGCATCCGCGGCAGCCTCCAACAAGACCGCGCCGAGGAGCCGGCCGCAGGGCAGCCGCCCCGCCCGTCCAGGCCCCCGCCAGACCTGGTGGTAAGCGAAAGAGCAAGAGGCCCTGAGATGGGCGACCCAGAGATGGAGTTGCTCTTCGGGAGATGGTGAAAGCACCACTCCATCCCCCGCGGCCAGTGGTAACCAAATTATCGACAGAAGAGCAATTTCTCCCGTCTCTGGGTTCCCCTGAGGGGACGGAGGGGGCTCCGTGGAGTACAGAGCCGTATTAACCCTCACCTCCTCTCTCGCCAGTGAGCAGCGGTGGGCGGATCGGGAGGACGAACCAACGGACTACACACGCACCCTCTGCTCGAACGCAGGTCTGTGTTACACACACCCAGACCCCGCCTTGGACTGGCAAAGAGACGCCCGGGCCGGGTCCTTGCGTTCTTCCGTGCTGCCCCACTGCGTGTATGCCTGTAGTTCCGTTGATGCCACTTGCGCGGCGTCTGGGAGCCTGGCTAGAGCTACCCAGCCCGTCTCGATGGCTCCGTCGAACCGTCAGGCTCGGCTATGCGATTCAGTTCGCCCGGCGCCCTCCCAAGTTCAGGGGAGTCCACTTTACGTCAGTGAAAGCAGCAGATGCCCCTGTCTTGCGTGCAGAGATCGCAGTCCTACTGGCGAAGGACGCGATAGAGCCGGTCCCTCCAGCCGATATGAGGTCGGGGTTTTACAGCCCTTACTTTATTGTACCCAAGAAAGGCGGTGGGTTGAGACCTATCTTGGACCTGCGCGTCGTGAACCGGGCCTTTCACAGGCTCCCGTTCAAGATGCTCAAGCAGAAATGCACTTTCAGGTGTATCCATCCCCAAGACTGGTTCGCAGCGATCAACATGAAGGACACGTACTTTCATGTTTCGATCCTTCCGCCACAGGCCATTCCTGCGGTTTGCGTTCGAGGGGCGGGCATACCAGTACAAGGTCCTGCCCTTCGGGCTGTCCCTGTCGCCCCGTGTCTTTACGAAAGTTACGGAGGCAGCCCTTGTTCCCACGAGAGAGCAGGGCATTCGCATCCTCAACTACCTCGACGATTGGCTCATACTCGCCCAGTCTCAGGATCAGTTGTGCGAGCACAGGGACTTGGTGCTTTCACACCTCAGCCTGTTGGGCCTTCAGGTCAACTGGGAAAAGAGCAAACTCTCCCCGACGCAGAGGATCTCTTTTCTCGGTATGGAGTTGGACTCGGTCGAACAGACAGCACGCCTCACGCAGGAACGTGCTCAGTCGGGGTTGAACTGCTTGAATACATTCAAGAGCAGGAAGGCGGTCCCACTGAAACAGTTCAGAGTCCTGGGGCATATGGCAGCTACGGCGACAGTCACACCTCTGGGGCTGCTCCATATGAGACCGCTACAGCACTGGCTCCATGGCCGAGTCCCAAAGTGGGCGTGGCAACGCGGCACCTTCCAGGTCCAATTACACTGGCCTGCCGCCAAACCTTCACCCCGTGGTCAGACCTTGCGTTCCTCCGGGCAGGAGTGCCCCTGGAGCAGGTCTCCAGGCATGCTGTGGTTTGCACAGATGCCTCAACCACCGGCTGGGGGGCCACGTACAACGGGCTTGCAGTGTCAGGGGTTTGGACGGGGCCCCGACTGCACTGGCACATCAACTGCCTCGAGTTGCTGGCCAGTGCACCTTGCCCTGAGCCCGTCTCAAAGGCGCTACGAGGCAAGCATGTTCTGGTCCGCACGGACAATACAGCGGCAGTTGCGTACATCAACCGACAAGGTGGACTGCGCTCCCGTCGCATGTCGCAACTAGCCCGCCACCTCCTCCTCTGGAGTCAAAAGCATCTGAGGTCGCTTCGTGCTGTTCACATTCCTGGGCTGCTCAACCGGGCAGCCGACGAGCTGTCCCGAGCTGTGCGCCCGGGAGAATGGCGACTCCATCCCCAGACGGTCCAGCTGGTTTGGGGACGTTTCGGAGCCGCTCAGGTAGACCTGTTTGCCTCTCCAGAAACCTCTCATTGCCAGTTGTTCTTCGCCCTGACCGAAAGAACACTCGGCACGGACGCACTGGCAAACAGCTGGCCGCGGGGCCTTCGCAAGTATGCGTTTCCACCAGTGAGCCTTCTCGCACAAACACTGTGCAAGGTCAGGGAGGACGAAGAGAGTCCTGTTGGTGGCGCCCTATTGGCCTACCCGGACCTGGTTCTCGGAACTAATGCTCCTCGCGACAGCCCTCCCTGGCAAATTCCTCTGAGGAAGGATTTACTGACTCAGAGACGGGGCACCCTTTGGCACCCGCGTCCAGACCTCTGGAAACTTCATGTCTGGTCCCTGGACGGGACGCGGAGGTTCTAGGTGGCCTCCCCCAAGGGGTAGTTGACACCATCACATCAGCGAGAGCACCGTCTACGAGACAAATGTATGCCTTGAAGTGGAACCTGTTCATCAAGTGGTGTGCTTCTCGCCGAGAAGAAGACCCCCCCGGAGATTGCCCGACGGAGTTGTCCTCTTGCAGCAGGAGCGCGGAGCGAAAGTCTGTTCTCCCTCCACCCTTACGTAATGTCGCGCGATCGCTGCTAACCACGACCCCGTAGAAGGGAAGCCACTGGGGAAGCATAACCTGATCATCAGGTTCCTTAGGGGGACGAGAAGGCTAAATCCTCCACGGCCCCCCCTCTATACCCTCTTGGGACCTGAGTCTGGTTCTCACGGCACTACAGCAGGCCCCGTTTGAGCCTTTGCAGGCAGTGGAGCTGAAGTTCCTTTCATTGAAGACTTTGCTCCTGCTGGCATTGGGCTCTATCAAGAGGGTAGGGGGCCTGCACGCATTTTCGGTCAACGATTCGTGCCTAGAGTTCGGGCCGGCTGATTCCCAGGTAACCCTGAGGCCCCGGCCCGGCTACGTGCCCAAGGTTCCCGCTACTCCCTTCAGGATCAGGTGGTGAACCTCCAAGCGCAGCCCTCGGAGGAGGCAGACCCAGCCCAACCCCGTCCGAGCCTTAAGGTGCTACGTAAACCGGACACAAAGCTTCAGGACCTCAAACCAGCTCTTTGTCTGTCACGGAGGCCGGCAGAGGGGAATGCCGTCTCAAAGCAGAGGATGCCCCACTGGATAGTGGATGCCATCACCCAGGCTTATCAGGCACAGGGTGTGCCCTGCCCGCTCAGGTTGCGAGCTCACTCAACTAGAGGTGTTGCATCCTCCTGGGCGCTGGCTCGTGGCGCCTCGCTGACAGATATCTGTAGGGCTGCGGACTGGGCGACCCCCAACACGTTCACTAGATTCCATAGCCTTCGTGTGGAGCCGGTATCCTCCTGGGTTCTCACCTCAAACGGGTAGAAGCACAGAGAGGCCCCGGCTTCGGGTCGGCTTGCAAAATCACTCCAGAGAGTACATACAGTGGGTTAGACCTGTTGAGTTCTCCGTCCCCATCGGCAGCCAGAAGTGGCGGAGCGTCCGGCGCCAGGCCTTAACTCGTTGAATCCTCGAGAACCGGTAGAAAGGCTGGGTTCCATATGTAAGACCTTAGTGGATCCCATATGTGTAAAGTCCATGGTGTAGCCTCAGAGCTTGTGTTTCCCTGGCAGACTTCTGCCATTCCAAGAGAGTTCAATCACCTCCATTTCTTCCCTATGCACCTAAGGGATGTTCATATGTGTATTGCTCCGAAACCTCCTTCGGGAAGGTTCGAGTTTCCGTAAAGCCCCTGTTCCAAGTAGAACGGGTACATTTCCCAGTGTTATCCAGTATTACTGATTGGGTAGTGCCATAGCAGCAGTATCTGGTCCTCTTGTGAAGAAGCCCTGGACTACGCCAAAAAATAGGGGCGCAGGTAGCTTCCACAGGACACTGGAAGGGGCAATAGCTGTGGCCCTTTGGTAGGATCCCAATTTCGTCGGTCCTCCGACGTGACGTCGAGCGTGACCGACTGAAAGGGAACGTCTCGGTACGTCTGTAAACCCCGTTCCCTGAAGGAGAACGAGACCCGTACCACGTCCCCGTGCCACAGCTCCTGTACCACGCTGAGCGGCGGGGTCACGGCTCGGCTCCTAAGCGAAAAGCTGAATATGCGCTGCATATGCTGCCTACTTATACTCATGCTGTGATCAGCAGCATCTGGATGCAATAATCACATGCCAATGTACATTGGCTTTTTTAGTTTACACTCTAAGTGGATTGGTCTCTATAAGCGAGATCCCAATTTCGTCGGTCCTACGACGTGACGTCTCGTTTCCCTCCTGTCAGGGGAACGAGGGTTACATACGTAACCGAGACGTTTCTTGCAGATCTCAAAAAAGACTGCCGTTTAATTTGCCAGGCACAAGCAATCCTTCTGCTTTATCCTCATGCTCATAAAAAGTTTATTTTAGTTTCTGTAACTTCTATCAGCTCTATTTGCCGACAACTTATTATATTGTTCTATAAAAAGTTTCTTATGGGGGCATCTGCTGCACAGCCATTTATATGGTGAGGAATGTAATTTTTTTCTGTTCAGTTTTGCTCTACAAACGTGTCGTGGTTTGTTGGGACTGCTTGTAAGCCTCGAATCCTCTCTTTTTATACAAAGAAAACTTTCTGTTGTGTTAATCTGAATGTCTTTGTGGCAGGTGCAGTTTTCCTGAAGGAGACTGGCTTATCTCATAGACGATACTGCGAGTGACATAATTGCCTGCACTATTTATGTGAATATTTAGGAAAGAAAAGAAGCCGAATAATTCCGTTGTCATAGTGATAAAAATAATGAAAAATACAGACTCATGGCTGGCAAATTTTCTCAGTCGGACCTTGCAAAGTGGTACGTTTGCAGTGTGTCAAATCTAAATCGCTCCCATTATAATGAATGAAGCTGTCTACTCTAAAACACACACAGAGAGAAAGTCAGGGAAGTGACAGCTGTGTTTACAGAGAGTTTATAATAACCCCTCCACACACCAACACATCACACATCTCCTTTGCTATTAATGACATTTTCAGCAAAATGCCAAGGAGTCACATTTATATTGAAGAAGCACACTGTTGCGCACACACACACACTAAAGAAGCTAAACTAAGCCAGTTTTGATCTTTCTATCTCTGATGTGTGCCAGGTTACTTCAGCACCTGAGCTGCTCTTACACACACACTATGTCACACATTATGTTATAATAATGCACATTATGTTATGTCGCAGCACATCCAACAGCCATCAGGTGCTACAATATCTTTGATGTCTGAAAAGGAAACACACATGTACTGACTAACAGAGTGCAGATCACAACAGACATTTATTCAGAGGCGATTGAGTTCTTTTATTACCTTGTTTATTAGGAGGCAGACAACTTTCCATTCGGCTAACACCAGCCAGGCTTGAATAATGTTGACTAAAGGCCAAACGAAGATTTAGGCATGGTTTTCATTCACCTCAGTTCCCCATGGACAAATTCAAGTCCTGCCTTACACTGTTTTGTCATTGAATATCCTGTTACTCGCCACATTAGGGAAGTAACATGGGTTGCGAATGGCGTCTCGTGTTGACTTTAATACTCAATGTCACAGGATGTTTTGTTGAATCGGCATTTCACATGGGGTCAAGGTTACATTGAGCTTTTAAAATGAAAGTAAAAATACTATATAATTAGTGTCATAATGAAAAAAATTAATGAGCATGTCCTCATCATTTGTTTTATGAAAACTGTATATCAGATAAATAACTTATTTACATGATCAGACAACCAGGCCAGTTCTCCAGTGTGCAGAAGGAAATTGCTCTGTAGTAATTGAATATCTTTGACAGAGATAGATGTGCTTAATATCAACTTTTGCCTGTGGCGTTTGATATCAGTCAGTATGGAGGTAAAGGCTCTGCTATCTTTGTGTGTCATTAAGAATGAGGTCAGAAGGGTTGGTCAAACACATTTTTTTATCTTTACGAACACATATTACAAGCATAGGGATATGCAAAACTGCACAGTCATAGATCTAGTAGTCAGTGGGATGTCTGTATGAATGACTAAAGGAGTGGTTGGTGTTAAGGAAGCCTTCCAAAATAAGACCAGTTTAGAGCCATGTCTACCTGACGCCAGTCCTACGTGTGTAGACATTCGACCGAATATGGATGTTAAGCATATCTGTTCAATGAAATGAAACTTAAGGCAGGGTACCCACAGGTCCTTAAAAAGTCTTAAAGTCCACCTGAACCGGAAGTTGCTGCTGACTTTACTTCCGTATTGTGACATGTTTCCAACCGAAGTGGAATATTGAATAGAGGGTGGGGTTTTATTTCAGCACTCCTCCTCACCATCTCTCATTTGCAGCAAACTAACGGTTGGTGCAGTGTGGTTAAGGATATTCTGCCCAAGCCATCAAACTGACATCACCAGAGAAGGACAGCCATTCCAGAATGGAAGCAAATGTTCAGATTTTGATTAAAGATTACCAAAACAAACTTTTTTTCTTCTTCTGTGGATTAACTTGCACAGATTAATTGTTCACCTCAAGACTAGCAATGTGCGTTAACAAAGTAGTGTCAATTTTGATTTGATGCAGACTTTAAATTCAGTTGTATCAAATTTGAGTCTTTGAATATGAGCTTCAGAATTGTCTTCAGAAAATTTTTGATGACAATTTGTTATTTTTATCTCGAAGTGGAAGGTTGTGTAGCAAAGTTTTATAAAACCCTACTCAGAATTTGTGCTCTGCATTTTACCCACAAGATAGAGCGAAACAAACCGCTAGTGAGTAGTGAACAACACACACACACACTGTGAACACAAACCCGGAGCAGCCTTTTTTTTTACAAACCCAATTCCAAAAAAGTTGGGACACTGTACAAATTGTGAGTAAAAAAGGAATGGAATAATTTACAAATCTCATAAACTTATATTTTATTCACAATAGAATATAGATAACATATCAAATGTTTGAAATGTCATGCCAAATATTGGCTCATTTTGGATTTCATGAGAGCTACACATTCCAAAAAAGTTGGGACAGGTAGCAATAAGAGGCCCGGAAAAGTTAAATGTACATATAAGAAACAGCCGGAGGACCAATTTGCAACTTATTAGGACAATTGGCAACATGATTGGGTATAAAAAAAGCCTCTCAGATTGGCAGTGTCTCTCAGAAGTCAAGATTGGCAGAGGATCACCAATTCCCCCAATTTTGCGGCGAAAAATAGTGGAGCAATATCCGAAAGGAGTTTCTCAGAGAAAAATTGCAAAAGAGTTTGAAGTTATCATCATCTAAAGTGCATAATATCATCCAAAGATTCAGAGAATCTGGAACAATCTCTGTGCGTAAGGGTCAAGGCCGGAAAACCATACTGGATGCCCGTGATATTCGGGCCCTTAGACGGCACTGCATCACATACAGGAATGCTACTGTAATGGAAATCACAACATGGGCTCAGGAATACTTCCAGAAAACATTGTCGGTAAACACAATCCACCGTGCCATTCGCCGTTGCAGGCTAAAACTCTATAGGTCAAAAAAAGAAGCCATATCTAAACATGATCCAGAAGCGCAGGCCTTTTCTCTGGGCCAAGGCTCATTAAAATGGACTGTGGCAAAGTGGAAAAATGTTCTGTGGTCAGACAAATCAAAATTAAGTTCTTTTTGGAAAACTGGGACACCATGTCATCCGGACTAAAGGGGACAAGGACAACCCAAGTTGTTATCAGCGCTCAGTTCAGAAGCCTGCATCTCTGATGGTATGGGGTTGCATGAGTGTGTGTGGCATGGGCAGCTTACACATCTGGAAAGGCACCATCAATGCTGAAGGTATATCCAAGTTCTAGAACAACAAATGCTCCCATCCAGACGTCGTCTCTTACAGGGAAGACCTTGCATTTTCCAACAATGCCAGACCACATACTGCATCAAATACAACATCATGGCTGCGTAGAAGAAAAATCCGGGTACTGAAATGGCCAGCCTGCAGTCCAGATCTTTCACCCATAGAAAACATTTGGCGCATCATAAAGAGGAAGATGCGACAAAGAAGACCTAAGACAGTTGAGCAACTAGAAGCCTGTATTAGACAAGAATGGGACAACATTCCAATTCCTAAACTTGAGCAACTTGTCTCATCAGTCCCCAGACGTTTGCAGACTGTAATAAAAAGAAGAGGGGATGCCACACAATGGTAAACACGGCCTTGTCCCAACTTTTTTGAGATGTGTTGATGCCATGAAATTTAAAATCAACTTATGTTTCCCTTAAAATTATACATTTTCTCAGTTTAAACATTTGATATGTCCATCTATGTTGTATTCTGAATAAAAAATTTAAATTTGAAACTTCCACATCATTGCAATATGTTTTTATTCACAATTTGTACAGTGACCCAACTTTTTTTGGAATCGGGTTTGTACTATATTATTATATTTTTTTTGCTGCTGCACATGGGGAGCAATTGGGGTCCAATGCCTTGCAAGTCCACAAGTCCAAGTCTACAAGTCCAGCTCTCTAACCATTAGGCCACAACTGCCCCACTATAATGCCTAATAAAGTAGGCTTTATAAGTACAGTGCAGCTTTGTATACAAGCATCAGAAAATAAGTATACATAAACAGAAAATTTATTAGCATTTTCAATCAGCCCATCTGCTGTTTTTGTTAAGACCAACTGTTAATTTCAACATTTACTAATACATTATTAAAATCAAAAGATGTATCTTAATGGACCTGAGCTAACATGAAACAATTGTACAATGTATTGGTTTAAAACTTAAGGTTCATTAGTTCAATCATGACAACTCTCTGGAAGAATTTTACCAGCATGGTAAACCAGTATTAGTAAGCATGGAATGTGCATAGGCGTGGTCTTGGCGGACTAGATCTGCTACGTTGCTGCTGCTGCTGGAGTAAGGATACATCTGAAATGCACGTGAAATGGTGATTTGAATTCAGAGCTGCAATGGTCTCGGGTCGGACCTCAGGTTTTTTGGATCCAAGTGGCCCCGTGAAGACCTCTAGGGAGAACCCCCGAGCATATCTCGGCAGGTGGTGCTGGGGAAGGTGGAGGGTTAGCGAAATCCCATGGCGCGCTGCAATGACTGATTCGATACAAGTCAGGAATAAATAGGTTACGTAGATAGGAATGAGCAAATGATTGGATGAGCAATTGGCTTTGAGTAAACCAATCAGAGTTTTATAACTGAACTATATACTGTATTTAACTACTTTAGTTAATTTGAACTAAGAATGAACAATACTTCTACAGCATTAATTAATCTTAGTTGATGTTAATTTCAACATTTACTAATACATTTTTAAATTAAAAGCTGTATCTGTTAATATTATTTAATGGATTAACATGAAACTATAATGTTAACTGTATCTTAAATACATCATATTATTTGGAACACAATTTTCCTTGAGCTTTGGAAATGAGAGTTCACCGTACTGTGCAAAACATATTCAGAACTTGCTCACCAGTTCATTTTATTGAAATGACTTCTCCTGAGCTTTCATGTCAAATACATCAGAACGAATCAACACAAGTCCGTCCACATTTCCGTGTTAATGATGCCAATTTGGTGATTATAAACTTGATGTAATAAAGAAGAAGAGTAGATGCCATTATTCCTAAACATCAGAAGAACTGAGTTAAATGCACTAAAGCCTGTCAAAGTTTGTGTTCCTAGACATTCGGAAATCCTTCTGAAGATTCCCAGTGTTAGAAAGTCGGGTCTTATCACATTTATTTTGAACATGATCCCTGGTCATTTTACTCCAATCTTAATAGTTGGAGGGCCATTTCACTGGAAATTGTTTTGTGAGTGTTTGATATATGGCCCTTTTCAGTATCTAGATCAGAGTTGCTTATACATTTTAATAAAAAGGGCCGAAAAACTGAAGAGTCAACTGTCCTGGACTCCATTTTCTGAAAAAGTAAAACACTGGCACCAATGCACCAAGACTCTCCTCTGTCCTGTGCCCTTTACAGGTCTGATAATAGCGCTGAATATCCTACATAGCTGCTGTAAATTGTGTTTTAGGACGATCATCCTGTCATGTCAGCTTACACCTGACTCTGTGGTGAATGCCATGGCTGTGTGGACCAGAAGGAGACACTGTCAGATCGTGTCCTAACCAGGTGCGAAGCAATAATGCGACAAGTGATAAAAACTCTTTCATGTTAAATCTGAGTTTTTGTCCTAACCAGCTGTGTTGAGCAACAGGATATTTTGTTTAGGCACTTGGTTTGTACTTCTGTGGCCCGCCAGGAAATCTCATTCATCCAAAATGTGACTCTACAGAGCTGTAATTTACACATCAGCTGTGTTCCTATTGGCTGCGATTGAGTCATGTCATGCCACATTTCCGTTTTCAGTAAAGACAAGCAAATTACTTGATACTGGGAACGAAGAATTCAGAAATGTTCATCTCCGAGACAGATGGTGGGATTATTCTAGACAGTCTCCCACACTCCTTCACATTTGTCCATGTCCGTCTTCTAATTATCAAATGCGAGAGCGTTTGTATAAATGAAAAGTAAGAGTTTGCTGGGGTTGAATGCACGTGGATGCTAACAGACAAAGCATGCAGCAGCATCATGCATTAGAGAGAAGTGAAAAGCTCCAGGTAAACAGGTTAGTCTGGCATGAAGGAATTTGTTTCCATGGTGATGCTTTGGGTTTGTGTTGCGCTCTTGATTGATTTTCACCTCTGCATTCATTGTGTATGACTCCATCAAGGACTAATGATGCTCTTTGTGTGCCGAACTCATGACTGAATAACTGTGCAACTCAATGATTTGAATTGATTAAGGAACACAATCTAACTGACTTTCAAAATGTTTTGACAACCCATAAGAAGATCTGCAGCGGCGACAGTCTGACCTTGGTCTGTCGTGCTTTAATACAATACGGTGTTCAAATGCTAAACCTTCAGGCATTTGAGCTGCAGCAGTAACTCAATCCTCATAAAAGCATTATTGTTCCAGACGCCTTTCACTTTCAGCAAAAATGCATAACTCAAGTGCTTTCAAAATAATGCTTTTGATTTACCTTCCACTGAGTGTGTCTTCATCCTTGACCGTTTGTACTGTAAATGTTTTTGAACGTTTTAGAGGATAACCTCAGTTTGACCCTTCACAGCCAGGGCCGGCCCAAGCCTTTATGCGGCCCTAAGCAGAATTTTATTTGGTGGGCCTCTTGGTGCTGGCCAATATGACTGATTGTTGTCAGTGCTTGATTATTCGCACGCTATAAATCTAACACACCCATTATCAATTTTATTTGTTGTAGCGATGTTGCTTACATCCTACCAGTGTCTGCCTGGCATGTTTTTACCCTTCTGTGATTTTTAATTGTAACAGTAGCAAACCCACAAGAGTGGTCAGGTGTTAATTTGCACTTTAACATTCAAAGTCTTACAGTATTAAGTGGCATACTTAATGTAGTGTACTGACAAGTATCTAAATAAACCAGCAGGCAATGCATTTATGGGACAGAATGTTATTTTAACAACAAAAAGTATTAAACACAGCAATAAGTCATCTGTAGGCTACATCTAAAACAACAACTACTCTATAACTAGCTAACTGCGGCAGAATGATATTGGAATCTAACAGCAAAGACCCCAAATGAGTACCAAGTTTATGAAACAGAAGCTTATTTTTATTACAAAAATATAAGATTTACACAGATGACAAAAACTAGTCTACAATCTAAAACTAGCTAAGTAAAATGTTATATTATAATAATTAAACATTTCAATTAAGGGTCCCACTTTATATTAAGTGGCCCTAATACTTGTGTACTTGCATAGTAACTAGATGTGTACGTAGTATGTAACCACAGTGTAAGTACACATAGTATCTACAGCTGTAATGTTTCTGTAACTACACACATGTAACAACCCTCCGAATGGTTTGTGTAAGTACAAATGTGTAACAGGACATATATAACTACATTTTGTAACAACAATATGTATAAGAGTAATTGGAACCACTTGATCCAGGGGGTGGAGATGGGTAGGTTTAGGGATATGTAAAGTGGGAGGAGTTGGATCTCAAGTTGGTGCACCACTGTAATACCAGTGTACTTACATGGTAACTCCTCAGGAACTGTCCACTTTATATAAAGTGTAACATTCTGGACACCAAACTTTTATATGTAAAGCCTTAGCCTAACTTAATGCCGCTGCTGTGTAACATCAGAGTAACTACATGGTAAATCCATAGGAATTGTTTACTTAATATAAAGTGTAACACTTTCTTTACAAAAAGTTCTGTTAGTCCTGTTACACATTTGTACTTTCATTACCAAAAAGTGTTGTTACCAATGTCCTGTTACACATTTGTATTTACACATACCATTCAGTGGGTTGTTACATACAGTATGTGTAGTTACACAAACATTACAGCTGTAGATACTATGTACCAGTGTGTACTTACACTGTGGTTACATACTATGTACACATATAGTTACTTTGTAAGTACACAGGTATTAGGGCCACTTAATATAAAGTGGGACCCAATTAAGTACTAGCAAAAAAAGACATTTGTACTTTGTTAAATACACACTGATTTCTTTGGAAAGCAGCGATACTAATCCTTTCACTGCCTGCATGATGCGTTGCTATGGAAATAATAAGATGATATGTATAGATTATTTAATATTGCATTAAATAGCTACTTACTTTACTAGTTATTTAAAAAAGTAATCTGATTATGTAATAATAAGTGTGAATAAATGATAATAACAGTGGTGTGCCGATGGAAACGACTTCATGCACTTCTTGCCGCAAACACAGTATCAAAGTTTTCACCTTTGGCATGTTGAGGATGTGACTCGCATATATACTTCGTAAACACGTCAGCACTTCCTCTTTCATCTTCTTGCCTCATGCTGAGTATCTGCAGTGGGGTGAGCAAAGCTATTAGGATTTTTTTTTTTTCTTACAGCATTTCTGTATTCCTGCAACTTGTTAGATAGTGACTTTACCAGCTATTGAGAGCATTACTGCTTTGTTCTGGGTGAGCACTTTTTTTTTTCAAAGCGCCCAGTGCAGACCTGAAAATGCATGCATGTAAACAGTTGAGAAATAAAAAATGAAACTGCTGTGGTGTACCTGCATTTACAAACCCAGTACCCGACTCCCCTGGAACATGAAACACTCATGCAATTAGATGTTCATTTTGACAGTCTGCTTACCATTGACAGCACCACCGGGTGTTCAGGATTACTTAAGGACAATATGCAGCTCTGCTGGTTCAAACTGAATTATTCAGGACGATAGCCCTCCTAGAGCAGGGTTGGCTGCCCTGAATTAGAGCAGTGGTTCACAACTAGGGTTGGGTATCGTTTGGGTTTTTTTCGATACCGGTGCCAAATCGATACTTTTAAAAAGGTTCCGGTGCCTGAACCGATACTTATTAAAAAATAAATAAATAAAAATTCCCCAAAAAATTATGGATTGGCCATTAGCACATGATGTCTGTTAAAAAGTTTATAATGTTCTCTTTTGTTGGACAACAGGTTTAGAAATGTGAATACAAGGGAGGTTTAGCTTTAGGTGGGGGCTGGACGATATGGCCAAAATTGATATCACAATATATTTCTTAATTCGGGTCGATCGATATATTCCGATATCGATATGAAACTATTTATCTGAAACGCGAAATCGTATTGGTAACATTATAATGCCTATTTCGATATTTTTGATTAATTTTAAGCATCCTTGCTAAATAAAGTTATTAATTTCTATAATTTCTTTCCCACAAAAAAATATTAGATTTTGAATGGAATAGTGTATAAAGTTACAAAAGCTTTTTATTTCAGATAAATGCTGATCTTTGGATCTTTCTATTCATCAAAGAATCCTGAAAAAATGTACTCAACTGTTTTGAATATTGATAATCAGCAAATCAGCATAATAGAATGATTTATGAAGAATCATGTGAAACTGAAGACTGGACGCTGATGCTGAAATTTCGTATGTATGATCCCAGGAATTAAAGTACATTGTAACATCTATTCAAATAGAAGCAATTTTAAATAGTAAAAATTTTTCAAACATTTTACGGATTTTTGCCTGTACTTTTGGATCAATAATTCAGACTTGGTGAGCAGGACTTAGAATTTCTTAAAAACAACAAAAAAACATTAAAAATCTTACTGTTCAAAAACTGATGATTCTTATAGATTGAAAACAATGTGCTTCAGCCAGAAACAAAATGGATATGAAAATGGCTACCGAGTCGCTGCAGAAAATAAAAAATTGAAAACAACAAAAACTGGAATGTTGCTGGAGCGGGCTTGTTTAAATTAAAACTGATTGCTCTGCGACAGGAGGCTCTTTTAGAGCGATAAAACTAGCGGAATGTCTGCCAGTAACGGCTGTAATCAAGCAGCTCCGCTCATGAACGCTACTTTATCAGATCAAATGAAAATGTCATCGAAACTTTTCTGAAGACAGTCGGTTCCCTTCAGAGATGCATTCATATAAAACACCCGCGCCGTGCAGTGCTCATGTTTATTCAACGAAGTCAAACGCCACAAATAAATCAATGTATGGGAACACTTTTAATGTATATCGAAATATCGGAAATGTGTTTAAAAATCATATCACCGTTATTAAAAAAAATTATTTCGCGATACATATTGATATTGAATTATTGTCCAGCCCTAGCTTTAAGCATTTTAATTTAAGCATGTTTAGCTTAGTTAACGGAAGGCTACCTGCTGCAATCAGAGCAAGTGTAATTGCTGCATTCACGCGCTCCTCGGATGCTCTCATTTCCCGAGTTGTGCTTTTAAGTCGGAATGTGAAAACAACATGGACACTCGAGTTACTACAAAGATGTGTTGGATTTGTATTATTAGAGCTTTCCGACTTGAGTTCACGTGCATTTTCTCAGTCTGGAAATTATTTTTCACGTGCGGTGCCGGTGATGATGCTTCTTACGTCCGTTTCGGAGAACCAGAGGACAAATATTTCAATCGATCGCTCAGGCATGGCACCGAAATGAGGCACCGAAATCTGGTTCTAGTACATACCGGTTACATATGGCGCTTTTCCACTGCGTGGTACAACTCGGTACGGCACGGCTCGGCATGGTATATGTACCCACTGCAGTTCAGTACCGCTTTAGAGTGGGCGGGATTATTCACATGTCGTTATAGTTGACCACCTCTACTGCCGCGACTCCTAAAAAAAAAACTTTTTCATTCCGCGTCGCCCCATCAAGCTCTCGCTGGATCCGCTCCTCTGCTATCAACGAGAGGAATGTCTGTATTTCCTCAACAGACAACGAAACAGCCACTTTTTGGTTCACTATTCACTAACAGTTGTGTTCGATCCTTCGCTGGCTGTGCTGATTTAAATCTAGCGGTTCTGTTTGTGTCGCAATTTCAGTGAAATTCTAGGTAGTGACGATTCTCTCCGGCCAATTCGGGATCAGCAGAGTTTACACGTCACATTTTGGTAACGGTACGGTTCACTTGGAACCCCAACCGAGGTGGTACTAAAAAAAGTACCAGGTACTGTACCTAGTGGAAAACCCCCAAAAAGTGAACCATTCCGAGCCGTACCATGCAGTGGAAAAGCGCCAATAGGTACCGTGCCATATTGGTACCGGGTTTCGGTACCCTATTCACAACCACATTTCTGGAGCCCCAAAACTGCACATGTTGTATGTTCCCTTAATCAAACACACCTGATTCAGATCATCAGCTCATTAGTAGAGACCAAGAGCTGAAATGGGTCAGTCAGATGAAGGAGACATGTAAAATGTGCAGTGTTGGGAGGGCCCAGGAACATGGTTGGGAACCACTGTGTTAGAGCGTTGTGTTGTTGCTTTTGAGGTGCATTTCCAGCTGGTGAAACAACAGCATTTTCATTTCATCACATCTTGTCCCATTTCAGACTTATGTTGAAACACCTGCTGTTACTCCCCATCCAGCTTTATTACCAGATTCTCCTTTATTCTCATTTCAAACAGTTTCCCCTTTGGATTACCTTTGGCTTCATGGGTGTTTACAAGGTGCGTGCTGTCAGCTCTTGCTTCCCTGCAGTGTGAAAGCGATTCCTGTGCTTCCGTTCTCAGCTGTTGACTGACAATGTGTGACGCCTCCGTAGCTCATGTCACAAAGTTGGGTTTTATGCTCAATCGTGACAAGTGCCATTCTTCTTCAGACTTTCCAGTATATCTCTTTCAGTTAGGCTAACAGCATGCCAACTTTTCTCTCTACTGTCACAGTACAATGTGTTTGATTCACAATAGCTCAGGTGCTGCCAGTCAAACTTGTCCAATATATCACACTATGAAGTCTTGGAAGCGTTCTAGCCAAAGCTACACCTGTGGTCCGACTGGGCATGTTACATCTACGCCCCTTTCTGTTCTGCCTGACACCTGTCAGTCAAGGCATAGAGGCCATTAGTAAGAGTGACGGGTTGGAAGTGTATGTTCCCATAATGCAGCTGCAATGCAGTGGAACCTTAACCTGGTCCTTAACACTTTATGTTGCTCCCCTTTGAGCCATTGAAGAGTAAATGGTTTTCTTTTTTTATTATTTTCTTTTTTATTGGTCATTGCCATTGAGAACCTATGACTGAAACTGCGAACGCATCCTGCTGTTTTACTGAAGATCTTGAGTCAATGTTCCCACTGTTTTGTCAGCGTTTGAATCTTGAATCATATGTTGCCTAAAGAGCTCTGCAGCTATATGTACACACTACAGCTTTGTAGTGGATGAATGACCGACTGAATGTTTTGGTGAAACCTTGTAAGGGACCGGCCCTGTCAAAAACAGCTCTTTTAATGTATAGACAGTCAAAGAGATGCTTAATCATTTGTTTTGGATTGAGAGAAGTCGCAGGCAATGTTGCGACAGGTATGATTCAGGTTACGGCATTTCTCAATAGGTTCTGTGGTACCCATAAACACTGATTAACTGTCATGCAACTCTGACAGCAATTAACATTGGCTATAATGTAGTCAGTAGTGCCCTCTGGTGGGTCTGGAGCCAAAGAAATAGAATGCTGGTTATAGTTCGGCTCTCTTGGTTCGTTTGGTCCGGACCAAAAAAAGAAACCAATACATTTGGTCCTGGTCCTAGTGCCACATCAGCATTTCACAAGGTGACAACTTTAATAGGTTGTCAGCAAGAATAAAGCCTTAGAGACATTTCCAGTCAGCTGTGCCTTCTGGCGGTCTTCCAGCAGTCACAAAATCACAGTTGCATGCATAACCTGTCTTATCAGTTGAAATCGCTATCACATGAGGCTGTTTCATTGATCTGTGATAAGCTTTTGCTTCAATTTGGATTTGCAGTCTCTGTAATTTTTAATGAAATTACTGCAAACAATCAACAGCAGATAAAAGATGAATTGCAGTGTTTATTCCAGACCACTTAATGCGCACACTTTGTTAGCTTTTCTAATTGAAAACCTCTTTAAGCCAGCTTTTCATAGTCCAAGCGTGTGGTTTTGCTGACACTGAGGTGTATTTGAAGCAATAAGGTGAGAGAGGTCATTCTTTTTGTGAATATGTTCACTATTTGAGGGAATTGTTATGCGGCAGAATTTAACTTCAGTCACTCAAAGAAGTAGTTCACCCAAAATGGAAAATCTGATGAAAAATGACTCTCAGGTCATTCAAGATGTAGATGAATTTGATTCTTCACAGGAACAGATTTACAGAAATAAACATGTAACTACATTTCTTGCTCACCAGTGGATGCTCTGCAGTGAACGGGTGCCATCAGAATGAGAGTCCAAACAGCTGATAAAAACCTCACAATAATCCACGCCACTCCAGTCCATCAGTTAACGTTTTGTGAAGAGAAAAGCTTTCTCCCAAAAGTCCATCCCCTGTTGTCCTCTCACATCCAAATTCACAGACATACAGGCATGTGACCCTGCACCACAAAACCAGTCATAAAACACACACAAAACTGAAACAAGTAGTAGGAAAGAGGAGAAATAAAAAGCTATACTTATTAGTAAATTAATTAGTAATTAATTAGTAAAGTTGTCCAAATGAAGTTCTTAGCAATGCATATTACTAATCAAAAATTAAGTTTTGATATATTTACAGTAGGAAATTTACAAAATATCTTCATGGAACATGATCTTTATTTAATATCCTAATGATTTTTGGCATAAAAGAAAAATCAATAATTTTGACCCAAAAATACAATGTATTGTTGGCTATTGCTACAAATATACCCCAGCGACTTAACACTGCTTTTGTGCTCCAGGGTCACATTTTTGTTTTGAACTGTTTAAACAGTGCTTGATCTGTGCATATTTCTACCCTGATTCAGGCAAGATGACTTTTTCACTGAAGAATCATGGTGAATCATTCCTTTAATTTACTCTGTTGTACATTATAATGTCTGGTATTCTGTATTGACTAATCAGCTTTCAGTAATGGAATTTTCCATGTTATAAAGTTGCTTTCACTTATGTTTGTAAATGTAATAGCCACATGTTGCTTTGAGAAGTTAGCGGTTCTCCTGAGACGATGCTCTTAAGTTACTAGGCACTAGTGTTTGTATCCTCTCCTCATCATTAGTGTTGCCGCTGGTGAACAGCTTTGATTATTGCAGAGACCAGTACGGTGGAAAGTGAGAGGGTTGTTTGGATACTCTTGACCTGTAACAACCGTACTTTCATCCCCAATCTTACACTGAGCCTTTTAGAGGTACAACCTCCCACCATGTAGCGGTCCTGCTGGCTCAAATCCTGTTTCCTGGCAACACATCTGTTACTTTGCCTCATTTTTTGTCTTCCCACATTTTGGTTTCTCCAGATTTGATTCATCACGTCCAGAACGTCGACATGAATGTATAATGAATGTTCCCATAGTCACAAGACGCATATTAATGTTTTTGTTTTTTTTTAACCTGTGAAGGACAGTTTTTTTTTTTTTTTTTTTTTTTTACTTGTTTTTCCTTTTCTTATTTTCTTTTATATTCAGTTCTTATAATAATCTTACTGTACTGAGTCAAGAACGTATTCCCTCATTTTCTGAATTTTCACTCTGGCCAAACTAAAATCATTCAGGACACACAAAATATATTATTATTATTAAGTATGCCTAGATGTGTTGAACAAACATCTGGATAATCAAGTAAACATCCACTTCATCCACTAAGTGGTCATCTTGAAATATTATTAACAATATTAAAGTTATGTTTACTTCTTACAAATCATTGAAGATTTTACAGCAAAAAGACTGAAGGGTGTCGTTTTTATGCCATGATATACAGGTGCATCTCAATAAATTAGAATGTCGTGGAAAAGTTCATTTATTTCAGTAATTCAACTCAAACTGTGAAACTCGTGTATTAAATAAATCCAGTGCACACAGACTGAAGTAGTTTAAGTCTTTGGTTCTTTTAATTGTGATGATTTTGGCTCACATTTAACAAAAACCCACCAATTCACTATCTCAACAAATTACAATAATTCATAAGACCAATAAAACATTTTTTTTTGTTGGCCTTCTGGAAAGTATGTTATTTTACTGTACATGTACTCAATACTTTGGTAGGGGCTCCTTTTGCTTTAATTACTGCCTCAGTTTGGCGTGGCATGGAGGTGATCAGTTTTGTGGCACTGCTGAGGTGGTATGGAAGCCCAGGTTTCTTTTGACAGTGGCCTTCAGCTCATCTGCATTTTTTGGTCTCTTGTTCCTCATTTTCCTCTTGACAATACCTCATAGATTCTCTATGGGGTTTAGGTCAGGCGTGTTTGCTGGCCAATCAAGCACAGTAAAACCATGGTCATTGAACTAGCTTTTGGTGCTTTTGGCAGTGTGGTCAGGTGCCAAATCCTGCTGGAAAATGAAATCAGCTTCTTTTAAAAGCTGGTCAGCAGAAGGAAGCATGAAGTGCCCAAAAATTTCTTGGTAACGGTAAGCTAAGTGACGTTGGTTTCAAAACACAATGGACTCACATGCAGCAGATGACATTGCAACCCCATCATCACAGACTGGGAAACTTAACACTGGACTTCAAGCAATTTGGGCTATGTGCTTCTCCACCCTTCCTCCAGACTCTTGGTTTTCAAATGAAATACAAAACTTGTTCTCATTTGAAAAGAGGACTTTGGACCACAGGGCAATAGTTCAGTTCTTCTTCTCCTTAGCCCAGGTTAAGACGCCTCTGATGTTGTCTGTAGTTCAGGAGTGGCTTAACAAGGGGAAAACGACAACTGTAGCCAAATTCCTTGACACTTCTGTGTGTGGTGGCTCTTGATGCCTTGACCATGCCTCAGTCCATTCCTTGTGAAGTTCGTTCAAATTCTTGAATCAATTTTGCTTAAACCTCATAAGGCTGCGGTTCTCTCGGTTGTTGTGCATCTTTTTCTTCCACACTTTTTTCCTTCCACTCAACTTTATGTTAACATACTTGGATACAGCACTCTGTAAACAGCCAGCTTCTTTAGCAAATTAATGTTTGTGGCTTACCCTCCTTGTCAAGGGTGTCAATGATTGTCTTCTGGACAACTGTCTGATCAGCAGTCTTCCCCATGATTGTGTAGTCTAGTGAACCAAACTGAGAGACCATTTTCAGGAAACCTTTGCAGGTGTTTTGAATTGATTAGCTGATTGGCATGTCCCCATATTCTAATTTGTTGAGATAGTGAATTGGTGTTTTTTTTGTTAAATGTGAGCCAAAATCATCACAATGAAAAGAACCAAAAACTACTTCAGTCTGTGTGCACTGAAATTATTTAATACACGAGTTTCACAATTACAGTTGAATTACTGAAATAAATGAACTTTTCGACGACATTCTAATTTATTGAGATGCACCTGTGTATACGCTGACGCATGAGGTCTAGTTTTGGGTCTCATTGTTTTCAGGGGGCCCTACAAATTGGTGATGCGTTACTGTTGATAATATGTAGCATTCTTCTTTTTTTATATAGCTAATAAAGGAGTGTTGTTTTTCTCCTGCATTGTTTGCTTTATGTCATAAAGTGAGTTGGTCTCTGTGTTTGTGTTGTCCCTGTAGAAATATAAGCCGGGCAGATGTGATGACATTCTGAAGTGGAAGCCGCCCAGCCACAACTCGGTCGATTTCAGACTCAAGATCACCAAAGTCGGTGGGGAGGGGTGAGTCATCGTCACCATGGCAACTGCATTCACTACGCTCAAATCAATGCTAAACATCAGAACACATGCGTACAAACGTCCCAGAACTCGCACGGAGACCGAGACATCCAGGAGGATTTCTCCTGTGTGTCTGTCTTTATCTCTATGTATGCGCTGATGTGTGAGCGATTATAAAACATTCGACTCTGAGTCACATGCATTAGCAACTTTTCGAGTTGCTACTTTTCGGATCGTAATACGCACCAAAATGTGATTTGCGAGGCCCGTTCCTGAACAGACTGGTGACTTTGATTATGTGTGGCTTGACATTTCTCTCAGAAGAAATGTAGCGAAGCATAAAGTGTGAGTTCTCTAGTGTTCCTCATTTACGCCTCTCTCAACCCATCTGTCCACTCTGTCCAGACTCGATATTTTACTGTCCTCAAATGAGTCGGGCTTATCTTTGAAATGCAGGCGGTCCAGAGGGAGAGTGCTGGCCCTTCTGCAAGGACTTTTGTGTACAGAGCAATTGTTTTTATTTCAATGTGTGTAAATCCCATCAAGAAGATGTCCAGGTTATGTTTCACCCCAAATTGGAAAAATAAAAATAAACATGTAATTTACGCAATTTATGCATTTTCTTGACAATTAAGCACTTTTTTCCCCCATGAATGCATGGTACTACATTGTGAAAATAACAATGGTTTATTTTATTTTACTGCTTTTAATTTATGCTGATTTTATGATGATCAGATTCATCAACAATCATTTTTACAAGCAAACTCAAAGACGCCTGGATGCATTTTAGAGAAAAAAATGTGCTTAATTGTTGCAGTGCGAAATATAATTTCTTTTTGATGTAACTGGGACATGTTTTCATGAGGTTCACCCATACTGTAGTGCTTGTTTGTGTTTTGATATTAGATCATCTTGTGGATAATTTTCTGCCTTACACACACAAGATGTATTTCTGCAGATCAGCTAGACGGAGTGCAGTGGAACGGAACAGAACACCACGGTCTCGCGACATGTTTTAGCAACCAGGCTTCTCATCACCATTTGTCCATAATTACGATATTATTAAGACATGCGACTCCAGGAACGAAAACTGTAACAAACAACGGAATAATTTGCACAATGTTACAGAAAACAGAAGTGAAATCCATTTCTGTCAACCCTGATAAATTTTCATCACATCCATTTCCAATTTCTCACACCTCCCTTGTCATGAGCACACTTCGCTTCCAAAACAACAACACAGTAATCCACAGCAAAAGAAAATATATGTGCAACAAGCTTTTTCTCAACCGGTATGAGGAACCTTTATTCTGCTTAATGTCAGTGACTTTGACAGACCAATTTTTTTTTAAGCTTATTTATAGAAATTTGGGTTGCACTTTATTTTAAGGTGTCCTTGTTACAGTGTAATTATAATCATTTAAGTACTGAGTAATATTAATTAACTACATGTACACTTCTATAGGGTTTGGATTAGGGTTACTTGCATGTAATTATGCATAATTCATTGTTATTTTAATAGTAAGTACATGTAACGTGTAACAAGGACACCTTAAAATAAAGTGTTACCGAAATTTGTCTATTGTGTAACAATTTTACTTGAAGCTTAGCAGTTATAAAGAAAATATGTAATACTGTCTGCGGGTAGGAGAATGAATCGGGGATCTTAACGGCAAATGCAAGTTTTTACACTAAGCAGCATGAAACTGTAAATTAATAGTTAAATACCTTAACCTCTTAACTGTCCTTTTTGAACATATACATGAAAATGCACTAGCCAAAGGAAAATGGCTGTAATTCATGAACGCTTTGGAATACATACCTAAGGTTGGTCTCTTAAGACGCACAGCAGATTATTGCTGAAGTGAAAGCATTAAAAAAAAAGTGTAAAAAAGTTATAGAAGTTTAAGTTTACTGTAATAAAATGTAGTGTTCTAAGAAATATTTTATATAAAATAAACATTTTACTGAATATTTTGAAATCTAAATTTTCTATGAAACCAAAGCCATATGTGTAGCTATGTTCCAAATTTGAAGTTATCATCACAAATATTTAGGTTCCTATGAGATTTTGTTTATGTGCTATACCAAAAAAATGGTGACACCCAAACTCACAATGGATTTTTTAAATGCATTTTCCTGTCAAACAAATTATAAATTTTTGTCACAATATTACACAATTGTCACCAGACTCAGGCCATTCCAATAATATGCGTTTTGTCAAAATATTTACTGAAATATTGTAGGACATTTTGTAATTTGACACTTGACACCGCCCACTAGGGGAAGGAGCATGCAGAAAGGATTTAAAATATCATTCCCATGTCTGATTTCAAAACAGTTTTCACAGTGTGAATTTTGAGTGTTTAAGCTTTCGATTGATATCTGAATTGGGATGATAACTAAATTGTGTGATTGGGGAAAAAAAGACAATAAAAAAGGAGTTTATAGGTTACGTAAAAATAAAATCTTATGGTTCTCCATTTTAGTAACTTTTTCGTTTGAAAGAAATTTGGTTCTTCTTTGTCATTTTTTTTTTAGTACATTAAGAAACCAATTACACAGAACTCATTGTTGCATTTAAAAATATGAGACAGCACAGCAGAATGGAAATGAACGCAGAGAACAACAAGATGTATCTCAGATGGCAAAGGTGTCTTTTTGCCACATTTTAATAGAAAAACTATTAAAAATCAATGCATTGAAATGCTTTCCGAAATGTTTGCTTTCTGTCATGCACTTACATTATGAAGGAAAGAGTTCACCTGTGCAGTGGCAGATTCTGCACCAGGAAAGCTCTGTGTTATCAAAAGATTTGTCAAATGAGATGCATAAAGATCTACATCCATGTGTTTAATGACGTAGCTGATCACAGCGCAGTGTACTTTCATTTCAAAAGAATGTTATTGAGCATTATTTTATTTCACCAGTGAAACATCACTTGAAAGGGAGGCTGGGACTTAAAATGCTGCTTCTACTCTGAACACAAAAAAAATGTAGTTACTGAACCCTGAGGTGAGTGCACAGTTTCTACTGTATACTCTCAGTACACTTGAGTGTCCCGCCCCCACACTCTTCTGATTGGTCCATTGGTGTAAAATCGACATTGATGCCCTGCGCAGCAAAAGTTGAACTATTTTTAACACGACAAGCCATTTTCTAAACTAAGAAAGGAAAACGGCAAGACATGCAAGATGCGGTGGAAAAGATGTTCATCTGACGCATGTATACGTAGAGCAGAAATTAAAAATAGCGCAGACAGAATGCATGAACGGAGTGCTGACTCTTTGGGGTAAAGATGGATTCATAAGGCGGCTTACAAAAACATTTCAAGCACACAAACTGAAAATGAAAAGTGCTCAAAAAGTATTATTTATGCTATTATAAAAATGTAAATGCTAACGTGAGCAAGTAAACTGGATGTCCACTGGGAATACATAGATTCTAATGAGCCAATAACTGTGCATGTAAACGTTTCTACATCATCATTAGGATTTTACCTAGAGGATATTTTGCTCTAAACTTTGATTAACAGGTTTCAATATTCTCAAGCTTTTTTTATTCCAAATTGATGAGGCAAAAAATGTCCAGTGGGTATGTTAAATATATATTTTCTGAAAACCAATGGGCAGTGCGTGTATAGCAGATGTGTCAGCGAGCGGCTGAGGTTATTAGCAGGGTTACTTCCCTGCCAGGTAACAGAGAAAGATGACATCTCCACTCTCCTCCCACACAGCTCTCTCTCTCACTCTTTATCTGTGAGTGTTTTTCCCTCTCACCATGCTCTCTTTTTTTGTCGAGAGCTTTGAAATGAGATGGGTAAAATAATAAAAGAACCCCTGACTCTTTGCATAGACGACACTGAATGTTGGAGAGTGGTAATGAGAAGACCTTGGGTTCATTTTGGGCAATTAATTTGTACTTCACATTTGTGCAGTTTGAAAACAGATAAACATTTCATTAGTCTGGCGGCTCCGCAAACACACTCCACGTGTTAAAAGCAGCAAGAATGGATCGTTTCAGAACTCAATAGTCTAGTAACATTTTTGTAAAAAGCCTTTGTTGCCTTGACTCCTAAAAGGGTGAAGCAAATTCAAGTCTTCTCCTGCTGAATGTACAGACTCTGTAGTGTTAAAAGCTAAAGCTCAGAAATTGTGTATTAAAGCTTCCTGAATTCATACTATACCTGCATGATCTACAGGCACGAGTCTATTTGGATGCAGTTCCCAGTTCAGTTTCAATGGAGAGAGTGAGATAGACGCTGCTTGTGAAGAGAAAACTCTGCAAAACATGGATATTATCTTTTCCATGTGTCATTAGCTGGGTTTCCATCCAGTGTTGCGAATTTAACTTCTGCGCAAAATTGAAATATTGCATAAAACATTTGCGAATAAGCACCGTTTCCATCCATGAGTCCAAGGAACACATTTTGAAAAAATAGTCACTTCCTGATAAACTGGCACTAAATATCACTAAGAAAATTAGGAGAAGCCACTGAATATATTAATTTTCATATATAATAAATTATATGTGCCTCAGAGCTAGCAGGCGAAACATAATCAATGCGGTCATTGTTTTTGGAGGTGGAACACAGTCGTGAAAGACAGGTCTGGGAGGCAATTATACAGAAATACTTGATGACAGATTTTGCTCGTGCATTTCAGAATGACCATAACAACATTTCAGATGCTGTGTAATGAGTTCGGCCCACTGGTTAGTCAGGTCCCATAGCGCAAAGTCACATGACTTCTTTGATCCGCTTGGAGGAATTTATTCGCAAAATGCATCTCCATCTCCCATTATTCACATTAACTCATTTTTGCACAAGTCAAAAACCACCTCAAACGAGAGTAAAACGATTTTACGAGTCTTTTTTTCTTCGCAATTTGCGTTTCCATCACTCATTTATGATGCAGTACTTCACAATGCATATAAAAACAGGGTGATGGAAACATAGCTATTGACCAGAGATGATTTTATTCACAATCATTCAAACTTTTAGTACAGAGCGATTTTTAGCTGTCCTCTTCCAAAGACTTCTATAGCCTAGACATGAGGTGCCTATTTAACTATCGAGAATAATCACAACGGGCACAAGTGCACTTAGGGTGTGTCCGAATCTTTTGCTATTTTAACGACGGGATAAACAGTCGGCGCGCCCGGCGCATGGTCTAAAAGGATTGTCCCTATTCTCTTAATGGGTCATGGGTGTGTTTTGGGCGTAACGTGCCATAAACCAATCAGAGTCTCATCTCCCATTCCCTTTAAGAGCCAGTTGTGCTCGCACCATGGCGGATTCACTATTTACACGGCGGAATTTACAAGAGCAAAGAATGCTTCTCCAGAGAGAAAAGGGAACGTACGAGGCAAAATAATAATCTTTTACATTGTAATCCTTTAGTTTTTAATATTTGGCATGTTTGTGTGCTGCTGCGTGTCCCGGTGTGTGTGTAATAAGGAGAGTGTACATGTGTTGTTCAGCCGTCTATAGGCGCATATTACTAACGCACTCTTTAATTAACAAAAAAATATTGCGCCATTGACTTTAGACCAGGTTTCAGTTGGTCAAAGGTGCATGTCAGTTGCCTCAAAATAGCAATGCGCCTGAACACACCTTGTTTTCAGACCAGCAGACCCATGGGTGCACAGATAGACGCAAATGCATTTGCTATTTAAACAATGTGGCGCAGGACGTGAAAATGACAACTGCGTCAGGCTGAAACTAGCAAAAAACACTTGCGTCGCGCCTGGCGCCGCATTGCGCCGGGTGTATGATTGGGCCCCAGGACTTCTCTGTCAGACGGCCAGCACTATAACACTTTCCTTTGGAGTCCAGGACTTGTTAAAAGGTGAACTATCTTCCTGTTTTCAGCTTGACCACCCTCCATTTTCCCTTTCTTAGACAAGTGTCCCGCTCCTAAACGCAAGACAAACACAATCAGATGCGTTGAAGTCTGTACTTGAATGAGATTTTTTGGCTGACCTGGCCATTATAGTAAGCATTTTGCATTCTGCTCGGCAATTTGGGCTGCTTTTCTTTTGTCCAGATCCAATGATTTATTAAAAAATACATCAAAAATGCAATTCATACATTTAGTGACTCTATATATCCTCATTACAAAAATGTAACTCTTGAAAAGAAAACCTTAGGTAGCTTTCCATATTCTTCCAGTATTATTTCTTAGACACGTAGACAAAAAGGACCCCATAGATCCTCATGAACGTGTGTCAAGGTCAAATATTTCAGATAATTTGATATTTTTATGACAAGGTTAGTTCAGATTGTATAATGTCCTGAAATGTAATGAAATATAATTCATTGTATATGGTATATATAATAATAAATACTTTTTACCTTATTTACCTTTGATAGTTACACCACATGCCATTTTTAGTCATTACTTTTAAACATTTCTTAATTGTATTTATTTCTTTTTTATATATATATTTCTTTTAGTACAGCGACTACCAATGACAATGAAGAGAGTGATCTAACCATTTAATTACTGTCATTGTGAACACAAATTTACATTTTTGATTCGCCAGTTTTGCAGTTGATGCGTAGCCATCCAATTTCATCCCATCTGTGTTTCACGAGAATACATTTCACAGAATCTCTGCTGAAACATTGTGATCAAATGAATAAAGAGGTCCTGATACTATTAAATGAATTTTTGAGCAGTCAGCAGAAGCTTGATGGGCTTAATTATACTACAAAGAGAGAAATGCACGTTTCAGCCGTTGCTATACCAATTATGGAAACAGTAATGACACAACCTGCTGCTAAAGAGACTTCTCAATGTTAGTCCAGACTGTCAAAACACACCAGCTTTTGTGTACACTGTGTTTCATCCCTGGACATCTGACGCTGAGGTCTGGTCCACACTGAAATGGATCACAAATGGCCGTGTAAACAATTACATTGGTTTCATTATTTGACAAAAATATCTGCATTCAAAGTGATAAAACAAGCTCACAGGACTGAATACAGTCATCGTGTTTAAGGAGGCTCCAAATATAAAGCGCCATTAGCTTGACTGGCAGGGTGTTCTTTAGCCCTCAGTGTCAGGGTTCGGATCCGGTCTCCTCCCCGGTGATTTACTACTATTTTGGATGGTGACACATTTTACTGGGCATGTACGTGTAAACAGCTGGCACCATTATAGAGCACCGCTGATGAGAGGAGAGGGCTACAGTATCCTACAAATGCAAGACAAAGGAAACATTTGCAGTGATCACTGATTCTCATTCTGAATCCATTTCCAGTCTTCGTTTATTTATTTTTCAGTTGAGATTAATATAATTGGATTTCAAGTGTGATGTGGTCATTGCATATTTCAAGTCAGGTTGATTTTTGTTATGTTTTGTTATGTTCAAGTTAAAGTTTTAATTATAGATGCACCGATGGATCGGCCCGAGTCGGTGATCACTTCTTTCCGATTCCGAGCCGATCCATTTTGTAACCAGCGGCACAAGCAATAATGTCAGCCGCACGCTCTCTTCTCTCTTCTCTCTGATGACCATTTCTCTCACACACACGTCTCATTCGCTCCAGTTAAATAGTGCTTGTATTGCGCATTATTTTAGTCAATCCTGCAGGTTTCGCGCATACACCAAAAGCGCACACCACCACTGATCTTTATTAGTGGAGCACACAAGCCGCGCTCAGTCTCAAACAGCTTGTGAGCTACAAATACATACAAAATTATGTCAAAATGCCCGTCTTGCAGTGGTGTATAAAGTACCTGAAAGCCATCCTCAAGTAAAAGTACAGATATCTTACCAGAAAATTAATTTGGTAGAAGTTGAAGTCACCGTTTAGAATATTACTTGAGTATAAGTCTTAAAGTATGTGATATTTATTGTACTTAAGTACGAAAAGTATTTTTTAAATCTTAAACGTACTTAAATATTGAAAGTAAAAGTACAAGTAAATGCAAAATGGAAAAGAAGCAAATAAAAATGTTCATACACAGCCTGAGTACCAAGATTGTGTTCAGTTTTAATTCTTTCTTCCATTTTGTATTTTTGGGTAAGAATAAGAAGCACTTCATCCGGTACTGAGTGTCTTTCATTCCAACATAAGAAAACATTTCTGGAATCTGCATCTGAAATAGCATTTAGGTGTATTTACACAGTTTATGTATCTCAGAGGGGACATGTATGCATTTAAACTGCAGTTACAGATGCATAAATAGACCTGATGTTTTGTTTTTAACATAAAACATTGAATACTGATATTTGAAATAATTTGAAACATGAAAAAAATAGTCGAAATGTGAAATTAAACCGCAGTAGGTGGCATAAGTGACTGTTTCGAGTGATTCTTGAGATTCAACCGATTCATTCAAACGACTGATTCATTCCGAAACAAAGCATTTAACTGTTAATGATTGAATCCGCTGAATCATTTTTCAACCGATTCGTTCAAAAAGCTGATTCATTCAATAAGTCACACCATTGAGCAAAAACAGTCAATATTATGTCTAAAATGTAAGTCATTTATTGCTTTACTGAACTTGTATAAAATGATTATTAAATGTGTTCATGCTGATATCTGCAGAAAAACGGTACTCTTTGTGTGATATAGATTAAGTTAACTATATTTAGTTATATAAATATAAAAAGCATACAGAAGCATTTTTGCCGTCTACAATTTCGAATGCCTGGAATGAATTTAGAGTTTTAATAGACTAATAAATCAACGTGCGTGCACTCTGTGTGTGATTTGGTGATATAGCCTACTTGATCATGTCCGATCGCACATCATTACAACAACACTTAACATATTATCGCAGATGATGCTGTATCGCACGCCCCAGACTCGATTTGAGTGGAAAATGAATCATCCACGGTTGTGCGCGCAAGCACCAGCCTGTTTTGCAACATGAGGCAAAGGGTTTTTAGGAGTCCTACTTTGCAAAACCGCCAGACCATTGATATCGTCAACCTGCTTTCCTTACCTTACAGTCTGTGTTCTTCTGACTTCTGACTATTTTGTTGTAAGTAACGAATATGCTCCGGGGAAAAGTATCGGAGTAAAAGTATACATTTTAATTCGGATAGGAGTGGATAAATGTTGGCTGAACTATAAAAACTCAGTAAAGTTACAGATACTCCAAAAAATACTTAAGTACTGTAACGAAGTATTATTTCTTCGTTCTAACCATTCCCCCCCCCTCCTGTCTTGGCGAGTATCCAGTTAAACAGTTAGTTTTGGAACGTTAAATAGTTGAGAAAGAGAACGCATGTTGTGTAACAGTATATTGGGTCCGTGGATAAATTCTTAAAGGGACCGCAGTCCAATATTCCTGCTGCTGTCTGTTATGTTAATCAAACTGTGTGTTCACGCCGCCACTGTCGAGAGCGTCAAAAATCGCTCTGGCCGCCCTGCCAACAACGCTGTAGAAAGATTTGTGGACGCTCTGATGCTCTGATGTAGATCTAATGCTTATCTTGTATTTAAAGGGGTCGCAAAGCAAACGAGCTTGTTGATCTTGTGCAGACTGACCACAAGGAGGGTAACGTTATAAGTTAACCTCATTAAATATTGTTGTGGACGAAGTATTAAGATCCTTTACCTCATAATGTATAAAGCACTAATACCACACTGTAAAAATACTGCATTGAAAATGTTACTTAAGTATAATCAGGTATAAACATTACTTAATGTAAGTATAATCAGGAAAATTTATTTAAAGGTTTAAAAGTGAACTGGGACTTTTATACTATTATTTATTATATCATTAGATTATTATTCCTATAACGTTAATGCACATCAGCAACTCACCAGGAACACCAACAATCTCAGCATCATTTTTTTAAATTTATGTCCCTCTACGCAAACAGGGACACGTCGTAGATTATTGGGAAACCCGCCACAGCAATAATCAACCTCTCCTTCATTTTGCTTGGGAGCTAATGTGGTCGGAACCAAAGTTCACAGGACTGCATTCTCTGGAATCCTCTCAAGCGGTGGACTTCTACGTTCCGATTGGTTGTCGCCGAACCGCGTCATAGCTCATTACCATAAAGTTGACCTGATTTCAACTCTCCTCGACGCCCTCAACGTCCAAGTCGCGCTGCGCCGCTGGCTCACATTGAAAATGAATGACTTCCGGCCACTTTGATGCTCTCGACGGCAGCGGTGTGAACGCACGGAAAGAACAAAAGACAAAGAAAATCACTTTCTGCTCTTGACTGAATATGTTTTATAACTTTAATGGTAACCCATTATCTGTATTAGTGTTACAATGAAGACTACAGAATAAGAATCAATTTAAATACCACTGTAATGTGTTAGTTACAGTGATTAATTTCTGCGTTTCTTAATTGAATAAAAACTTACATAACCTGAAAAACTTAGTTTCATAGCTCTCTTTATTCTATTGCATTTATTTGTGCTGTTGTTTGCAATTTTTTTATTTGCTCTTATTTTATTACTGACTTTTTACTTGTGTTTTTATGAAAATAAAACTTTGCGTTGAAAAAAAAAAGTAGATTTTTTTTGTATATGCTGTCAATTATAGTTCTAAAAGATTATAGTAAAAAAATCGGTATCGGCAGATCACACTAACAAAAGATCGGAAATCGCAATCGGTCAAGAAAATTGCAATCGGTGCATCTCTAGTTTTGATGGAATTTATTACAATATGCAGGTTAATTAATAATTTGCTGAGAAAAGCCCACAAATTAAGATAATTCAAAGATATCACATGGCAAATCAAAAAGCTTTGAATACCTTTTGTAAAAAGTGACTTTAGGCATCAGTGTTTTGTTTATATCCCTGAACTTTATATAGTCCAGAGTGATCTGTTTTACAATTGAGTTTCCAGTCCAAGCTAGGTGTGGGTCAGTGAGGCAAACTGTTTATATACTGTAAATATAGTCGTTTTTATTCATATAAAACGCTGTTTGTTAATATTCTCACCTACTACCATTCAAAAGTTGTTGTTTTTAATTAATAATTTTTTCAGAAGATGACATTACTGTCACTTTTGATCAATTTAAAGACATTTATAATGTTACAAAAGATTTATTTTTCAAATAAATGCTGTTCTTTTGAACTTTCTATTCAACATCCTGTTTTGATAATAGGGTATTTTTGTCAGGATCACCTGTTTTGTTGTGTTTTGCCCCTTTTTTTGTTCCCTTATTTGGTCATGTTCCTGTCCTCGGTTAGTTTAATTAGTTGATTCCCTGCACCTGTCTGTTCTTCGTTAAGTTTAGTATAAATGTGTAATCTGCCTCATGTTTCCTTGTCGGGTCTTGAACGTCTTCCTTGTGCTCTGTGTCTCCCTCTTGGATTATTAAAGACTCTAGTTTTGTGAAATCTCCACGTCTTCTCGTTCCTCCTGTAAGCAAAGCGTGACAATTTCTGTGTCAAATCTACCAAATTTCAGAAATTTCCTCGGCTCCAATTTTTTAATTTGTTAATATTTTTTTCTGAGGAAAGACAAACGTAAATAGTGATGAAACCCAAAATATTACGTAATGGATGTATATTTACTGAGTAATCCACTATTTTGTAGAAGGGAGTCAAAATGGCAATTTTTACCTGAGATTTGGAGACAAATTAAATGGGGGTAAAAATGACTTTAGAAAGATGACAGATACAGAAACAAGATATATTTCTATGTTTAACATGATCTGTTCTTCAGACATTCCTCTTAAAAAGAAAAGTATCAGCTGTATGCAAAGTGACTCATTATTTACACTAAGTTCAAATAGCAGTATTTTAACAATATGCTATTTGCACAGTGCAGATAGCGATAGATTCTATTTACACTTTGTTAAAATAGCAGGATTTTCTACTATCAAGTATATTACTTGTTGCAAATAGTGGCAATTATTTGCACTTTTAGTATTGTAGTATATTATAAAACAGTGTGCAATAATAACTTGTTGAGTGTAAATTTTAATTTTAATTCAAGTTATTAAATGGATGCCACATTATTGGGACAATAAAGCCCCCCCTACACCTACCCTAACCCTACCCGATAATTTTTTTTTTGTAACTTTTTGATTATTTCCTTAATTTTTATTGAAAATAAATGCCTTTCCGATGTGATATGAAAAAAAAAAGTTTGGTAAAAGGCGGATTGGAACCCGAGTCGATCGCGTCAAAAGGCACATGCCTAACCATCTACGGCCACTGAAAGTGATGTTCATTGAGCGTCTTTTTTCAGTGTTGACTTTCCCAATCACACGTTGGTGGGCTGAGTTAGTGTGAATAGCCTCTGCCAACAAGGAGGGCTATTTGCACTTAGTGTAAATAGACACTGTTAGTTTTTGGCCACTGAAAAGTTGTACAGTGTATCAGTTTACTCTTAGAGCCATATTTAGATCCTAATATCTCTGGAAATTAACCAAATAGGACCTTAAAACTGAAGATACCAAAAGAAAATTTTAAAGGACAAACTTTAGAAAAAAATTTAGAAATTGTTTTATTATATAATTGTTTTATAATGCAACAAAGATTGTCAAAGTAAATAGATTTTACTAATAGACCTACCATTCTCTGTGTAAAAGTAAGATAATGATGCTGCCATCTTTCTGAAGTCATTTTTACTCCCTTGTAATTTGGCTTTGAATCTCAGGTGAAAATTGTCATTTTGACCCCCTCTACAAAATAGTGGATTACTCTGTAAATATACATCGATGACATTTAATATTTTGGATTTCTTGTTTTTTTCGATGTATTTCTTTCACCAGAAAAAATAGGAACAAAATCTAAAATCCGATCCGGGGACCTCTGGTTGAGTTGGAATGACCCTAAAATCAGAAATGTCTCTTGAGCAGCAAATCAGCGTATTAGAATGATTTCTGAAGATCATGTGACACTGAAGGCTAGAGCAATGATGCTGAAATTTCCTATTTGATCACAGGAATAAATTATATTTAACAATATATTCAAATAAGACAACAGTCCATTTAAATTATAATAATATTTCTCAATATTACAATTTTTACTGTTTTTTCATCCAATAAATATAGCCTTGGTAAGCATAAGATACTTCTTTTAAAACATAACCATATTGTGTATATTTATTTCAGTGACCCAGTCAGGCCAGTGCTTCATTTACCAGCTTCTCATTCAAAATTAATTTCAATATTGATTTTAAAATCCTTGACCCTTGTCCTTAAACTCCCCTCCCCTCCCCTACGCCTCTGTATAAAGCCCTTTGTGTCTTTGTATTTGGGAACCTCATCCTGACTGTGAAAGTCTTACAGGCACTTATTATGAAGCCCAGATAATTACACGGCAGTATCGGAAGACATCCTCCGTAGCAGAGCTGCTATTATTTCCCTGAGTTCCGCTGTCTTGGGGAATATCACAATGCTTGCTTGTCCGGATGTGAAATTTAATTTAGATCTTTATTTTCACTCTTTCTCTAGACTGATCCCGCAGACGGTGGGTCTCCTGTACGTGGGGAGATATGACATGCCCTTTGCACAAATGAAGGTGAGAGAAACATTGGTTCACATCTCTGATAATTCCTTCTGTCAGCGTTCCCTCTGTCTGATTCACTGCAAATACAGAAACTGCTAAAGATAGTCGTGTCATTGTCAAGTGCTCTTTACATGATGTGCTTTTAATTAATTGAGTTGTGTCACTCAAGAGTTCTGTTCTTAAACCCAGTGATCGGCCTGCCTAGACAGCAGTTTGAGGAATCATACAGTAGGGCCCGTTGACAACTATAATGATAACGTTAAAGATTATAATTTTAAAAATCGTTCTGTGTATAAGAAAAACATAGACCACACTGCGACTATAACAAAAACGGCACAGAGGATTGATATCGTTGGAATCACTTTCAAAATGATTTTTCCAACTGATGAACTATAAAAACAGTGACAGCCAGGGCAGGACTTAGGGGGGCGGGGGCCCCTGGGCCTTGAGGTTATGTTTGGGCCCTATACCTACACTACAAATGCCCTCAAATAGTACACAATTATGGAGTAACACAAAATACACAAACGCTTTGAGGTTCATAAATAATACAATTAATATGCAACATGTCTAGGCTATAGTCAAAGTTTAAATGTAATATTAAATATTCATTATAATATAATAAACTGGATGTGTTCTCTGAGTTGAGAGATCAAAACCCTGAAATAAATTTGAGCAAAAAAAAAGAAAAAAGCCAGAGATGTTGGCTTATTAGTATTATAAAAGTTATTGTCATATCTGTGTCCTCTTATGTCAGGTTCTTATTTAATCAATAAATTCAATCGAATAAAAAGACATGCTGGCTATTAACAATCAGATTAAATCACTATTAACAAAATTCATAGATGGATTGTGCATTATGTTAAGTTTAAATATAACATTTTATATGTAGAAATATTAAATGATTGTAAAAATGAAATAATGAGCTACTTTTTAAAATACGAAACTACAACCGCCAGTAGGTGGCAGCAGTGACTTTCTTAATGAGTGAGTTGAATCAACTGATTGTTTAAAAAGCTGATTCATTTAACTTTGCAAACGGCAGTACTTATAGCCTGATTGAATCATTTGCTGGTCCGTGTAACGCTGAGGAACAAAACACTGTTGTTGCGAGAACACGCAGCAGTTCTGCTGTTGGTTCTATTTTTCTTCTGACAGGAGCAAAAAAAAAAAAACCCCCGAATTTTTTGTGTCTGAAAGTTACTCTGTAAGTTGTTGTTTATTGTACATTTGCAATCGTGCAGATATTCGAAAAAAATTAAATAAACAGGACTCTTGTTTGTGTGATAGGTTAAGTCCTATATCATAGGCATAGCTATGTAATAAAAACAGAAACTCATTAAAAATTTTTTTTATCATTTTGATGACATTTCTTCCCCTCTATGTGTAATGGCAGTAAGACGAGAGAGAGCGCTCAAAACTCATCAGATGATCGCATAATTTAGTGGAACATTAATATAGTAATATAGAATCAACCTCTGTAAAGAAATTGTGTGAACATTTGAGAATTTATCATTATCTTTCTAAATGTGTGCCCTTTTGGGTTAAAGGCTTAATGGAGCTGTTTAAAGTAGTGTTGTGATAAACCAATCGGTGCAGACGCGATTCAATACGTGTGTCCTTCTTCTCTGTGAAATAATCATAAATACCAGTTTATGCTGTTTGATTGTGGCCTTGAAGGTCTTAGTTGTAAGCTGTAGCCCCGGCTGGCCCGTTTAGATCTTGCGTGCGCAGTGGAAATGCGGCTAGTAATTTCTGAATTCTGACTGGCATATAACGAACAAATCAAACAAACGTTAACGGGCAAAGGCGGGGCCCATGGGCTGCAGCCCACTCAAGCCCAATGGTAAGTCCAGCCATGGTGACAGCTAATCAGAATCTATTCTACTCAAGCATTTAAAGCGTGAAGCCACATAACGGATTGCGCACACTTATAATCAACAGAACGTTATCATTCTCTGGTGTGGACGCTAATATACACTGGGAACACTTAGGGTAGGAGAGACTATCATCAGGGCTCGCAAAATCGCTAGCCCGATGTCCCGGGGCTATTGTGTTTTCCATTCGGGCTACCAAAATGTTTCCCCACCTGGCCCGATGGGCTATCTTGAACAGTGATATAAAATTCCTTCCTTGATTAGGGGTAATGTAGGGGTAAAACGGATCATAGCTGATCGTTTGCATGTGTTTCTAAGTCTTACCGATTTAAATATTTAAGTGTTTTAAACCATTCATGCGTATTCGGAGCTGAGCACTTTAATTCATAAATGTGATCTAACAAAGGTAAAGGGCCAATTTTGACCATATATGCTATTTATATTGCTTGTAATTGGGATGAAGTACACATTTGTTGAGTATTTTAACATATAATTTTTGATTGTGTTGAAATAAAAACCCAAAACTGCAGTGGGTCCACCAGACCCACGAACACTGGCTGAGTAACAAAAATATGAACACCAAACAAGGGTTAAAGTGAAATGAATGAAAAGTCTCATTTGCGGCATTTCATTTATAGCAGATTTGCTTTATTACTTTGCATCAGATTTCTTTTTGAGCGAGGTTTGTAGTGTTGAGCACTAAAACCAATGACACACATTTCTGTTGAGCTTATGAATGCAATATCCAATCAGAGGCGTTCCAATTGGTGACAGCGGAGAACTGTGGACACGGAGTTGTTAAAGCACGTTCATTTGATTGATTCTGAATCTGCATTTGGCAATTTGTCTCTCACATAACCAACTGCAGAAAGAGCACTGATGTGCAGTATAGACAGCAGATTCAGTGTTTATAATGGGTATTTTGCAGAAGTGTCTTACTCAAATCAGACAGAAGTCATAGACCGCTATTTTTCAAGCTACTGAAATAACCAATGTGAATCCTTGATTATGTAATCTGTAAAAATTCATAAATGGTTCATGCTTCAATCTTTAGCCTAATCGACATAATGATCATTATTACAGCATCATTTTACATTCATTTACATTTAGTCATTGTGCAGATGCTTTTATCCAAAGCGCCTTACAAATGAGGACAACAGAAGCAAACAAAACCAACAAAAGAGCAACAGATCCATTGCTGTGACACGTCGCAGTTAGTCTAGAACAGTACACATAGCAAGGTGTCTTTTTTTTGTTTTCTTTTATAAATTAGAGTGAATAGAATAGGTAAGTGCTAGTATTAATTGGTCAGGTGCTGGCGAAAAATGTGTCTTTACATTTTTTTTGAAAATGGCTAAAGACTCAGTTGTTTGAATTGAGATCGGGAGGTCATTCCACCCTCTGGGCACAGTCCAGGAAAAGGTCTGTGATAGTGATTTTGTGCCTCTTTGGGATGGCACCATGAGGCATCTTTCACTTGCAGAATGCAAGCTTCTGGATGGTGCATAAGTCTGAACTAGTGAGTTTAGGTATATTGGTGCAGAGCCAGTGGTGGTCTTGTAGGCATACATTAATGCCTTGAATTTTATGCGATCAGATATTGGTAGCCAGTGCAAACTGATGAAGAGAGAGGTGTGACGTGGGCTTTTTTTTTTTTTGGCTCGTTGAAGACCACTCTTGCTGCTGCATTCTGGATCAGTTGCAGAGGCTTGATAGTACATGCTGGAAGGCCCGCCAAGAGAGCATTAAAATAGTCCAGTCTGGAGAGAACAAGACCTTGGACAAGTAGTTGTGTGGCCTGCTCTGATAGGAAGGGCCTAATCTTCCTAATGTTGTAATTAGGAAGATTCTGCAGGACCAAATCTGCTGAACTGGGCCGTTGTAGCAATATGGTCCGTGAAGCTTAACTGAACATCAATCACAAATCCAAGGTTCCTGGCTGTCCTGTAAGGAGTTATGTTTGACAAACCTAGCTGTATAGTAAAGTTGTGATGAAGTGCTGGGTTGACTGAGACCACGAGCAGTTTTGTCTTAGCAAGGCTGAGTTGAAGGTGATGATCCTTTATCCAGTCAGAAATGTCTGTCAGACAGGCTGCAATGCAAACAGCTACAGTCGGATCATCTGGTTGGAATGAGAATTAGAGTTGAGTGTCATCAGCATAGTAGTGATAAGTATGCTTCTGAATGACAGATCCTAATGAAGACATGTAGATATAGAAGAGAAGTGGTCCAAGCACTGAGCCCTGAGGAACCCCAGTATCAAGAAGTTGTGACTTGGAAACCTCACTCCTCCAAGACACCCTTGAAGGACCTACCTGAGAGATATGACTTAAACCACTGGAGTGCGGTTCCTGAGATGCCCATCTCATGAGGGTGGACCGGAGGATTTCTGGTGGTAACGGTGTCCAAAGTAGCGACAATATCCGGAAAGATGAGAACTAGAAAATTTGAGCTGCTCTTCCTGCCATCCTCAGGGCTTCAGTAACCGAAGCGGCATTCCTCCCGTGTGAGTGGGCCGCTTTTGAAAGCCAGATTGGTTGTTGTCCAGGTAGGTTTTGTTCTGTGCAAGAACACACGAGAGTTGGTTGAACACACAATTTCCGCTCAATGTCTTTGCAATGCAGGAAGAAGGTATAATGGAATCTGTAGTTTTCCTAAAAAGGCTGATTGACGAGAGGGTGGGGTTACCCAAGATCTTTACATGCTGTGGGAAATGTACCTTGTGCAAAGGTGTTGCTACTTATGAGCGAAGGTATAACGAAGAAGCCTATCCTGAAGGAGATGAGATGGAATAGGATAAAGTGGACAAGTAGTAGGATGATTGGATAAGGATAAGTTTGGAAACGTCTGTCTCCGAGATTGGAGAGGAGGAGGAGAGAGAGTGTGTAGTTGTTGTTATGAAGTTTTTGTCGGTTTGTGGTGTGGAGAATTGGCCGCTGATGGTTCTTGTTTTATTTATGAAGAATATTGCAAAGTCGTCAGCTGTAAGAGTTGATGAAGGAGGGGGGGGTGGGGCTAGGACAACATGGTGAAGAGAAGGTTTTGAAAAGTGAGAGTCAGAGCAGTTTTTAATTTTGTATTGTAGTATGTTGTTTTAGCAGTGGAGACGTTGCAGAGAAGGAAGAGAGGAGACTGATACACATTAAGGTCAGTAGAGTTTTTTTGATTTGCGCCACTTCCTCTCTGCAGCCCTTATCCTAGGTGATGTTTCACTGATAACAACGACAGCCAGGGGGCAGAGGGGGTGGTGCGTGCTGGTCTGGTCTAGGCGAAAGTGGGCAAAATTTTTCTAAGCAAGATATTACCGTGTAGGGCAAGATGTCGTATCAGTGTTTAGTTTCATGCTGAAAACGGAGAGGGTGGAGGAAGTTTGATGAAACCATAGAGGACAGGCAAAAGGGAGAGTGTGAGCATAGGTTAAGCCGAAAGGTGACCTGCGGAGGAGTGTGTGTTGTGTCTGGAGTCGGTCTGACGTTAGAAGTGTTGAAGAAGTGGTCTGAGGTGTGCAACGGTATAACTAAAGTGTTGTCAGTGGAGCAGTAGCGTGTGTAAATAAGGTCTAATTGGTTACCTGATTTGTGAGTAGCCGTAGTAGACACTCACTTGAGGTCAAATGAGGCAAGCAGAGTGTTGAAGTCAGCAGCCTGGGGTTTTACTAGATAATGTTGAAGTCACCAAGTAGTACCAAAGGAGTACCGTCCTCAGGGAAGTTTGATGTGGCTTTCACACAGTCATCGTTTGCTGTGGTTCGAACCCGAGTGCGATTGTTCCCGGCACCCACCACAGCATTGGTCTGGTTTCACACTCGTATGGTTCTATCGAACCTCAGTGCATTTGCGGTTATCTTACCTCATCACAAACGTGCACAACATATGATAGAAACAATAAAGTGGGTCAATATATAGTATTTTTTTATTAATTTGGTTGCTATTATGTGCAGCAGAGTAAACGACATATGGGTTTATTGTATGTGTGTCGCATGTAGACAGCTATTTTGAGGAGGCAGCGGATTACCATTTATTTGCCTCTCTGATTGCAGTTGCTACACGCAGGCTCACTCTCGCTCGAATCCATGGTAAATCAGCAACACTATCATCACTTATATGTGTTTTATTGACGAAAATACATTGGAATCGGCTAAAACGCATGCGCAGGTTACTTTACTTCCTGAACCTGTGCGCACCTGAGTCCGTGTTGCTTTCATATTCACGTGAACCACACCACAGTTCGAGTGCAATCAAACTCAGACCACCTCCTTCAGGTAGTCTCGGGTTCGGTACCCCGGTGCGCACCCGCGTTTGCATGACAGCTTTCCCACTAGCCAAACGTACCGAACTCTGACGTCAATCGAACCCATGTGTACACCAAACGTGCTATTGTGAAAGTGCCCTGAGAGTAACACATCCAACTCCTCCAAGAAGTTACGCAGTTGACCTGGGGGACAATAAACAACTACTACGTGTATTTTAACGGGGTAGGTAATAGTAATTGCGTGTGATTTAAATGAACTGTTGCCAGTAAGAGATGGTAGAGGATAAAATTTCCATTCATTTGAGATGAGCAGACCAGTACCTCCACCCCTCCAAATTGGGCGAGGGGTGTGGGAAAAAGTGAAATTAGTGGAGACGGCTGTAGAAGTGGCAGAGTCATCAGGTGCATGCAACAAAAAAAGATGCATTTAATAAGGTAGTTATACAATTGCTTGTAAGTAAAAACAAATGCCCATAGATATCTGACGCTGATTATATATATGTATGTGTATATATATATGCCTATGATCCAAATTAACTAGAAACTCACTACTTGGGTGGTAAAAATGTTTTTGAACCAAATTTTACCTACCTGCCTTTAAATCACACATGGGATCTTGATGAATGAAATATTTAAGTTGAACATTTTTACTTATATACATTGTGTAATTCGTTGATAACAAAATTATGTGACAGTGGTCAATGAGAGCCAAAATCATCAACCCACTGAGGGCTAGATTCAAAATCACACTGAAATTAAAGTAAAAAAAAGTTGAAATTACAGGCTGATCGAACTTGCATGAATTTCATAAAACCAACTCATTAAGTAAGTTATCATTCTTGGTATGAACTGGCCTAAAAGGTGCAATAGGTGATTGTCTTCAGAAACATTTTTTGTTATGCTGATTGAAAGTCTCTTCACATCCCGATAGCAATCATTAAGTAAGTGGTCTAAATGTATTTATATGTATTTTGTATATTCTGTGGAAGGCGTAGGACCAAGAAATGTTCGTCCAATCAAAATGTTCGGTCCAAACATTATGATTGGCTTTCCTACCTGCCAGTCAAATATGTATTTGCATACCTCTGCGCACCCGGTTGTAACAAACCATTGAGAAGAAGTACGGTTTAGTCAGTTATCATTTGCCTTAAGACGAACCCAGGCAATGACTAGAATAGACCCTAACAGAATTAAAAACAAAAGACAGTCATTGTGGTTTCTCTAGAAATGAAAACATTTGGTTGTCATATCAAAATTGAATACGAATATTTATAGGGATTTTAGCGTAATAATTTTGCATTTATATATTGAAAACGTTTTACTTTTTACATCAACTACAGATTGCCTTGGTTAATTATCCTGGCTAAATCTGGCACATTTTACATTAATTCTGTAATATGAATATAGATTGTCCCTGAATAAAATAATAATAATAAATAAATAAACAAAAAGATAGAAGATGGAATGAGATAAACACTGATTATAAATACATTAGTTCAGAAATGTTGTGGATTATTTTTATTTTTAATACAGAGTTATTATCTTAGCAGCATGTTAATGCAAGCTCTATTGGAATCAATTGTGCGTTAAGTCTCCCATACACTTCACATGAAGAGAACTATTTTGTTGGGCTAACATGCCGTTTGGAGTTACTGTCTGTGTTTACAAATCTCCTTTGTCATGAATCCAAGTCTGATTAATTTTTTGGAAATAGCTTTTTTTCTTTAGTTGGCAAGAAACCCAGTAAACAACATTTAGGCTAGTTTTCTGAAATGCACACTCGGTAGAAAATGTATGGGTAACTATGATAGCTGGTTATTGTTTTCTTTCACTCAAAACCACGTATGACATGCTACTGACTATGTCGCTACCTTCATATAATGTTTATTAAATGATTCTGTTTATTTAGCAAATATATGTGGACAAGGAGTATTTATAGACGAGGACAGGAAAGCAGTTGTTGGCATTGTGCTGCAGTGGACTGTACGAGCCACTGCTCCACTCAACCAATCACGATGCAGGAATGTACTAATGGCTGGAAATTAAACACAATTGAAGAATAATCATAGCTCACATAATGTGCATGCATGCGATTTGATTTGATTTAATTTTCATTTCACGCATGTAAACATGACCACAATTTCGATTAGTTGTGGCTTGCTAAGGATGTCCATTGCTCTCGACAGATAATTGTTCCATAATGAGTGGTCTTGTCTCACTTTTAGAGTGATTATTTCTGTCACAGCAACACTGTGAAGTAAGATAAATTGATATCTCAGTGGGAAAGTTGAGGGTTCATTAGTCATATATTCAGTTTTTTATTAATGCAATATTTATCTGTGTAAAGAGTCTCTGCAGAATGAATGGTGAGGTATGAGGTACTCGAAATCTTGGAAATGTCTTATCGTTGTAGGTCTAGCTGTATGATATATCATAAACAGAAACATTTTCCTTACCGCATGCTATACATGTCATCTATCTCCATGTAATCATTCTTTTTCTTTTCGCACTTCTGATGGTTTTCAGCTTTCTCTTTATGCAAATTGTATAGTTGTATGGTGTATAGCGATATGACCTAGCGCCCAAAATACTATCAAAACACTCCAACGCAGCATTTTCAGTGTGTTGACATTGTTTTTTGTTTTACATAATTGAAAGGGGCAACTAAACATATCACCAGTGTTAATAACACAATGAACAGGAAAACACTGTAAAGCAGTTGGCATAACTTTTTCATGCCGCAATGCAAAATGCAAAACTCCAGCACTGCACTGTTACATATTAAAGTGAATTCACAACTACCATACGTTGTGCTGTATACTACAAGCAACTGTTGTTTAGAAATGCTAAAGAAATAGTCATTATTTGAAGTCAATAATGAAATTTGAGAATGGGCACAGAATAGAGGTCCACTCCGTTTCACTAAGGTCCCACCCTCTTGGGGATTTCTGGCCTCGCCATTGAAAAAAAAGTGCACAAAAGACTCCTTAACAGAATTTCAAGAAAACAGCCATTTCTCCTTGTTATACATAGAGACTTTTGTTCACGAGTCCAAGTCATGTCTGATATAGAGCTTCCCAAATCATTCCATTTCACCAAGACACAGAGCGCTTTCATCTGAGTGGGACAGAAAAACTAGTTGACGTCACTAATCGATATAGAGTTAATTTTCAATATTCTTGTTGCAGTTGTTGATTTTGTTTAAACGGGGTGTATAAATCATCTCAAAATGCTTGATGCATGAATATTAATTACATGATAGTCACACCTGATTTGCTGAAAGGCACATGATGGTAGATAGGCAGTAGCCATAGTAGGGCTGTCACTTGGCGTTTGTGTTGTCAATGCAACCATTTTGTGTCTGCTTACAGTGTTTTCTTAGCAGTCTTAAAATGCAATGATTATTTGCCAAAATTTGTTTGGAGGGACTGCTATCCCCTGACTGTTACTTTCATGAAATTGATTTACTTTTTTATTGTCATTACAAACTGAAGGTGTTTGGCAGGCTTTAGCTGTAATGGAGTGGATTTGGCTGCTTTAGGCGCCGTGTGGTGTTTGTAAATGGCTGCCAGGACTTCAAGAGGGTGACCGGAGTGTCACGATGGTCCGATCCAAAACTAACAGGAGCATCATGTACCGTGCCAGACGAAAGCCGAACAACATCCCTGGATCTCTGCCACGGTGGTGCGTATGTGGTTGTGTGGGGTGTGAAAAGCATGTGCGCAGAATCTTTGGCCTACCGCCTCTATTATATTTGGCTGTGTTCTAATCTGCCAGAGTCTGTTAAGTGGTCGATGTTTGCGTTCTCTCCGCTACAGCCAGACTGTATGTGTATAGACTCTCTGGTGTGGATGGTTGTATTTTTGCGAGGAAAGGTACCGTACCACCAAAGGTTAGTTAATCCTGGGAATATTGCTGTGTGTATGTCAGTCCCGAAATGTTCAGCTTCCCCTCTGTGCTCACAGATGCCCTTCACTGTTGGATGGTGAGGGTATTTATTCATCCCATCATGCCAATAGGCCCAGAAGGGGGCGGCTTTACTGCCAGCTCACTCCCTCCCTCACACGCCAACCTGCCACGGTTTAGCGAGGATCCAGTCTCTTTATCTTTTGAGATATTTCTTTCTCTCGCTTACTTGGGCCAAACACGCTCCTGTTTTCTTAAGGCCTTTGTGAAACTGTCATGTATTGAGACATCTGTGTTGTGGCTGTAATTACACATTACGCACTGGCAGTTACTTTACAACCTACAAAAAGTTCTGAACCACGCAAGCTCCAGGCACATTTAACGGAGAGATTTTGGTTCGTATCCATGCCCCGAAACTGATCATGCATAATTTCCTGTTGTGGTCAAAAAAAAATAATTTTGTAATGATACAAGAAGGAATGAAATCTTCTGTTAATGCAGGGATGTCCAAACCTGCTCATGTAGGACCAATGTCCTGCAGAGTTTAGCTCAAACTTAACCCAACACACCTGCCTGAAAGATTCTAGTAACCCTGAAGACCTTGATTAGCTGATTCATGTGTTTAACTGGGGTTGGAGCTAAACAATGCAGGAGCAGAATTCGACACACGTGTTTAATTTGCTGATATATTGATCTGTTTTCTTCATCTGACTACATTCATTATAAACAAAATGACATGAAAAATCCCAAAAATACTAAAACAATACAAAATAAAAAAAACTCAACAAAATGGTTTGTACACATTTGCAAGAACGCTGTTTGGTTTGAATGATGCAACTGTGATTTCTCTCTCTAAATTCATGCTCGTGCTTGATGCCCCATTATTCTTTTTCTCTCCAGATATCAAGGGACCTGAAGCATTATGATAATAAAATAATTGAGTGCACGTTCGTCAATAACACCTGGGTGTTCATGCGACAGAGGACGGACAAGAGCTTCCCCAACTCATATGACACAGCCATGGGTAAGGATTCACACGTGTTATACTAAAGCCAGGGTCAGTATTAGATTCTGTTTAGTTGACTAGATGAAAACCATACTCTTAAGCATTTTGCTCCAATTTTCATTGTATGTAACATGCTATATAATAGTTACCTTAAAAAAGGGCTGTGCATCTCTGTCCTGTTGAGATCCTATCTTAGGGGTTTATTCTAGCGGGTGTTTACGCAACTCCATTTCCAACTAAAACCAAAAATGTGTTTTGGGGGCCTGAAAATGCAAACTTTTGAAAACGGGTTTCAAAGTGCAAGTTTTTGAAAATGAAACCGTTATCTCATGTAAACTACAAAAACACACATTTGTGTAAATGGTGACGTCATTTGCATGCATATTACATGTTCAGTCTGTAGGAATGCGTATATGTGTAGTGTTTCTTTACAAAGTGACATTGCCAACTACAGGTCTGACGTGCATAATACAGCATTTTTAGTCGTTTTCATAGGTCCATGTGAATGGGAATCATTCTGTACACAAAACTTAAAAAATGCATTTTTAGTACAATCGTTGTAGTGTGAATGTACCCCCAACTGCCAGATTTGCCCACCCCTTCCTTAAAATGTTTTCACCATTAATCTGGATGTTATTATTTAAATAGTTAGCTATAAACAAGTTGACAACTTCACCTGTTAAAGGGGTCATATGACGTTGCTAAAAAGAACATTATTTGGTGTAATGCAATGTGTTTATGCGGTTTAAGGTTCAAAAAGCACATTATTTTCCACATACTGTACATTATTGTTTCTCCTATATGCCCCGCCTTTCTGAAACGCATCGATTTTTACAAAGCTCATCGGTCTGAAAAGCGAGGTGTGCTCTGATTGGTCAGCTATCCAGTGCGTTGTGATTGGCTGAATACCTCAAGCGTGTGACGGAAATGTTACGCCTCTTATCATACTGTGATGCCGTGTCCCGGAGCGACGAGACAAAACCAATAAAACCCATTATAAAAGAGGCATTTGTTGCATCCAGTGGGGACATAATTACTGATTATAATGACTTATAATGTCTTTTAACGCATTGCATTGCATCACGCCGCGTAAACATAAAACCATGTCTGTAACAAGCGCTACTCTAACACTGCTCAAAACTCACGTTTGAATCGTCGTGGAAAATTCTTTAAATATGAAAACGTACTTGCAGTCTGTGAGTCAGAACAGCCGGCATTGTAGTCTACTCTCCCAGGATCAAGAAACACTTAACATAACATAAAATGTGCTGCACACATCTGAATATTTGGGTGTTCTGGAACAGTGTTGTAAATACAACTTAACCACTGATTTCTCGTTGTGTCCACATTTGTGGCTTTTTGTCGCTTCACAACAAAACACACAGCGTCTTCAGGACATGGCGGCGGTGGCAGCAACAATACTACAGCGAGAATCAAAGTTACGCCTTCTTTCTTTGCGTGAACATTTGGATGGTGTTATGCAAATCTTCCCACATAGTGATGTAGATATGTGGGGGCGTGTTAGAACGGGCCATTTTAGGAGGGCGTGGACGAGTCTTAACTTTGATAAAGAATATCTCTTTAGGTTTGAGACTTTAGTCTTTGCAATTGTAAGGATCTTATCTATGCATGAACAGTTTGTAACACTCCAAAGAGAAAGGAAAACTTTAAAACGCATCATATGACCCCTTTAAGACTTTCTGAGCTTGCAGCCGAACTCTGTTGAAAACCCAGCATCTATTTGTTGTCCTCACTTTGTCTTGTGTCGTCCTGACAGCTGTGTGCAACAGTATCCAGCATCCCGTCACAAAGGAAATTCTCTTTGAGTTTTTGGACCGGTGCGCCCAGGCGCAGTCCCGCAAAAACCCAGCCGACTCTGAGCTCATGCCACCGCCTCCACCAAAGAGAGCGAACCTCACCATCCCGCAGTAGCGCAGTGCCGTCGGAGCAGAATGGAAGCAGTTTGTCTTGTTTTTTTTTATTCTCAAAATGTTCAGCAGCTCTGCCGGTGCACACCGCAAGAGAAGAGACTTCTGGAGAACATTTTGCTTTTTGCCCTCACTTTGGCTTCTGTTCTTGAAGTTGTTGATCTATTTAAAGACACTGGGAGAGAGCTTGTTTGAACATTGAGTGCTGAGGCACATTCTTATTTAAAAGAATAAAAATAAAAATTAATTGCATCGTTTTCTTTTTTATGTTTTGTATTTGTTACAGTCGCTTTTCCTCTCTGCATTGTTTGTTTTTTACTAAATAGAACAGTAATGTGTGCTAGATTTAGACCTAACCATGAATCACTGAAACAAATCCTGTGGAGTTTCACCAGATCTGGACTGATCTTAGTACTGATCAGTAATGCATATGCGGCTCATGTCGTATGATTGTGTTTGCTAAATGAGAGTGTTTTGTATGTCATTATGCTTGTTTGAGAAAAAAAAAAATTATTCTCAGGTTTTGTTTCTTAAAAACAATGCCAGGTGTTTTTGAGTTTACCTGGATCCTCTGGCTCATTGTTTTGGAAATGAAAAAAATACTTTAAAGCAATAAATCCATAATAAAGATTACCAGCTATGCCGATACCTTCACATACAATACATGATCATTTTAGCTGAGGAACTTTGGATTTGTCTAAATTAGATTTTCGGATAGACATAAATTGTTGTTTTTGTCGTTTATAAGGATGCATGAACATTTCGGCAGTTGTCACTCATAATCACAGCTGAAGTTAGTGGCGTTCTTTATCGCCCTCACCTTTCTCATCTAGTGTTTACAATATTGAAACCCGGTGTGCAAATAGCAGATCCATACGTCTGAGAAGAGATGACATTATCGCTGTCTCCTGAGGTTTATTGAATTCACTTGTTTTGTTGTTGTTGCTAATGAACACTGTTATACAGCGTTGCATTTTACATTAGGTTCAGGTTTGGTTGATAGTCTGGGTGGGTAGTCACTGATTACATGTAATCTGTATTAATACCAAAAATTAAGTACTTGTAATTTGATAATATTATGTTTTTAAACACTCATAATCAGACCCCGTATTTTCAAGGAATGATGCAAATTATCACCCACTATCAATAAATTCTTTATAATTTATTGATTCTTTATTAATTCTCACCCTCTTTTCATTTTTTGTATTGACTTTCATAGTCGTCTACCACTTATATACATCAGAAAGTCTTCAGATTTGTGGATACATGTAATTTTAAATTTTTTATGATTTAGGTAAATTATTAGGTTTTTTATTTATTTATTTAATTGTAGGTTTAAATTCACGAAGCCCAATTTGGGAAACCTTGACATAATGTAATCTTTAATGTATTTCATGTTGTTGGAATATATTTTCTTTCTCTTTGTATTTTTACTGTATATCAATATGGTACAAGATTATCCTATTTAAATCAATGTGATAGACGTTATGTCAAAACTACTCTAAAAATGAGATCAAAAACTAGTTAGCAGTCATCAAGAAACCTTAACCATTAGTCATTTGCATGTGTGAGAGAGCGACACAGTGTGTGAGAGAGTGAATATCTCAACAGGTGTGTTAATATTTGTTTGTAATGTCTGTGTGTGTGATTAAGGGATTTGTAAAGCACCGCCAGAATCATTATGAGATAGAGACGGCCAATTTCACTGCATCAAAGAACAGTTCCCATCTCATTCCCAGCCATTTGGAACAAAGATGAAGGAACATCTCATTAATAACAGCCTGGTTGCCATGACAGCAAGTACGTGATGATTATTGTCATGACGTTTATGTATTTTAGATTAAGAGCGAGAGAGAAAAGCACAGTTACAGCACAGTAGGTGAGAATGTTGTCTTCTGGGAGGCAGATGGGCTAAGCTGGGACTTCACAGAGTTGTCTTCATACTCTGTGCACATATTGTATCAGCTCTGCTAATCATCGGCTGTTTAGTCGATTCCTGCTGCAGGTTTTCTTTTCTTTTGCATAGACAACAGTAGTCAACTCAAAGCACTCCTGTGCCAGGATACTGTGATGTTTCAGCACAAAAATCTGCGTCTTACTGACCAAACACTCGCAATCCACTTCTGATGATCAAACGATGAAGTGCGTTATAACCAGACTGAAATGTGGCATCTAGTCAAATGCACTTTCAGCAGTCGAGCCAATCGATTCAGGTGTGTCTGTATCGCAGTGATGGAGCAATGCCGTACAGTTCCAGTAAAGCAAGCCAGATCATGGTAATCTGTTGCATGTGTGTTGGTATTCAGAATCAGAACGGTATTTCATCTGCTTGTACGGCAAAATATATGATTCGAATCGATAAAGTTCTATAAAGAGAAATGCTGAAGCATAACCCGCAATAAGTAATCCCCCTCCACACTCTCAAAACGATTGCACCTTTCAGTTCAGTAAAGCTCTGTGTTCACAAAAGCAAATGAACGAAGCACTGTGAGTAGGATCCTCCATAAAACAGGATGCACGTCCAGAGAGGCCCAAACAGCAGGGAGCTGGTGAGTCACCGTTTGATTGGTAAAGCTGTTACCCACTCGTAGAATATAACTGCACTGTTGTAGCACGGATTGAGACGTCTCTGGCTGTGCTTGTCGGGTTGGTGAGGGGGCAGGTTTTTTGTTTTGGGTTGCAGAACTTTCCAGCGAGCTTCTAATTTTATTTATACCTGTGGTTTTATTATGCCTCTTTCTTTTGGTCCCAACTCAGGTAAACATTGGAGAGTCCTAGGTGGCATTCAATAAATCATGCTACACTCTAAAAAATGCTGGGTTGTTTCAACCCAATGTTGGGTCAAATATGGACTAACCCAACTGTTGGGTTAAAAAGCTCATTTAAAAATGTAACCCAACAGTTGGGTTAGTCCATATTTGACCCAACACTGGGTTGAAACAACCCAGCATTTTTTAGAGTGTACTTTTGTGTGTGTGGTATTTCAGTGAAAAATCCTGGTCTTATTGACTAACCACCTCTAGTCTATTTTAACCAAACACAATATAACAATTAAATGATGGAAAGGAGTGCTATAGCAATAGTATGCTATGAAGTCAAGTGCACTTACAGCCTTTTAAATTGGAGATGTCTTGATCACAGTAGTGAAGTGATGGAGTCTATTAATTATTAACAGTTGATGAAGTAAAAGAAAGTAAAATGTCAGATTTGTTTTATTATGTCGTGATTAGAACGTCATTTAAAGGTTACACAAATGTTTCTTACAACGCTCTACTAACTTTATTTTCACCCAAAATATGTTATTTGAACGCTTATTTTAAATATTCTGAGGACATTAAAATGTCCAGTTTTCTTGTCATGATTAGAATGTTATTTAAAGGTTACAAGGGCAATTTGAGAACATTTTCTCTCAACATTTAGAACATTCATCAAGTACAGATAATATCATAAGGATCTCAATGTTATGAGAATGTACTGTATATCAAATATTCATGAAGTTATAAGAATGTTCCATAAACATTACTTTAAGAATGTTTTGTCCTAAAAAAAAAACATGAATTAGTTGCTGTGCGAATGTTCCCAGTTAGCTGGGATATAGTAAGTTATTATATACATGTTTTAAAATAATGTTGTTTGTGTGCACTTTATATAATTATTAACTAATGGTTGACGGAGACTGGATTATGAGGGAGGACCTGATTTGTCACAACGCCAAAGATGTCTGCAAGATGGGGAATCGAGCCAAGCAGAATTCATCCAGCACCTTTCAGAGTCACACAAAATGTAGTCATCGCCCCAGCTTTCAGTGTGGATGATGGTGTAACGGGTTCGAGCTGATTCTTAGAATCACACCCATTATGCTCTGAAAGGTTACAGGCATGCTTTGTAAATGGCAGAATCTGGTTCTGTTAACCCTTTAAAATAACCTTTAGTTAAGACAAAAGTGGTTGGTTCATGAGTTACTTGGAGATTTCAGTGCTTCAATTAGCCTGTTCAAGGCTTAGTTCACCCAAAAATGAAAATTCTGTCATTAATTACTCACCCTCATGTCGTTTCAAACCCGTAAGACCTTCGTTCATCTTCGGAACACAAATTAAGATATTTTTGATGGAATCTGAGAGCTGTCTGACCCTGCATAGACAGCAACGCAACTGAAATGTTCCCAAGTCCAGAAACGTAGCAAAGAGATCTGTAAAATAGTCCATGTGACATCAGGGGAGAATACATTTTGTTGCAAAGAAAAAAATGTATCTACTTTATTCAACAATTCGTCGTCTCCGCATCACCCTGGTGCCATTTTGGAGAATATCCGCTGGACGTAAACATGGTAAACATCAACCAGGGTGATGCAGAGGAGACGAATTGTGATAATAAAGTTGTTATTTTTGTTTTCTTTGCACACAAAAAAAGTATTCTCGTAGCTTCGTATAATTACGGTTGAACCACTGATGTCACATGGATTATTTTACAGATCTCCTTGCTACGTTTCTGGACTTGGGAACATTTCAGTTGCGTTGCTGTCTATGCAGGGTCAGACAGCTCTCGGATTCCATCAAAAATATCTTAATTTGTGTTCCGAAGATGAACGAAGGTCTTATGAGTTTGAAACGACATGAGGGTGAGTAATTAATGACAGAATTTTCAATTTTTGGGTGAACTATCCCTTTAAGCCCATTTGTAGCATCCTTGTCTCAGTAGGCATCTAGTGCTCTGTAGGGTCACTGTCAGATGATACCTTGGGGGTGAGGATTTTGTGTTCTATAATGGTAGCCCAACCTGATTTGTTTGTGAAGACGTCATTGTATTGGCTAATCTGTCGATACCCAAAGGACACCATAACAGATAGTAAGCTGGATTGGATGGGTCTCTACTTCTTCAGGCAGATAATGAGTCAACAGCACAGTAGCATCCCTGACAAGATCCCAAAACCTTGCAGTTTTACGTTCAGATATCCAGAAAAAGACTTACAGTATTCACCAAGGCGAAATCCACATGCTGTGGTATACTGTACCCTCAATCAAGACACCTGAATCTTGCATTATCGGACTGTCAATTTCTTGCTAAAGCTAGACCCCTTGCGGCCACCAAATACATGTGTGTCACTTGGTGGTTAAAGGAGGGGAGCAGAACTGATCGTTGTGGTTCTCCCTTGATGATACTCTCATGTCTCCTGCAGTGTTTCAGGTGATCAGCTTCCTTCTGTTCACAAGCAAAACATCTTCCTCCAATGTCTGCTGGCACAATTAAGAAAATACATTTGACTGACTGTCTCTGTGAACACTAGTGCAGGGTGGGACAAAAGTTTCCTCTGGTGGGTTGGAACTTTGACTCATTTATTTGCTTAAAATGTTGTGACAAACAACAAGTACACTTTGTGCCTTAGTCTTGACAAGTGAGATTCATGTTATTGTTCATGTCTTGTTTCCAGCGTTGGATCTGTGTGTAGGCTGAATAAACAGATTTAGGGCTGAGGATGGGGTGGGTGTTGGGTGATGTGCTCATCACCACAGCACTACTGGATGAAGACGTTAAACTTTATTTCCCGCCCATTCCCATGAAGCATACTCTCAAATGTCTGGGCATAATATTGAAATAGAAGTCAAATATATTGTTTCTATATGTATATAATCAACAGTTTTATATTTTTCTAAGTTTTTACATTTTATTATATCATTCTCAATGTATTGTTGTTTTTTCTCTCTCGCTCGAAAGACCAAGAACACAGTCTCGTACCTTTGTCTTTAGTTTATAATCAGTGTTGGGGGTAACGCATTACAAGTAACGCGAGTTACGTAATCAAATTACTTTTTTCCAAATAGTAAAGTAATGCATTACTTTTTAAATTTACAATACAATATCTGAGTTACTTTTTCAAATAAGTAATGCAAGTTACTTTTTTTTTTTCAATTTATTGACTGACGGCTCTCCGGTCCTCATGTTGAGAGAAATCAGAAGATGTTACTGTAGTTCTAAAATAAATATGAATATGCGCTTACTTATCTCACCTGCACAAAAACAGATTCAATATTCCTCAAAATTAATAAAAATAATGCAACTCAGAATATGCAATAATTAAATGTTAAACAACACAAATATCCTTTATGTATTTAATCCCATTCTATTAACCGATGTCTTCGATGATCCAGTTCAACCGTACTAATAAACAAATTACTCTAGACAACAGGTGTGTGTCTTTGGTTATTGCCTGAAGTGTGTTTGAAAGGTCTTCGTCTGATTGATACTGTCTTTCCCCTTAAGTCTGAGGCTTATTTATTTCACTTTTGGTGTGAAAAGGCTTGTATATTTACCAAAAATAGAACTTTTTATTTTAAAAACAAACAAGCAAGCCCTGTCCAGATTTAAAAAGTAACGCAAAAGTAACGTAACGCAATATTGTAATGCATTACTTTTAAAAGTAACTTTCCCCAACACTGATTATAATGTTGTGAGATTATAGATATTGATAGGCCTAGCCTATATATCAGCCTAGGACCAAGGTTTTAAAAAAAAGAAGCTTTTGATATTCTATTGATGCATCACTAAATTGTGGGGTGTATTTATGTATTTTTGGAATACTGCTAATATACTATTGCAATGTAATGCTAATGTAATGTAGGACTCCCTATACTACTTTTTTTTCACAAGGATAAATGCTGTATAATCTGTTCTTTATTTAAAGTTATTTAATTTAGCAATTTTGCATTTTCCAATTCTGTCTAAAAATGTCCTAGCTTTTGCCTGTCCAATTTATAAAGCAATCCGTGAAATCAAATTATAGACAAGCAGGAGATATGCCAACCAAGCCTAACCACCTCCCAGCACATACATACATTGCACTTTTGAGTTATTTTCAATTTTGACATTAAAGATGCTGGTGTATGTGGGTGGTCATGTGGCATGGGATGCGTCATATATGATGCGCACTAAGGAGAAGAGCATCTCATTCCCTACAACCCTGCAAACCCTGCAAACCCAGAGAACTCTCACTCAGTGCTCGGGCTGCGGTGGAGCTGGAGAGCATCTCATCTGTTCACAGAGAGGAACACCTGCGCCAACGATGTGAAGGTAAAAAACGGCATTTCTCAACTCTAGCAACCTGATGCATTTCGTCTTTTATTAAATTCAATTGCAGCGGTATTATAACGCTATAGAACGCTTTAGGTGAACTTAGCTTATTTCAGCACAAATGGAAAAGTTAGCAGTTTTAATCTACAATGCGTCTCGCAGTGCAGTGGTCTTACATATTAAATACCAAAGGAATCGCTGTGAAGTTCTCTGACACACATGTTGCGATACTAAATATAAAAACGGAATTGAACCTAAATTGAACTTCTTTTGCCGAATATTGATTCAAAACGCACTGATGATAGTGTGCATTACAGTTAAATATAAGTCGCATACTAGACTATCCTATAATGGTATTAGTTATTATTATATTCTGAGTTTATCATATATTTGAATTTCTAACTATAAATCATATATATGTTATACTTTTAATTGATAGTTATTCCAGTTGAGTCTATATATGAGATTGAAAAAAAGAAGAAGCTGTTTTTCTCACCAATATAAGATTGTGTCTAGGTTGCCCGCTGCTTTATAACTGTATATATGGTGTTTTAGGTTTAAGTATGTCGGCATCAATTATTCAAAGCCTGTCTCTTAGAGTAATAATCCCTAGGTGCCCATCCATGCAAGAAAAACAGCAAGCGCAAAATACAAGAGCCGGATGATGGCTCATCTGAGAGGGCATTTATTTCTGTGCCCAGTGCAGCATCGATTGAGCTTCTGAGAGCACAGTATTCTCTGTAATCTTCTATATGTCAGTCTTATTTGAACATACATTCTCTCAATTTCATCCAACAGGTTTCCTTCAGCGCATCTGTGACCATGCTGTTCCCTGCCTCCAAGTCCGATGTGAAATCCGTTCTGGATGGAGTGGCAGAAACCACCTTCAGAACCATCACTTCTGGACTGCAGTACATTGGTTCTAACGACGTCGGCTATGATGACCACATCAAAAGCGCCAAAAGCGGATACCCACTGCCGAAGCCGTTCGCAGCCTACCGCAGAAGCTCTTTCGCAGATAAAGTGGGACCGGATGAGGAACTCATCGTAAAAGGTTTGCCCTTTTACCCCACGAACAGCTCTGACGTGTTTGGGAACTTCAGCCTCGGAGATGAAGGGAGCAGTCTGCAGTGCGGGGAGAACTTTATGGACATGGAATGCTTCATGATACTGACTCCTAGCCAACAGCTCGCCATAGCCGTGTTGTCTCTCACGCTGGGGACTTTTACAGTATTGGAGAACCTGGTGGTCCTGTGCGTGATACTGCAGTCACGTACCCTGCGCTGCAGGCCATCTTACCATTTCATTGGTAGCCTGGCCATCGCAGACCTGCTTGGCAGCGTGATCTTCGTCTACAGTTTCTTGGACTTTCACGTCTTTCACCGCAAAGACAGTCCGAACGTGTTTCTGTTCAAGTTAGGGGGCGTGACGGCCTCGTTCACCGCGTCTGTGGGAAGCCTGTTCCTCACCGCCATCGATCGATACATTTCTATCCACCGTCCGCTGGCGTACAGGCGCATTGTGACGCGCACCAAAGCCGTGATCGCCTTCTGTGTGATGTGGGCGATCTCCATTATCATCGCCGTGCTGCCGCTGCTGGGCTGGAACTGCAAGCAGCTCAACTCGGTCTGCTCTGACATCTTTCCGCTCATCGACGAGAACTACCTGATGTTCTGGATCGGCGTGACCAGCGTTCTGGTCATCGTCATTATCTACGCTTACATGTACATCCTCTGGAAGGCCCACCACCACGCGGTGAGGATGCTGCGGCGCACGTCTCAGAAGAGCCTGGTGGTCCACTCCTCCGACGGCACCAAGGTCCAGACCGCCAGGCCGGATCAGGTTCGCATGGACATCCGCTTGGCCAAAACGTTGGTTCTGATCCTGGCGGTGTTGGTGATCTGCTGGGGGCCTCTGCTGGCGATCATGGTGTATGATCTGTTCTGGCGGATGGACGACAACATTAAGACAGTGTTTGCGTTCTGTACTATGCTCTGCCTGCTCAACTCCACCATTAACCCAATAATCTACGCTCTCAGGAGTAAAGACCTGCGGAGGGCCTTCCTCGCCACCTGCCAGGGCTGCAGGAGCACCTCCAGCACGACCCTGCAGCTGGACAACAGCCTGGAGTCAGATTGTCAGAGGAACCAGCACATCGCCGCCAAGCGTGCAGCCGAGAGCTGCGTGAAGACCACTGTGAAAATAGCCAAATTGACAATGTCCGTCTCAGCGGAGACATCGGCTGAAGCTGTTTGATTGTTTGGATGCACCTCGTCTTAAAAGAATGTCTGTTTACTTGCCGGTCATGGAAAGGTACATGCAAGTATCCATGCATAAAGTTCAAAACACAAAGCTGCTTAAGTTACCACCGGTTTGATGAAGTGTTCACTATGACGTTTCATTGCTTAAGTGCCAAATTTGATTTTTTTTTGTTTTCTCTCAGAAGAGGTTCTCACCCAGTAAATGAATTTGTTGGGGCTTTTTTGTTGTTGATTGCCCTTATATTTAATTGTAACGTGTGGATGTTGTGCGTGCTTTATGAAAGTTTACTATATTTTTATACTTTGAATTTATGTTTTTTGAACAATGATATCTTCTCACATGGGAATAAGGGGCTAATGATCTTTTTAATAAAATTATATATATATATATATATATATACACATACATTTGTGTTATCTAGTAATATGTGGTTTAAAGCTCTTGTGGTGGATTTTAGTGTATCCAGCATCATTGTGATAAACGACAAAAGATAAGATAATCTCTGTTTTTGAGATGTCTTGTTTTGCCAATCGCTTTGAAAGACTGTTATGAAAATGAAAATATTATAAGTAATAAGGAAAAGTGAGACATTTGTTAGGTTAAAAATGGATTTAATTATTACTAAGATATATTTGGTCTGTTACATGATGCTTTAGTGTTATTGTTGTGAGCGTCAGGAAAAAACTATTTTCAACTATTTAAATTTTTTTTTACAGGATGGCCTGTAATTGTGGTTTATCGTCACAGATAATACAGTGACTTGAAATAACTGTGTCGGATTTAAATCTGATTGTTCATTTTTATTTAGTCATCCTTATGATGCATTTCTCTGAGATGTAAAGTAAAATTCATTTCACAATATGCACAAAACCCAGAGAAAAAATAAAATTTAAAAAATAAATATTTGTTCATCAAAATTTGTATGTAATCTTGTAGTTAATTAACAAACAGTTGAAATGTACATATCATGATTGTTTAGTAATATCTCTTAAACCGTGAAATGGTGTGGTGGTGCTTTTTGTTTGCACTGTTCAAAAGGTGCATTTTAACTACCTTTACCTGAAATGTATCTACTTAAGTATTGAAGCTTAGAAATCATAAAACGTCACAGTGGCTTTTGTCCCAAAGTAGTTCTTGAAAAAGTCTGTCTCGAAGTGATGTCTTAAAATACAGAAGCTGCTTGCACACGTATGTATCACAATTTCAAGTTTTTATTTTATTTTTTATTTTAAATAAAGTCCGTTCTGACCTAAACTGTGTATTGGGATACTTTTATTTAAAACTGCAAATCATTGTGTCAAATCAGTATGGAGTCAGACCCAGACCATGTTGCACATATTGATAATGTCTCTGGTTCCCTCTAGTGTATAATCACCGTTCTTAGGCAATGCGTTGTTGTGTTTTTGTGTGTGAAAAATGCAGTTCTTTTATCCATTTTTATGTAAAGGATAATGTAGAGTTATCATGACAAAATAATCCCTGATGACTTGATCTGGATCTGACATGAAACATCCCACTGTAACAGCATTAACAAAGAAACGTAACAAATAAACATTTTAAGATGAACATTACCATCATTTTAATCCATCTTCAGTGAAATAGTAAACACATGGCATATTCATCTGATGAAATGCGTGTGTCCATGTAACAGCAGGGTGTTGTTGGCTCCATGGCCAGTGATTGTGCACAACGCCGGGAGATATGCCACACGCTTCATTTGAAAAACGTGTAGTTTGATGTTTAATGTACTAGAACATTCCAAATTTCTCTCACTCTTGTCATAAACACAATCCACTGCCACTATCTGCAGAGGAATGACAACATAACCCAAGGTGAAAGACAATATTTTTACATGAAGCACTTTTTCTCTTACTTTCACACTCTCATTTTTTCAGAAATCCATTATTAGTGAACAGCGAAACACAGCTTGATATTCAGATAAACAACATTGGAACACAGAATTTCTGTCAAGCCTTAAACTCCATACAGGCAGGCATTATAAGAAAAGCACTTGACGTGGTTTTAATGTGCTGAGACAGGCCCGAGACAGTCCAAGTCATAAATAATGTTTACGTATAAAAAGTGAGCAGAGAAGTTTTACAATAAGCTTTTTACCACAGAGAAATAACTCGGTAAACATACAAATATTGTCTATATCATGGTATTGTTGCTTTGACCATAGATCTACTTTTAGTGTTCATGACAAGTGAAGTGTGAGAGAAAGCTGGTTGCTTATTTAGTACATTAAGCACTTTCATTGTCCATGCATCTTGGATGTCAAATGTTAAGATTTCTAACTAATAATATCTCTGCAGAATTTAGACAGACATTAAGCAAGACATGCCCCTTTATTCTGTTAGATTTTAAAAGAATTGCAGCCCCATTAGAGGTTCGCTGAGGCCCCCTTGTGTGGTTATTGAGAATCACTGGTATACAAAATCTTTTAAAGCATAAATCTGAAATCCCATGTTCTTTGGTGAAAAAGAGAAAGAAAGAAAGAAAGAAAGAAAGAAACTATTAATATGAAAGAAAAACTATTATTTCATATGGCTACCTCAATGTAACCAAAATTAATATGATAACTTTATATACAAGTTGTCAAGGTGCCGGTCTGATCTGGGTTTGTTTATGTTGTCCTGGTCTGTCTGGAGCACATGGCTGTCAGTTGGTAATTATGTTGCCATGTGCTCTATTGTCTATTGTTACCCCGCCCATCTCGTTATCTTATCTCGTTTAGGGGTACACCTGTTTCTAATCAGTAGTCCCCCTTATATTCTCCTCTTGTTTCTGTCCTGTGGCCAGATCGAAATCTCTGCTCTGAGTTAACCTGGCTCTTGTCGCTGTTGACTGTTATCCTGTTGATCTAGCCTAGTCTTGCCTAGTTGCCTTAGCTTTTATTTTTCTTTTGAGATTAGGGGTTTTCTTTTGATCCAGCCCAGTTCTTTCTAGTTCCTAGTTCCTAGTTTTAGCTCCAGCCATTTAGCTTTGTGTTCGTTCTTTCCCTTCCCCTCTACAGCCCCATCTGCCCTGGCTGCTGGAGTTCCTCTCCCCCTCCCACCATCGCCACTCTCTGGCCCTTGAAATTACTTGGAGAGCTAGGTCTGTCTCGTTGCTCGTGGACTGGTACTTGTGGCCATTTGCTCTGGAAACCCCCTTTCCTAGAGACCTGCTGTTGAGCTGACTTTCTCTTCAACCTGGTTGGGATCTCCCCAGATTACCCTATCAGACAGTGGCGTTGTTCCTGTTTGTTGAATCTCAAATAAATCCTTGTTATCCCTGCAACTGATTCCTCTTCCTTTACCACCCCTGACAGTTCGATCTGGCCAGCATGGAATCAGTGGGGTCGGACCAGATCCGGGTAGCCGTTGTCCAGCAGGGGGTGCTGCTTGGCCAACATGCCACACGGCTCACGGAGACTACTAGAGAGGTAGATGTCATGTCCTCTCAAGTTACTGAACTCACTAACCAAGACAGGGAGTTGATGCGGGACCAGGACAGCCTTCGGACTGCAGCCATTGCCTCTGCTTCAGCTCCTGTTCTTGCCTGGGTAGCTCCAGAACCTAGAGTACCAACTCCGCCGCTTTATGATGGGGATCCTAGGGCTTGTCGGCCATTCCTGTCCCAGTGTGCTATCACGTTTACCCTGCAGCCCACCACCTTTGCTACCGAAGCGGCTAAGGTCGCATTTGTTATTACCCTACTCACTGGAAAGGCCCGAGAGTGGGGAACTACAGTCTGGGAGAAAGAAGCGCCGTACTGTGCCACATTTGAGTTATTTCGTCGGGAGATGATCAAGGTGTTTGATCGCTCAGTCGCTGGCAAGGAGGCAGCCAGTCAGCTGGTCAGACTGAGGCAGGGCGAGTCATCAGTCACTGACTTTTCTATTCAGTTCAGGACATTGGCTGTGCTTTGTGGTTGGAATGAGGCAGCCTTTTGGGATGTTTTTAGAGAGGGGCTCAATCCTGAGATTGCAATCCATGACCTTCCGGCTTTATTTGATGACCTGGTGGATCTGGCACTTCGTGTCGAGACGCAATTTAATCTACGCCGTCAACGGGTCATGGCTCACTCGCCTGGGCAAATCCCTCCTCGTTCTGTCTCTGAAGTCGCTATTGCTTGCCCTGAGCCACTTCCTGAGGGAGAGCCCATGCAGGTGGGTCGTACCCGGCTGGCAGCAGAGGAGAAGCAGCGACGCTCCAACCAACGACTGTGTCTTTACTGTGGAAGATCTGGGCATTTCGCTGCAGCATGTCCATTAAAAGCCAGAGCTCACCAGTAGATGGGGAAGTACTGGTGAGCGTCACCCCCGTATCAGATTCCCCTGTATTCCTTATTCAGCTGCCTGCCATTGTCAAGTGGGGACCTTTTTCAAGGCCATGCTCAGCCCTGGTGGATTCGGGGGCTGAGGGTAATTTCATTGATGCTACCCTGGTGGCTCGCTGGGGCATTCCTACCACCCCTCTCAAGAATAAACTCATTGCCAGGGCTCTCAATGGCACCATCCTCACCCAGTAACTACTCACGTCACTTCCCCTGTAAGTTTAACTGTTTCCGGCAACCACTGTGAGGAGATTGCTTTTTACCTCCTCGAGTCTCCCAGCACACCTATTGTGCTGGGGAACCCATGGCTGGTGAAATACAACATTAGTTGGGCTGAGAACTCTGTGTTGGCATGGAACGCTTTTTGTCACAAATTTTGTCTGGGCGTTGCCTCGTCTGCTGGTGTTTCTTGTTCTCTGTTTCAGGAGGAGCCGACTGCGGATCTGACCGGTGTTCCTGCGGAGTACCTCAAGCTTCGGAGGGTCTTTAGCATGTCTCGGGTGGCATCTCTCCCCCCTCACAGACCCTATGACTGTGCCATCGACCTTCTCCCAGGCACTTCTCCACCTTGCGGTCGCCTGTACTCTCTCTCAGCGCCGGAGAGGGAGGCCATGGATAAGTATATCCAGGAGTCATCTCCTGCAGGTGCGGGGTTCTTTGTGGGGAAGAGGGATGGTTCCTTGCGCCCCTGCATCGATTATCGTGGGCTGAATGACATCACTGTAACAGACTCAGGTACCCCTGCCCATGGATGTCCTCGGCCTCGAAGTGCTGCAGGGGAAAGCACGCATCTTCCTAAGTTGGCCTCCGCAAGCACTACCACTTGGTTCGGGGATTAAGGGTGAAGGGGGTAATGGTGGAAGACAGCTTTTTAACACCCTATGGGCACTTTGGAATATGGGTGATGCCCTTTGGGATGACTAATGCCCCAGCTGTCTTCAGGCCGGATTCAACTATGGCTTAGAGAAATGATCAATCGATTTGTTTGTCTTTGTGTACCTTGATGACATTCTGATTTTTTTTTTTCTTCATCATTGCAGGTACACACTTAGCATGTCCGTCAGGTGCTGCAGAGGTTACTTGAGAGCTAGCTGTATGTCAAGGCGGAGAAGTGCACATTCCATGCAGACTCTGTTCCGTTCCTGGGACAGATAATCTCGGCAGAGGGGGTTAAGGTAGATCCTGCCAAGGTAAGGGCCGTCTCAGAGTGGCCAGTCCCCGACTCTAGTAGAGCATTGCAGCAGTTTCTGGGATTCGCCAATTTTTATAGGTGTTTCATCCAGAATTATAGTCAAACTGCTGCTCCTTTAACTGCTCTAAACTCCACTTGTGTTCCTTTCAGATGGACGGAGCAGGCACAGGGGGCTTTCATGAAACTTAAATCATGTTTCATGTCTGCACCTGTCTTGTCTGTTCCAGACCCTGATCTGCAGTTTATTGTGGAGGTTGACACTTCTGAGGTCGGGGTTGGGGCGGTCCTCTCTCAGCTATTTTCCCCCCTTGATGGGAAGGTGCACCCATGTGCATTCTTCTCACACCGCCTGAGCCCGGCAGAACGGAACTATGATGTCGGGAATCGTGAGTTGCTTGCGGTTAGGCTGGCACTGGGTGAGTGGCGACACTGGCTGGAGGGGGCGGCGGAGCCTTTCTTGGTCTGGACGGATCATAAGAATCTTGAATACATCCGTTCAGCCAAGAGTTTGAACTCTCGGCAGGCTAGGTGGGCCCTCTTCTTTGATCGGTTAAGTTTCACATTCTCGTACAGGCCTGGGTCCAAGAATATCAAGCCCGACGCCCTGTCTCTTCTCTTTGCCAGTCCGGGGAGCGGGGCTGCCCGACACCATTTTACACTGGGGTGTCGTGGTGGTGGCTGTTTCCTGGGGTATTGAGAGGCAGGTCAGGGAGGCCTTGCGGGGGGGTGGAGGTCCCGAGAGGTTGCCCAACTGGTCTGTTGTTTGTTCCGGGTCCGTTGCGTTCTTCGGTCCTCAAGTGGAGTCATTCTTCTAGGCTGGTCTGCCATCCAGGTGTGCGGAGGACGTTGGCTTCTGCCCGCCAGCGCTTTTGGTGGCCTTCACTGCCCCAGAATGTCAGACAGTTTGTGGCTGCTTGCTCGGTTTGTGCCCAGAACAAGAATTCTAACAAGCCTCCCATTTGTCTGCTGCGGCCTTTGCCCATCCCCACCCGCCCCTGGTCCCATATTGCCCTGGACTTTGTTACTGGCCTACCCTCCTCCAGGGGCAATACCGTGATATTGACGGTTGTGGACCATTTTTCGAAGGCGGCACACTTTATTCCCCTACCCAAATTGCCCTCTGTTAAGGAAACTGCTCTGGTGGTAGTCGATCACATCTTCAGGATTCATGGTCTTCCAAAGGAGTTGGTATCTTGGAAAGGCTTTTGGGGGCCCCGTTCATTATTCCCATTTTTGGAAGGAGTTCTGTCGTCTGTTCGGTGCTTCTGCGAGTCTGACGTCGGGATTTCATCCGCAGACCAATGGGCAGTCCGAGCGAGCCAACCAGGATTTGGAGCGGATGCTCCGCTGTCTGGCATCACACGATCCCGCCTCCTGGAGCCAGCAGCTCACCTGGGCAGAGTATGCCCATAATACACTTCCTGTGGCAGCCACTGGTATGTCCCCTTTTCAAAGTTCTATTGGTTATCAGCCTCCTCTGTTTGCTTCACAGGAACCTGATGCCGCGGTCCCCTCCGCCCAGGCCTTTGTCCAGAGGTGCAGACGCACATGGGAAAGAGCCAGGAGGGCGCTCATTCGGGCGGGGAGATGTGCCAAGGTGGCAGCCGATCGTCGTCGGATTCCTGCACCCAAGTATGTTTGTGGGCAGAGGGTATGGCTTTCCACTAAGGACCTGCCCCTTAAGGTGCCAACACGCAAGCTAGCACCCAGGTTCTTAGGGCCATACCGCATTACTAAAGTTGTAAGTCCGGTCCTGAGGAGAGGTGCTGGGTGCCGTCTCGGGATATCTTGGACCGCTCCTTGATCGAGGATTTCCACCGCCGACAGGCCTCCTCTGTTCCTGGAGCGTCCGGGGTCGCTCCTGGAGGTGGGGGTACTGTCAAGGTGCCGGTCTGATCTGGGTTTGTTTATGTTGTCCTGGTCTGTCTGGAGCACATGGCTGTCAGTTGGTAATTATGTTGCCATGTGCTCTATTGTCTATTTGTTACTCCGCCCATCTCGTTATCTTATCTCGTTAGGGGTACACCTGTTTCTAATCAGTAGTCACCCTTACATTCTCCTCTTGTTTTCTGTCCTGTGCCAGAACGAAATCTCTGCTCTGCTGAGTTAACCTAGCTCTTGTCGCTGTTGACTGTTATCCTGTTTCCTGTTTTGTCTAGCCTAGTCTTGCCTAGTTTCCTTAGCTTTTATTTATTTTTGATATTAGGGTTTTTCTTTTGATCCAGCCCAGTTCTTTCTAGTTCCTAGTTCCTAGTTTTAGCTCCAGCCATTTAGTTTTGTGTTCGTTCTTTCCCTTCCCCTCTACAGCCCCATCTGCCCTGGCTGCTGGAGTTCCTCTCCCCCTCCCACCATCGCCACTCTCTGGCCCTTGAAATTACTTGGAGAGCTGGACTGTCTCGTTGCTCGTGGACTGGTACTTGTGGCCATTTGCTCTGGAAACCCCCTTTTCCTAGAGACCTGCTGTTGAGCTGACTTTCTCTTCCCCGGACATGGTTGGGATCTCTCCAGATTATCCTCTCGGACAGTGGCTTCGCTCCTGTTTGTGTTGAATCTCAAATAAATCCTTGTTATCCCTGCAACTGATTCCTCTTCCTTTACCACCCCTGACACAAGTTATTATATTAACTTTGTTTACAGTGATAAATGATATCCCTGTTGAAAAAAACAGCATATGCTGGTTAGGTATGTTTGATGGGAGAGGGTGTTGCTGGTCTTTGTGGTCATGTGCTGGCAAAGGACCAGCAAAGGACCAGCATAAACCAGCAAAGGACCAGCTTAAACCAGACCAGAAAACGTTCAAAGCATACCTAACTAGCATATGCTGGTTTTTTTCAACAGGGATATAAATAAATATATATGCATAAGTTTAACATAAACCAACATTTTGTATAAAACTACCTGCTAATTTAGGCTAAATCTGCAACCCTGTACCATGTACCCATTTTGGCGTATTTCTATTTTTGTCTAATTTTTAAGGATTTCATTAATATGTTTATATATTACATATTATAATAACATGTTTCATTACACATATCAGGGTTTTAGTATACTCGAACACATTTTGGTAACAGCAAATTCTGAAAAAACAGCATATAGCTATATAATGAGATGGACATTTCCCATTTTCTGAAGCAAGCACTTCCAGAGCCCAAATAGTGAAAAGTGGTGATTATTTTTTCATATTTGTAAGCGATATCATGACGGTCTGCGGGAATGTGACTAAGTGCCTCATGAGGGTAGATGTTTTCTTTGGCTCGAGCAGATGATAAACCGCGGGAACCACAGCTATTATGAATGAATGCTCAATTACACATACATTACGTTATGATTATGTTAGTGAATTAATATCTTGCTCCCACGAGAGAATCGCTATTTGTTCAGTCAGGGGCCGGACTTTTATTTTGAAAACGACGGCAGCCTTCACGTTAAACCCGGAAGTGCAGCTCGCGTGATGATTAGTAACTAATCTGATCAGCTGAACGATCAAAACATTCGTGTCAGGATGTGTTGACATGTTTTTAGAGTTTATATCAGACCTGCGCTTCGTCTGTGAGGTGAGAGGACTATAACATCGCGCTTAAACGGTCATTTAAGAGCAAATACTTCAGTGTAACATACATTGTTTACACATCTGCAGGTTAGATTATCAGGACTGTCATCAATCCACTGCTGTTTACTTTGAGGTACTTTAGAGGATCATGTAAATACCATGTGAATTGATAGTTGATATTTTTCCACGTTTTAGTGAAGTAAAGGGCATCTCAATAAATTAGAATGTCGTGGAAAAGTTCATTTATTTCAGTAATTCAACTCAAACTGTGAAAGCGTGTATTAAATAAATTCAATGCACACAGACTGAAGTAGTTTAAGTCCTTTGTTCTTTTAATTGTGATGATTTTGACATTTAACAAAAACCCACCAATTCACATCTCAACAAATTAGAACACTTCATAAGACCAATAAAAAAAAACATTTGTAGTGAATTGGCCTTCTGGAAAGTATGTTCATTTAGTGTAAATGTACTCAATACTTGGTAGGGGCTCCTTTTGCTTTAATTACTGCCTCAATTCGGTATGGCATGGAGGTGATCAGTTTGTGGCACTGCTGAGGTGGTATGGAAGCCCAGGTTTCTTTGACAGTGGCCTTCAGCTCATCTGCATTTTTTGGTCTCTTGTTTCTCATTTTCCTCTTGACAAAAAAAATGTCCATGGTTCAGGTCTGGTGAGTTTGCTGGCAAATCAAGCACACCAACACCATGGTCAATTAACCAACTATTGGTGCTTTTGGCAGTGTCGGCAGGTGCCAAATCCTTCTGGAAAATTAAATTAGCATCTTCAAAAAGCTGGTCAGCAAAAAGAAAGCATGAAGTGCTCCAAAATTTCTTGGTAAACGGGTGCAGTGACATTGGTTTTCAAAAAACACAATGGACCAACACCAGCAGATGACATTGCACCCCAAATGATCACAGACTGTGGAAACTTTACACTGGACTTCAAGCAACTTGGGCTTATGAGCTTCTCCACCCTTCCTCCAGACTCTAGGGACCTTGGGTTTCAAATGAAATACAAAACTTGCTCTCATCTGAATAGAGGACTTTGGACCACTGAGCAACAGTCAAGTTCTTCTTCTCCTTAGCCCAGGTAAGACGCCTCTGATGTTGTTTGTGGTTCAGGAGTGGCTTAACAAGATGAATACGACAACTGTAGCCAAATCCCTTGACACATCTGTGTGTGGTGGCTATTGATGCCTTAACCCCAGCCTCAGTCCACTCCTTGTTTAGTTCATTCAAAATCTTGAATCGATTTTGCTTGACAATCTTAATAAGGCTGCGGTTCTCTCTGTTGGTTGAGCATCTTTTTCTTCCACAATTTCCTCCACTCAACTTTCTGTTAACATCATTGGATACAGCACTCTGTGAACAGCCATTTTCTTTGGCAATGAATGTTTGTGGCTTATCCTCCTTGTGAAGGGTGTCAATGATTGTCTTCTGGACAACTGTCAGATCAGCAGTCTTCCCCATGATTGTGTAGCCTAGTGAACCAAACTGAGAGACAATTTTGAAGGCTCCGGAAACCTTTGCAGGTGTTTGAGTTGATTAGCTGATTGACATGTCACCATATTCTAATTTGTTGAGATAATGAATTGGTGGGTTTTTGTTAAATGTGAGCCAAAATCATCACAATTAAAAGAACCAAAGACTTAAACTACTTCAGTCTGTGTGCATTGAATTTAAAAGAATACACAAGTTTCACAATTTGAGTTGAATTACTGAAATAAATGAACTTTTCCACGACATTCTTATTTATTGAGATGCACCTGTATAAAAGATATATAGGTATAGTACTATGGTTTTACTCTGGTAGTATCATGATTGTTTTGGAATTGTAACGTTAGCATGTAAATACATGAATATGGCAATTTAGTACCAGGATACACAATATCAAATATCAGCCCAATATTGTACCAAAACAATAAGCGTGGTGTGATACTTTCTGATTGATTCTCTTGGTTTAGATATAATGTCAGACCCTCACTCCATTCTGGCGTGTGTGAGGAGAGGTCTGCGGTTACATGTGTTTAAGGATGTTGCTCGTCAATATCCGGTCATTTTCTGTATCTTCACCTTTATGATCTCCTCCACCATCATCCTCAACCAGTGAGTATCTTGACACACACATTTAATCAAGACATGTTCTGACTGCAGCATGATCTATTTTTTTCTCTAAATTCCACTTTTAGTGTCCATCAGGGTTTTTTGATCCCTGTTATGACTGGTGATTAACAAATGTATTTCCCGGCATGCAGTTAAGTGTCTTTTATATGTTATCGTTCCAACCTTTTTTTTTTTTGTTTTTTTTTGTTTTTTTTTTTTCCCAGGTATATCCACTTTCTCTGATATTTGTTTGTTTCTGGCTGGAGTGATCACATTCTACTGCTCCCTCAGTCCTGAATATCTGCTGCCAAATGTTCTCATCTCAATAAAGACAGAGAGGAAAGTAAGTATTAGTAAAAACAGGTCATTCAAACTTTAAAACCATCCAGATTTGAGGAATGTCAGACGCCAGGAGTGTAATAATGAGAGTCTGTTATAAGAGATTGTTTAGTTACATAAACTCATAAGACTTGCAAGGGAGACTTTCCGTTTCTTCAGTATACATTTGTCAAAAATGTGCGTGCTTGCATTATTATTATTATTATCATTATATTGTGTGGTGTGATCATGCTCATATATTTTTATTGTCTAAAAAGCTTCAGGTGGTAAAACTTTCCCAGTGGTTCAATCAATATTTCAAATGTGAACAATAAGCATCAAAATAGCCAAAACATGGTATTGTAGAACAATCACAGAATATGCATTTACACACCACATCTCCCTTCTCTTGATAATGCTTTATAATAACAGAAGTAGTGGCCTTAACTGGAGGAGCCTCAGCTCTTAAAATAAGGAAGAGTTGCACCCTTACATAACGATCCGATTTATTACAATCAAAACTTTCTGGAGCTTTCATTCAGTATACGGAAATTGACTGTATCTTATTATTATTTTGTCTGGACCCGAGCCTATTTGGGTTTTGGGAGTGACCGATAAAGTCCTCCCACCCCCCCCCTTTTTTAGATTTTTAACTTGAGATACAATTGTAGTAAATAATTAGTGATTAAGGGTGCTCCAATCAGGATTTTTTACTTTTCCAAAATATAATTATCTCACCTAAATGTTTGATCATGCAGTCATTTTTGTTTTTACAATGGGGCAGTTGTTGCACAATCGCTTATACACAGAGCAAGCCTGATTTTGTGAGCTGTATGGCGGCCGGCCCTAGGAGAGCGTGCGAGGGACGAATGGTGTTTAACGCGCACGCTTAAAAGAAATGCAAATTATAAACTTTAGTTACAATGTGACACTGCCTCGTGCAGCTCGCTTATAGTGCAGATGCGATGTGCTGATTTGAAGCCATTTGCGCATTCAGAGAGGCAAAGAGAGAGTTGCTGCTCGGTGATCACTACACTGTTTGTGAAATTACGTCTCACAGAATGCTTTCAATTGACTTCGTAAGGTATTTAATAAAGAAATATGAACTGTACCTCACCTTCAGCATTATGATTATTTTACCCGCGCCGGACAGATTGAGACGGTGCCGCTGCATGTCATGCCAAACCTCTCTTGATGCCCACTTTGCTTGATGTTTGGTTCTTCCTTTCTTTGCTTTCTCTGTCTATCTCCCAGTGCCCCTTTTTATCATGGCGACCTCTGACAAGCAAGGGTCACCCCAAGTGCCTGTACAGCTGGGTAAACTGACCCCCTCTTGCGTAGGGTCAAGTAAGGCCCCGATCAGACAGAACACATGTTTCAGGTTTGAAAACATGAGGTGCACCGCACTGCCTTTTTTGGTTCACTTTGGTTCAGAAAAGAGTAGTGTGCTGCTTTTTTTATGTTGCTAGGCAACCAGCTTATCAGCTGTCCTGTCAGTCTAATCAAGGATTATACCGCTCTAAAATCTTTGGTTTGCTGTTAAAGGGGTCATATGATGTTGCTAAAAAGAACATTATTTTGTGTATTTAGTGTAATGAAATTAAACCACATTATTTTCCACATACTGTACATTATTGGTTCTCCTCTATGCCCCGCTTTTTGAAACGCGTCGATTTTTACAAACTCATCGGTCTGAAAAAGCGAGGTGGCCTGTGATGGCAGCTATCCAGTGCGTTGTGATTGACAGAATACCTCAAGCGTGTGACGGAAATAACCCCTCACCATACTGTGATGCCGTGTCCCAGCGCGACGAGACAACACCAATAAAACCCATTACAAACGAGGCATTTTTTGCATCCAGTGGGGACATAATTATGTATTATAATGACTTATGCTGTCTTTTTACGCTTTGCGTTGCGTTGCTTCGCGTCGCGTAAACATAAAACCATGTGTCTGCATTTGTGATCGGAGAAACAAAAAAAACAACAAGCCTATTCTACACTGCTCAAAACTTGCATTTGAATTGTCAGTGGCAAATTCTTTAAATATAAAAAAGTACTTACAGTCTGTGAGTCAGAACAGCCGGCATTGTAGTTTACTCCCCAGGATCAGGAAACAGTCCTCCATTAAATGTGCTGCACACATCTGAATATTATGGTTAAACTGTTCTGGAACAGTGTTACACGACTTTACCACTGATTTCTAGTCGTGTCATCTTTTGGAAGACCAAACAAAGTATTTTCGCTTTTACAACGAAACACACAGCATCTTCACAACATGGTGGCGGCAGCAGCAACAATAAAGTTACGCCTTCTTTCTTTGCGTGAACATTTGGGCGGTGTTATGTAAATCTTCCCACACAGTGACATAGACATGTGGGGGCGTGTTTAAACGAGGCGTGGTATTATTTAGTGAGGGACTGTCGGAGCCAGTCTTAATTTTAAAGAATATTCTTTGGGTGTGAGACCTTTCGTCTTTGCAAACTTAGGGAGATTTATTCACGAACAGCTTGTACAGCCAAAGAGAAAGGAAAACTTGAAATCGTATCATATGAACCCTTTAAGGTAAAACTGTATTATTTGGCCAGAAATTAAAAAAAAAAACATTCCAGGTAACCTGCGACAGGCACCACAAGTTTCTCCTCCATCATTGCAGTCTCTGGACGTTCTAAGCAACTGTAAACCTCCGTCACCACAACGGAAGACCCACGTCTACATTCATTTGGACAATGTAAAAAAACCGCGAATGACGTTGGGCGCTTTTCTGCTTAGAGTTGTCTTCAGGCACTCAGAGCGCTACAAAAACGCAAGGCGCGGCTAAAACGCGAGGCATGCAAGACGCTCTCTGCCAATAGAAAACAGTTTTAAAAAAGGCGCCCCTTACTGCAAAAAAAAAATGTTCTTTCTGATCGGGGCCTAATGAAGTCATCATTGGCACTAGTGCTTTTTTTTATATCCCAACAAATGGTCCCTTCTTGTTACTCTGCTGCTTCAGCAAGTCATCGAGGTCAGCGTCTCATACCATACCAGAGTGCTTAATGTATGCTGACATCAGTCTTTCTATGTAGTCTGCTCCATCTTTCCTGGCCCTGTGATTAACAGAAGTACTGTACCTTGGACCAATCAGAATCAGTTTTACTTTTGATACAGTCTTTCAGCAACGGTGAGATCACTTCCCATGCATCTTTCTCCACTCCAGCTCCCAGATATAATTTCCCCAGCTCCCTTTCCATCTTCGCTCTTTTTAGTACTGCTATTAGCCGTGAGGGGGCACAGTTGAGCGTCTCCTTTCACTCCTGGCCTTCTGGCCCCCAGATGGTCTCAGGCAGGAAGGAATCCATGTCATCTTCCTGATCTGTATCTGGGTCTGCCTTAGAATGCTCAAACATGGCCTACACCATTCTGAGGTCACTGTGATCTGGATACTGAGCGGAAACTGGGGGAGCATATTTACATTTACATTTAATCATTAGCAAGCTATCCAGTCGCGGACTCCAAATGAGGACAATACAAGCAAACAAACCAAGAGCAGCAATATATACAGTAAGTGCTATGACAAGTCCAAGTTTAGCCTAATGCAGCACATTTAGCAAGTTTTTTTTTAATAATAATAAAAAAGAATAAAGAAGTAGAATACTGCAGATCTAGTGTTAGAGGGTCAATTTGTTATTATGAGTTATCCAGAATTAAAGAAGACAAGCAGATAGAATAGAGAGTGCTAGTGTTAGAGGGTCAAGTGTAGATGGAGATGTCTTTCGCCGTTTCTTGGGCAGGACGTTTCACCAGCAGGGAACAGTTAAGATAAAAGTCTGTGAAAGTGATTTTGTTCCTCTTTGGGATGGAACTATAATGTGCCATATAATGTTCTCTTGCAGATTCTGGAGCGCACATAAGATTTCCATTGAGAGTCTGCAGCTCACTTTCAGATGTTCACTGTTGTCTCTGTAGATCTTGCATCTTGTTACTGCACTAAGTTATAACAATAAAGCAGAGAAAACCCAAAATCTTCAGGAGAGGGAAAGGGCAAAATAACAAAGAACTATTTACAGTAGATAACTGACTAGTAAAGTAAAAAGACAACAAAGAAACTTCCCTAACTCGCGTGCTAATCAAAAAAAGGAGAAAAATAATATGACTGGTTCCCAACTCCCTACAGAGTTTTTCACAACTTATGAGCGGGTGAAAGGAATTTGTTTGTCTGAAGTCTTCTGCATTCTTGTATGTGCACCACATGAATCACTCGTAGCTAGGGCAGTAATTACAGTAATTCTCTGAGCTGAGAGGCAATTGAAAAAAGATAGAGGCGTGCAAGTGCACATAATAGCAGGAGAAAACCCCACACACACCACCTAGACACAAACACATTATAACAACATTTAAATAAATAAAACTACATAAATATGTGTCTTTGGTCATAACAGTCGCTAGCATGATAATTTTTTCCTTCAGTTTATCACTAAGCCCATTAATATGCCTCTCAGATTGGGAGTTTTTAATCTTGTGCTGGTCTTTCTTTTCTTTGTGTGTCCACAAAACTTTGACCAAATTATAAAAGTCCACCTATGCCTTTTTGTTACCGACAACCATAATTTTCTGTATTCTTGTAGGCAGTCTTAAACATCTCTGGTGACCACTAGCTACCCTACATCACATATAAACCCACATTTTGAGATGATCTCAGCTCCTGTCTTATCCATGAACATAACATCTCTTCTAAGCTCTCACTCAAGGCTACCTGTAACCACAGCATGAAAGCATGGATATTTGGATATAGATAGTGTTTCATATATATATATAAGCTATTTGAGTATATAGTGTTATGTAGGCAATTAATATAGAAGATATATCTTGATTCGTCAGACCAGGCCACTTTCTTCCAATCATCCCGGTCAAATCTTGATGACCTTGAGCCCATTTCATGTGTTGGTGATGATGGCCTGCAGTTAGACAGTGACACTCTACAACTTTGGTTTGCATTCTGTATATATTATCAGCATTATATTGAATCCAAGTCACCTTTATTTATATAATGCATTATCCAATACAGATTGTTTCAAAGCGGCGTCATGGTAAAAAAAACAACTATCAGTGATGCAAACTTCATCAAATATGTAGACACTTCGTGAAGCAAATCTAAAAAGTCAATAGTGTCATTATTCAGCTCCAAGTACGTTCAGTGTTGGTTCAGATCATTTTCCAATAAATCAATTATGAAACAAGTTCAGTTCAGCTATAAGCAGCTCTCAATAGTGTACATTAAACAGCTCAAGTCATTGATTCGTTCAGTTCAATAAATCAATGTTGAACAAGTTCATTCGCTAAAGCAGCGCTCAATAGTGTAATTAACATCTTTTGTCACAAAAAAGTTTTTCATTTTTTGTGGGGGGGAATGTTTTTTCAGTTCAGAGTTTCCCCCAGTTCAATAACCTGTTGATTTGTCAATTATACACAAAGTGTTTCCTATAACGAGATCTACAGAAGACAACAGTGTCATTATTCAGTTCAAGTTTTGTTGTCATCCAATAGTGTCAGTTGTCAAATACGTGACATCCTTTGAGACTTTAATGTCTGTACTGTATTAATGATTAATATACTGTATGTCTGTGCATCCTCAGCCACAGAAACAGCAAGAATTATTCCCGCTGGGTCACAGTTGTGCAGTATGTGGGAAAAACCAGTGCAAACGCCACAGGTATGATATAAAATCTTTCGGGGAAAATGTTTTTTAAATTAAGACTAAAAGAGTTGTTGGAAGCTTAGTGATGTTGAAGTCTGCAGCCCAATATATCCTTTCAAGCTTACATTTAGCTTTTTAATTATGGCTAATGAATTTTGGCTTCAAAATTGATAGTTGTGTTCAAGCTCTGGATTATCATGATGAACAAAACGTCCAAGAATCAGAAAGTTTTGTTGGTCAAAAGCTTATTTTCTGCAACATTCCAAAAGCCAAATGGAAAAATTCATGGGTTTATGTCAGGGGAACCAAGGTGATACAAAACTTCTGAGTCTGTTTATTTGGACAAGTAAGCACATTTAAACCCTTTTCCACCAGCCTGCTGTAATGTGGAAAAAAATCCTATATTTAAGGTTCATTGTTCATTTTTTGATGATTTAAGTGCAGCTACCAATTAGTATCTCTGTGTTTAAGCAAGGAGTGAGAACACAATATTGGGTTTTAAAGACTTTTTTAAACACTATTCATCTTGGGTTTAAACTTAAAATGCAAAGAAAAATTCTAGCTTGAAAAAGACAAACCAAACAAATAATTCTGTAGCATTCTACAATACAAATTAAAGGGCAAGATCAGTTGTTTAGTATTTTGAAAAAAAAAAAAAGATTAAATAATGATGACATAAATGTAATTATTTGTGTTTTTATTCCAAAGACCTACCCTTCTGCTGGAGAACTATCAGCCGTGGCTGGACTTAAAAGTGCCGTCCAAAGTAGATGCCAGTATTTCAGAGGTAGAGCCATAATTCCAGTCATGAGTAAAATGATATATAAGCAAATTAATAAATCAAACTAATAAATCCTTTGTTTGACTGATCTTCAGGTTTTGGAGTTAGTTCTAGAGAACTTTGTATACCCATGGTACAGGTGTGTCTGCTTTAAAGGCAAAAGTTACTCTTATTCCATGCTTTAGCTGGAAAAATGTAAGCAAGATTCAACTTTTTTTTCTTTTATGATGTTTTGCCATTAGAGATATTACAGGTGATGAGGCATGTGTCGATGAACTGAGACAAACCATCCATTTCTTTGCTGCAGTTCTGGCTCACCGAGCACAAAGAGTGCATACACCTTCACACAATTCACAATTTACATACTGTAGCTTTCTATAGATTTACAAAGTGGCATACTGACTAAAACTGTCTTGTAGGTGGATGTTCCCTTAGTTTTGATGGACAAAATGATGAAGGCCGCTATGAAGCACATTGAGATCATTGCAAAAGCACAGCAGAAAGGTGCGTCCTGTGATGAAATCATTTAATATCAGAGGAGCTTCGGTCTAGAATTACAAGAACTAAATAAATAAGCTATCAAGAGATGGTTGGTTCTTTAAACTGAACCGTGGGACTTCCATTCACCTATAGAGCATCTCTCATCTTAAGTGTAAAGGACAGTTTGCATTTGTGGCACCATCAGTTTAATTAATTTTGTTAACCATCTTTTTTTGTTCAAATGGTGTGAGCAGTGAAGAATACAGAGGGTCTCCAGCAGGCAGCACTAGCTGAATACGGTGCCGATCTGCATGTGGCTCTGCGGAGCCGCAAAGATGAGCTGCTGTACTTGAGGAAGCTCACAGAGCTGCTGTTTCCTTACGTCATGGCCCCTAAAGCTACAGACTGCAGGTGCATCTCTACACACCCCACTACCTGCTCAACAGTTTGGTCATTTTTTTTATCTTAATAAATTATAAGATTATATATATATAGAGTAGGGATATATATATATAAAGATATAGTTTTAGTGCTGTCAACGATTAATCGCATAAAAAATAAAAGTTTTTGTTTGCATAATATATAGTATGTGTTCCTTTGTGGGTGAGGTATTTAATGTCTATCTAAATACACACACATTCTATTTATTTTATGATCAGTATTTTTATAGTAGCTTACTGTGTTACAGTCTATATTAGATGAAAGTTATTATTATAGAAATATAATTTTAATATATACACAACATAGTTTTCTAAATATATCCATCATGTTGTTGTGTGTTGTGTTTTTTATATAGAGCATAATTAAGCAACAAGTACACATACATAATGATGTACACAATAACTTTTTATTGTGTATGCAGGTTATCGTAGGACGCACATATTTGTATATAATTATGGTTTTCAAAGTGTTGGCCTCCTTCCTGATTTCTTATTTTTTTGCAGGTTTGTCACACTTTAATGTTTCAGATCATCAAATTAATTTAAATATTAGTCAAATATAACACAAGTGAACAACATGCAGTTATTAAATGATGGTTTTCATTATTAAGGGAAAACTAAATCCAAAACTACATTTTTGGTCAACGAGCTGTCGTGTTACAACGTGCAAGCACAAAGGGACGAGAAATTGATGCGTAGTGTATTATCTGTGCAACAGTTATTGAGCCTTTCTTTTAATGGTTTTAAATTTCAGTTACTGTGCGCGTTAAAAACAATTTATAGTTTTTTTCTACGCCCGTGTTTTGTTCTCACAGCCACCCGGTAGCAAGTAACAAAACAACATTAAACTGCGGCAAGAAGATAAAGTCCTTTTTGCAAAATCATAGATGTGTTTACAAATCAAGTATAATGGGAACACATACTGCTGACTGCTGTAACCGAACGCGACCAGTGTTTTAAAGGCTGAACGAATGACTGACAGTCACAGCGGAGGAAAGAGTTTGTGTGAACTTTAATTTAAGGACTTAAATATTCATATGTAGCTTACATTAAGCTATCGTATGGCTTCAGAAATAACACAGAATAATTCGCACAATCGTAAAAAAAAAAAAAAAAAAAAAAAAATCGTGCTTTGATCGGCTCTCTCTGCACTGATACCCGATCTGAGACAAAATGGCACTATCCGAAGGCTGTACCCGATATATGCTCGGGATCGGCATCATCCCTAAAGATAATGATAAATATACTATTTTTAAAAAACTCTCAATATTATAGAATAGCAGAGCGGTCCACACCCAACTATAAACTTAAAGGCAATCACGTTCAGAACGTATTTTTGTTCCAGCTGATGCGCTAAACATTGACAGCCAATCAATCATCCTGCTGTCCACGATCTGGAGAATTGAAAGTGGCATAACGCGCATGGCCGCTTAGAATAAACATGGACAATCGTCCTCTGTGGTGGATGTTAATACGGTTATCTTTGTAGTTACGCGCTTGGGGTGAACGTGCCTTTATTCCTCCCAGGCTCATGCATTTATTTGATAAAATACGTAAAAACAGTATATATGTGATGTTATTTAAAATGTAATTTATTTCTGTGAGTCAAAGCTGATTTTTCAGCAGCCATTTCTCCAGTTTTTTTTAGTGTCAAATGATCCTTCAGAAATCAGTCTAATGTGTTTATTTGGTGATCAAGAAACATTTCTTAATATTATCAGCGTTAAAAACAGTTGTGCTGCATAATACTTTTGTACAAAATCATAAGAGTATATTTTTTTTTTCAGTAGTTAATTTAATATATAGAAAGTTCAAACGAAACCTGGCATTTAGTTTTGAAGCAGATATTTGTTTTGTCACAGCTTTTGCTGCACTTGATTAATTGATGCGTCCTTTCTCAATAAAAGCCCTTAACTTTCTTAAAAAAAGAAAAAAATCGAGATGTCCCGCTAAGCTTATGACAGTACATAGATCCCATCTTCACAGTCTCGAATGTGAACTTTTCTGTGTGAAAAAAAGTGTGTATGGAGGAGCAGTTGATGTTTGTGCTACCTAGGGGTTTAAGCTTGGTTTCGGTATCTCCGATTTTGGGCCCGAGACCTGATTCGGAGATGTCATGACAGGTTCTGTTTTTCCGTGCCATGATGCTTTCGGGGCTGATCCTGGGAGTGACACAGCTTAAATGAGTACATTAAACATAGTCTAAATTAATATCTTTGTTCTTCCGCTGGAATAATTAATTGTATACAGTATTAGATGAGAGTGTGTTTCATTATAATTAAATTGACTTACAGTATAGTGTGTTATTAATTTCATTAATAACATACATTATTTCCAGTATTAGTGTTTTTTTTTTTTTTTGTGCAATCGCTGCATGATACACCGTGTTAAATTGGGTAAAATAATGTTGTTTTTTCTCTTGTGTTTGTTAATCATAGTCATGAATCCACTTTTTTTGTTTGTTTTCCAGGACACAGTGAACCACATGGCTCAGTCATTGAAGACTAACTAGAGTGATCCCAAATGATTATGTCTGGTCATCAGACTTTCCTGCGCCTTTAAACAGTTTTTTTTTTCTTTCTTTTTTTTTCTGTCATTTGTGCGGTTAGCCTAGCCAGGAACTGAACCCTCCATCAGAGCGCTGGTGCCCTTCTTGGAGAAGTTGCAGCCACAACGCAACCCAAAATCTCGGTGTGTACTTTGGCCCCTTAATATTACATTTCAGTTTTATCGAATACGTCTAAGTAAAAAAGAGGTTTTATGTGTTAAAGGTATATGAGTCACTTTCAAAGTGTACTGTAGGATAATCTTTCATGTTTTTTTGTTATGAGTTCTTTCATCTTGAACCAAAACCGTACAGCGTTTCGTTTGTCTGTTCTTCGGTCAGGTGGTTGAAGTTTGGATTTACAGGGAGATCCAGAGAGCAACGGATCTGTGGTAAAGTCCGTTTTATGAGGTTTTTATTCCCTGAGGAGGAAGGAGCGGTACCGTCCTGCAGTTCTGCCTGACGTGGGTGAGTGACCTGCATTCACTGCTGACATGCACGCATGGCATGATGGTCCATTTAGGAAAATACTCCTGAAAGGGGAGAGGGTTTCTGATGTAAACAAAAATATGTGCAATAATTCATTAAAGAGCATTCCAGATTGATAACTAAACATTACACTGTAAGGGAACAGGTCAATTTAGCTCAAAGGGAATCATTTAAGATTTTAAAGTGAATTTGGACAGAATCACTGTTTTACGTCTGATCACTGAGACGGCCAGCGATTCATTGAACGAGCCGTATAACATCAATTCTGCAATGGATATTAATATCCAAAGTATAGTGAAAACACTATTTATTAGCACAGTAACAAGATCGGCAGTTTAAGACATTAACTTGTGAGCACAAAACACAAGATACTTCTCTTTTCAATATGAATAAGACTTTATTGGATAAATCTAAGACATATAAACTAATCTAACACATAAACACACGCATTCACACATTCACACAAATTGCAGAAAGCGAGAAAGTAAGGAAAAAATGAGTTTAAGGAAATGAAAATGTGAAACCCCAAGTTTACAGCAAAATGTGAAAATGCATAGACATGAACAACCATCAATCACTTAATTAACCCTCGCATTGAGTTCCTCAATGAGGTTAAAATTTATATTAAAGCACCATGGTCACTTGAATATGGAGGGTACTTTACAATTCTTGTGGGCGGGTTTTCCTTCCTTGTCTGGTTGCCGAAAGGGGTTTCCCGAGGTCGCTGATTTGCTGGAAGTTCAGTCTTGGGAAGCCAGTGGTTGGGCGTTTGCTGACGACGTGGAGTTGTGGCCTGGTTGAAGTTTTAGACAGCACTCGAGGACACGTCGTTAGGCAAAACTTACATCTCACACGAAAGCTCTCAACGGAAATAACCGAAAGTAAACGAAGTAGAATAAAAGTTGCACGAGAACTGGGGAGGTCCGCGTTTCCTCCACTCAGTTTTTGGATGACTGGTCTGTACCGAGCAACGCTCAAAGGCGAAAGAAGCATGAATTAAAAAGCATAGCTCCAGACTCTGGCCCTAAAAAGACGAAATGAAACAAAGAGCGAGCAAAGAAGGGGCGAGAAGGGTTGAAGAGCGTGATTTGATGGTGTCCTGAGTATTTAAACTGGGCTGTTGGACACCTCCAAATAATGGTTTTTGACCGCAATTAGGATGTCGCTTTGCTCGGTTTTGGTTATATTTCTCTTCCCCATTCAATAAATCAAATGTTGTCTTATCAGTCACATGGTCCGAGTTTTTCCCGCTCTCGCAGAGTATAATTTTGATTTCTATAACAAGAATATGATACTTTTGACAAAGAATTGATTGGAAGAAATGTTTAAAGCAAGAAGATTCAAACACACGCATACTAAACCTGAATATGATCCTATAAACTATTCAATAGTTATTCAGAATACATACATAATAAATGATTAAGACCTGATAGACACACACGTAATATGGAGTTATGCATAGAAATGATTAGTTGCTCACAAGTCCTTTTAGTGTCATTTAGATGCATATTTTCATGGAAAGGCAGTTTCTGTGCCATTCTGTGACTGTATGTGAACATTTCTGTGAAGACCAGAGATTAAGAAGTCTGTAAGGAATCTCTGAAAGTCTGATCTTTGTCTCCTAGGTGGGGGATGTCAATTCTAAAGCGCTCGAAGTGAGTGTGTTACTATCACGTAGGTCATGCTGTCATCTCTTTGACCATTTAATCTTGATTACTTGCCCTAAAATTGACAATCTCCTTCCTGAGTTGTTATGATTAGTGTGTTCCTTTTGTGTTGATGTTGAAAGCTGTTCTGTGAAAGAGTTGGTTAGGCTTGCTTCAGACTGGCTAGTGCTAGGGTTTGATTTATGAACATCCTGTTGTCTTGGGGCCTCTGTGGAATTCGGCTCCTGATGTTTCAACCATGTTTTTGACCAAATCTTAGATTTTCTGATTCGGTCTGATATCCTACACAAAGAAGGATCAAAGAATGAATTTCATCTTCAAATAAGATTGGAAGATAGCCACACTTTTAAATCTTCACCTACTGTTTCTGATCTGTAGTCTCTGATTTTAGTCTTTGTCAAAACCAGTTCAGAAAGTCAGGTCCAGTTGAGTTGGGGAAAAAAATCTCTTAAATCTATTAAAATTGGGTTTTTCTATTTTAAAATTGATTTATGCATATTGAGTAAGAAGTGATTTGCTCAAGTACAGATCTTAGGACCCAAGAAATGAAATCTGATCAAATGAAATAGACTTTATTATTGTCCCCAAGGGAAATTTGTGTTGTACTCCGGTGGTTTTACAGGTACCAAGACCAGTTGGATCCTTAAAGGAACAACCCACACACAAACACAGGACCACACACACACACACACACACAAAGAAGACCTTTAATTTGTGGTGTACATCACACTGAATAAGCAACTTTATGTTGGTTTATACAGTGAATTTGCATACGAGTTCAACTTGAATCCAATTCAAAATCCAAATGGGGAAGTTTGTTTACCTCATGTAAATTCCTGATCATGACGTTTCGTAGTTGAATGATGGCAGTTGCCTGGTGAATTTCACTGTACAAAGGTAAAAGTGACTAGAAGTGGTGCATAAAAATGCATTAATTGCAATTAAGTTTGAGTTGCTATGGCAGAGTTACATTAGTCGGAAAAGATAACTTTTTACTTAAAATGAAATGTGGTCCTAGCACTCGTGGAAAACACGCAGATGAAGGACTCATTGGACAAATATTTTTCCAACCTACCATTACACCATCAGGGAATTTAATGAAATTGCATTCTAAATACGTTGACATTAATATTGAGTTGGTCCCCCCTTTGCCGCTTCCACTCTTCAACGAAGGCTTTCCACAAGATTTTGGAGTGTTTCTGTGGGAAATTTTGCCCATTCATCTAGTAGAGTATTTGTGAGGTCAGTCACTGATGTTGGACGAGAAGGCCTGGCTCGCAATCTCTGTTCTAGTTCATCCCAAAGGTGTTTGATGGGTTTGAGGTTAGGGCTCTGTGTGGGCCAGTCAAGTTCTTCCACACCAAACTCATTCAGCCATATCTTTATCCACCAAACTTTACAGCTGGCACAATGCAGTCAGGCAGCTAACTTTCTTCTGGCATCTGCCAAACCCAGACTCGCCCATCAGGCTGTCAAACAGAGAAGCGTGACTCACCATCTGATGCTTGCCATTGTTCTGGTTGATGGTGAGGCTTGCATACAGTTGCTCGGCCATGGAAACCCGTTCCATGAAGCTCCTGCCGCACAGTTTTTGTGCTGATGTTAAAGGTGCAGTATGTAAAGTTGACGCTGGGCGGTTGAAATTTGGGTACGGTGGGGGGGGGGGGGGGGCATTCCAAATTCTAAATATGTTTTCTCCCCCCTCCCCTCAGACGCTTCTGCTCCAGCAAGTTGTCAATTGAAGTAACGCCAATGGGAATAATCGCATTCGACAATGGAAGCAGTGAGTCTTACACTGTAAGTTGATGAGTTATTTATTCCTTGAATATTAATAGCCCTCTGTCTTAGAGGTTTTTAGATTGATGCCAAGGCTTTTTAGGTCGGTATAACGCATCTCTGGAGCCTTTCATTTGCTGGGCTTCCGATGGCGTGCGATAAACACGTTTTCCCGCGCTCTGGCAACCCCGAGTGTCAAAATACTACGGTTTAAACTGGGCATGGCCGGAATCACACAGATACCAAACAAAAGCAGGCATGCACCTTTTCAAAGTAGAATAACTGGCTGTAGAATTGTTTTCGTAGAAACAAGTATGTGAACTTAGCATTTTTCCTAAATATCTGCAAACACATTATAGTATTTTTATGCTTTAGTAGAGTCAAAAACTTACATACAGCACATTTAATGTCAGTGAGAAGTTTGGAGCTCTTCAGCTATAAATCAGCAGGCACTGAATGACTTTACACTTTCACACTCAGTTATCCACTATGTGAAATTGACACCTAGTCGCAGGGAATTGATTGGACTGGCATGATTTGTCACAAACAACCGAAATTAACTTCGGTGGACTTAAACTTGAAAAATCTTTCCACAGTTAAAATAAAATTCCTTCTGATTTTCATTCATGTTTATTTCGTGCTTTGTCTAGTAAATATGAAAAGATGATCGGTTCACATGCCGCTTGAAATGAGGCACTACAGTGATCTGTCACAACACATTAAAGAGCCACAAAAAAGTATTTATTGATGATAATAAAAAAAAAAATTTGAAAGCTGAAACTTGTCTCATACTGTGCCTTACCTCATCGACCATCTTTAGTTCCAGAATTAAATGTACAGTACTAAAGTACTGGGACGTTTTTGCGCGAACTATTTCCCAGTACCATTTGAAGGGTTGTATTCGCACCGACAGTGTACGGAAGACGGTCGACCCCCATTTACATTCAACTTGTTTCGCGCGTTCACACCGTAAACACAGAAACCACCGTTACACAGAAGAGATGAGGAGCAGCTGTGATCGAATAAGGTGTTGTTTTGTTTTCAAACCCCCTCGAGGGTTTCACAATATGGACATGAAATGCGACGTATAGGTCTGCATAAAGCAATTGAGAAGAACGGAAGGAGGACAAGAATCTCGCACGACCACTGGCAGTGCACAGATTTCTACAGTGTCTTGCACTTTCAGTCGTCCTTGGCGCTCTATCGGCGGTTCTCCAAACTTGCAAAATAAGTTGACACAAAGAATTTGCAGTATGGTTTCCAAAACGGCGTGTTTAAAATCATGGGTGAGGGTGTTTTCATACGCGTTTGCTCAATCAATGTCTACTTACGTCACGATCAGTTACCAGTTGTGCTGGTTAGACCCTGCACAACTGGTCCCATTAGTAGGATCTAATTTGGTTCTTGAAAAAGGCAGTCCGGTACTAAAATCTCTCCCAGTTCCAGCGGTGCGAACACGCGGAAAGTGGGTAGTTCCACAATTAGTTATGGTACTATGAAAAGGTTCCTGCGGTGCGAAAGGCCCTATTCCAAACGTAACCTGCTCTGCTTGTCGGACGTATCAACAGTAAGGGTTGAAAGGGTTCATTTATCACATTTCTCTCCAGTGAGAAGTAGATTACAGTTTGAATTTGGATCATGCATCTATTCATTTCTATGTTTGAACAGTTGTATTTGTATTGTATTACAACTGTTGTTGTCAGCAGTCATTATGAATAAATGGTGTATGTGTTGAGTTTACATCAATTGTAAGCTTTTCAAACATAGTTATGAATGGATTTGAGGGTCTTTGTGCTCTTAAAGCTTACTAAGCTAAATGGTTGCTGTTGGCCACAGTTGGGACCATCACTGATGTCCGTCGCCTATTTTTTTGTGCTGTTTGTTCCCACCTTTGAACTGTGAATGTCATGGAGTGGGAATCAGTCTGGTTGGCTGTTCAGCTTAGCGAACCATTGCATGAAAAAAACACTAAATGTAAGTGATGAATGCAAGCAAACAATAAAAGTTAAGATAACATACACTGAAGACGCTTCTCATTTTTTTTGTCATCTCATCTGTATCGATTTTTTTGAAATGGTCTGTGGTCAAAAAGATTGGTGTAAAAATTGTAAACAGGCACTGCTTTGTTTAGATTTGTATACAGGTTTTTCCTTTGGAATATAGACTACGGTCCACCTCTGTAAGGGAGACAATTTCTCACTCGTCACACAGGCACAGAACATACATGCTCGCTGGCTGTTGGCTGTAGTGTTCACAGTCAGTTCAAGTGCAGTTTTTTTGCACCAAAACAGTCGACCTGAGGCGACATTGCAGTTGGCTTTCGATGCCACTAGTTCACTAGTTGATGTCAGTCTGGTGTGTTTGGGCCTTTAGAAATGAGTTTCAAGATGGTTAAAGGGTAACATACACAGAGACACGCAGAACATGCAGGATTAATATTTAAGTAGTATTTTTTGCTGCTAAATATTTACAGATACTAGTCTATATTGTGACTCTTTGAAAGAAACTGCATGTGGACCAATAGGAAGTCTTCTCCTTTCTGTGCCTTGCACTGGAATCTTCTTCTTGCCCTCTAAGATATCTGGAAGTTGTTCTCAGCAGCCTCATCTAATGACTTGTTTATGTTAGTCCACAAAGATCCAAACAATATATAGCAAAGCTTTCTCCACTGTGGAAGTCAGAGAGGGACCTCGTCATAACACTGGGGCCTGGAATTTCCTAGGACAGGGGTTCCCAAACTTTTTTTTTTCTCTCTCTGTAAGATGAATCCCTTAGCTGTAAAATATTTAAGTACAAACGATACACTTTGAGTTGCTTAGAGACACACAACAGTTCTGCTGTGGCTACTGACAATATCATGTCAGAAATGTAACACAATATTGATTTCTTGTTTATTGAACTGTTGTTTGCAATCATGAGATATGTTCGGGAAAAATAGCACTTTTGCTGTATGATAAGTCAAAAGTAACATATATTATATTAATTTAAACAATTATTATCAAACAATCTAATACTTTTAGTAACATAAATATAATCTGACAGTGTAGCATAATCTTTCAATTAGTTAATTCATTATCTTCTTGTCGTTCCCACCAGTATCCCCTGTACAACTGCGTGTTTTTTTGCGAAATAGTGTCCGTTTTTGGCTTTTAGTCTAAAGCGCAGGCTTCTGATAAAAATGCTAATTAATCTCTGCAGCAGTGCGCTTTTCGCCAGGAATATAGCCGTTTACCCCTGTAACCTCATTAAACAAAGCAGCAGTGCTCATATTTAATCAATTAAATAGCCTTTTGAAGTGTAAGGTATATCTCAATGTACATGTATATTTAGTTTTTTTCACTGGAGCACCACCTGAGTCTTCTCCTCCCATCCCATTTCTACCAGTGATCAACCTTGTTTCCTTCCCACGTTTTCCACCAGCTCCCTATCACTAGTATCACTGGCCGAGTTGCCAAGTTGAGGGGACAATGGTTTGAATTTGTATGTGGGTCGCTCGTGTGAGAAGATGCGTTTCATACCATATCTCTACAACGACACACCTTTGGGAATTTCTTGTAGTGATTAGTGATATACTGAAGGTTTGGCCCATACAATTATGGGAGTTGTTTACCGGAAGCGAATGTCAAGCACCCATATAAATATAGAGCCAGTGTGATTTTGGTTTTTAATAGAAAGATGGTAAAAATATGAGAAAATACGGGAAAATAATTTCTGAGGGATGATAGCGGGATCACATGGTAAAACGGAAAAACCGGAGGGTTGACCGGGGGGTATGGAAAAAAGAATTAGAAAAGTGAGGAGGAGGTGTAAGTCTGTTGGAAACCTGCAGTTTTACTCCAATTTTAACTGTCAAATGATCAGAAAGTGACCTCAGGGGAGTCAGAGCAGTTCTGAAGATGTGTTCCTAAGTAGTTTATGTCATCATGTAGAGAGACGACAGAATCTGAATCCCCGCAGAGCGTCGCATACTTTGTACTTTAGAAAACAACAAAAACCGCGCGTCTGTGCCATTTACATACACAGAGACACGCAGAACATGCAGGATTAATATTTAAGTAGTATTTTTTGCTGCTAAATATTTACAGATACTAGTTCATATATTGATTTGATTTGATTTAAGTGTAATGACCTATTTTTGATTAATTCATCCAAACTTTGATAAATTCCGTGACATTCCGCGTCATACAGTAATTCCCATTTATATGACTGGATTCCGCGATCCCGTCTGCGTTTTCTGCGTTGCGGAAATCATAGATAATATTGAGGTATTTTCCAACTTCAGTGTAACGTTAGTGGATTATGATTTATTGCAAATTAAGCAATGTCTGCTGCTGCTTTACCTTTGAGAGACAACTGATGCGTGATCACTGAAGCAGCTCCAGTTAGCAAGCGCTTTCGGAGTGAGAGTAAATTCCGCTTTGATTGGTCGTGACTCCCAACAAATCAGATGAGCAGTGGGCGGAGATTGCTTTAGGCCACAGATTGGTGAGTTCTGACAGGCTGCATCAGAGCCAAATAGCGCATTTCAATATTAATTTATTTTATCGGCGAATCGGTTTTAAAAATGACCGATACGATAATCATAAAAATACTTGATATCGGCGCCGATAATCGGTCGACCCCTAATGTAAATGCAAAAATCCATACACGACTTTTTTGCCCCCATAACTTTTTTTGTTAGGGCTATACGGCTTCCTAATCGGCGCCTGACATGCAGTCAAATCACCCCCCCCTCCATCCTGCATCGTGTTCGTCGAAAATTGTGTACAAGTTTAGTTGACGTATGGGGCGGGGTGCAATAATAATTTTAATGCAACATTTCTTTCAAAATCAATCGCACCAATTTAACATGTTAGCTCTGATATATACACATATATGTATATATTATTCAGTGGATCAAGAAGAATAGATAACTTAGTTAATATATTATGTATTGTGAACAATAATTGCATTATGTTAATGTATACAATGTTTAATGTTAAACAAGCCTCAGACTGGAGGTCTGTACGGAGAGTGGTGAGGACAGTGGAAAAGATCATCGGCTCTTCACTGCCTTCCATCCAGGACCTCGCACACAAACACTGTCTGACCCGTGCCCAAAACATTACAAAAGACCCCACCCATCCTCATCATGGACTGTTTACGCTGCTGCCCTCTGGGAAAAGGTTTCGCAGCATTCGGGGCAGAACAGCAAGGTTCTGCAACAGCTTTGCAATCCGACTCCTGAACTCAAAATAATCTCTTAACCATTATATCTCACTGAATCCCCTGCAGTGAGCTCCATGTGATCTAGATGGGGATACTGCAATAATAGTATTTATTTATAATGTGCAATAACTGTATGTTTATATGCTGCCACTTCATAATTGAAATAATTTGATTTAGATGCCTAAATACTATGTGCATTATCAATATCTATAAGCCGCTGTCAGTTCTTTTTAGTGCTATATTTTAATGCAGGCTGTAGCGTCTTTTATTATATTTTTATTTTTTTAGACTGATTCTGTACAGTAGTACATGTTTAGTTAGTGCAGTATTTATGAGCCAGTGAAACAGAATTTCGTTCACATGTGCACTCTGTATGTACAGTTTCTACCTACCTACCTAAAATGTTAACTAAGGTTAAAGGAATAGTTCACTAAAAATCTGTCCTTGATGTTTTTGTGTGTAGAGGAGTTTAATGACCGGATCCTGTGTCCTGATCTGAGTGACACGGAGATGCAGCGTTTGCATGAGGAAGTGCAGAAGATCTATGAGATGTACTGTCTGGAGGAGAGCATCGACAAGATCAGCTTTGACCCCTTCATCATAGAGGAAATCCACAACAGTCAGTCTCATTACAGTTTTCTGTGCCGCACATGTGTCGTGTGCCACGGTCTCTAATTCTCTCTGTCTCTGTCACTTCCTGCAGTCGCTCAGGGGCCATCTACAGGGGTGGTGAAGCTCCAAACGATGCCATGTCTGTTTGAGGCCTATGAACATGTGCTGTCTCTGCTGGAGAATGTCTTCACCCCCATGTTCTGCCACAGCGATGAGGTAACTTCCAGGAAATGCCATTCCAGTGCTGCTTAAGATGGTGTGTTTGAATTCTCCATCATGCGTCTGTCTCTGTTCTTCCTCAGTATTTTCGACATCTGCTCTGGGGTGCTGAATCTCCTGCTAGAAATTCAAAGCTAAACAGGTGAGTTTTCTTCCACTTGTGTGTGTGTGTATGTGAGCTGTTGCTCCAGTCACACAACAGCACAACATGCTTTGAAAAAAACAAAAAAGCTTCTGTTCATACATAGTTTGATTATGAAAAAGACTGACTCATTTGAGAGTGCAGAAATGAAGACAGACATGAATATTAGTATTGTAATTGTACTGTTGATATTTATTTATTTCTTAAATAAAAATAATTTATTAACTATGTGTTTTCTTTGTTATAATAGTTTTGTATAAAATAATAATTATTATTATTAAGAGACCCCCCCCCCGGCCCCCCACCTTACTACGTAAATGGGAATTTTTTTTTTCTGCCGTTTATACAATAGGTAGCATCGCATGTTGCTGCCTTCATTTGTTTAGATGATTTTACATAGTTCTTGCTTCTAATAATGCAAATCATTTGAAATCGATAGTTTGAATAATAGGATTAGAAAAAAAATGGTTGCCATTTATTTTCTTTATGAAAATATATTTTCGGTTGCTTTTGATTTTTATGTGAAAAATTAGAGAGGTTTCTTTCCGCCACTACGTTTTGATGACTTGTCCGCATTACTATTTCCACACCGCGGTTAAGTGCAACCTTTCGGTTTGCTTTTTATTCTGTGTGCGAGACCAAGCCCTACGCATATTTTGAGTGGCTTCATGATCAAACCGTGGAGTATTAAGCACTCATAATTGCCCTGGTGATGCCAATGTGTACATAGAGAGGCACATCTGGAGGGCAAACACGTAACCGCCTTTTTGCCTGTTGATGTGCCAGGAATTTGAGTTTGATTAATTAAGATAATGTAGGTGTGCGGTCAATTGATTGTTGTCCATTGCTCTCCCGTGCTTCCATATCAAGCTGACTGAAAGCCAGACGACCCTTCCCTCACTGTCATGAAGAACAGTTAAAACGTTGATGGGAGAGTTGCAATAGTAATCCCTTGTCAATATTTTATTGTTTGGTGGCAATAAACTCACACTATATTTTATTTTGCCATTATTTTTCCACTGCCAGTATGAAGTCTGACTGTTCCCATTCGATGAACCAAAACACCTACAATGTTCTAAATTTCCTAATCAATGGTACTAGGTTAAATTAATCAATATCATAACGTACCTGTGATCTCATACTTTTGGACCCGCTATACAGTATGACTTGTCCTCAAATGAATTGAGGCAAAACGTATACTATCGGGGGAGGGGTTGTGTTTGGCCCCCCCCATTGCCCAGTTAAATTTTATTTTGTTATACTGTTATATTGCCCAGCCCTATTTGGTGTTTGAGGAGTGTATTATAGGTGAAAATATCAGAGTGCAGGCTTTTTCATTTGGTTCCTTTGTCTTTAGAATCCATCAGAAGGATTCTAGGAGATGGTTTACAGTTTTTACATGTTTATTCTGCCAATTTTCCCAACTGGAGGTCAGGCTTCACACAGGTTTGACAGTGTGAAAAGCTTGCTGTTAGTTCAACAACAACAACAACAAAAAAACAAAATGGTTGGAATATGATCTGGAAATTCAACAATATCGCTTTTACTGAAAGCTTGACTCAGTTTTGGAGGCGTCTCACAGCGAGAACATCGGATAGGAATGGAAAATGTTAACAACTAATAACTAAACGCTCTAAAAGGTCACTGTCTATTCATATTGAATTGCAGTTTTGGCAACAAATGAAAGTAGAACAGGAGCATCACATGTACATAATCACAGTGGATTCATACTACTGCCTGGGCACTTTGCCGAGGCGTCTTCCTCTGCGCTTTATTTTATATAGCCTTTTTTTTAAACAGTACATCACTCACAGTGAATAACAGGAAATAGTGTTAATGTTGCAAGGTCTTCATTCATGCCTAAAGGAGCTCTACATAAGATAAGAGTGTCAGGGATCATCCTCAATCCGTCATTTTTTAACTCAAGTCAGCACATCACACAATTTGACCTTTACTTACCCATTACATTTTTCTAAACTTTTTACATAAACGCGGGACATACGAGGAGTCATCATGCATGGCGGTGTTTCTATGCGTGAAGTGGGTATATTCCCTGCTGAGAAAAATCCATTCACTGTAAACAGTCCTTGACAAAGGTTTCTGTTACGCCTGCCTGCTAGGGGCCATTCTTTAGTGGTAATTCGTCTTATTCACATGAGTGTAACAAAAGCCTCATGCCTGGAAGGGCAAACCAGCAACAACAGTTGCGTACGTTTGCATCCCCCATCCAAATCGAGTTCTTTCGTCAGTTATGTGTGCACACCGTTTAACAAGGTTTAGTGAGCTGGACATTCGACTTTTTTTCCCGCTTACCTGCTAGTTGTAATCCTTCGACCTTTGAAACTGCATATAGACTTTCATAAATAATTACTGGTTTTTCCCAAAGAGTATACATACAGATTATTACACAGACTGAAACAAAGTTACCTAAAGCTCTAAATACTTTTTGTACATTTGTTTGTGTATTTGGTGTCAATGCCATGTGTTGAGGGTTTAAAGGTTAAAAAACATTATGTTCCCAGATACTGTCTTATTGTTTCTCCTCGGAGGCCGCGTCTGGCCTTTTCTGAAACGGCATAGGTTTTTTTAACAAAAGGGGCTTACAAAACTCATCATTCTGAAAGCGAGTGTGCTCTGTTGATTGGCCATCTATCCCTTGTTTTTTGATTGCCGCATCCTCAAGCGTGTGACTGAAATGTTACTCCCCTACCATACTGTGAGGCCGTGTCCCGGCGCGACAAGACAAAAAAAATAAAACCCATTAACAACGAGCCATTTGTTGCATTCAGTGGGAACATAATTACAGATTATCAGGCTTGGACTGTCGTTTAGGCTTTTTACGCAATGCGTTGGGCATCGCGCCGCTAAACATAAAAGCCATGTCTGCATTGTGATTCGGTAGAAACACGACAAAAAACAAGCTCCTCTACACTTCTCAAAACTCGCGCTGAATCATCATGGAACATCCTTAAATATCGAAAACATACCTACCGGCTTTGAGTCAGACAGCCGTCTTTGTCTACTCTAACCAGGTTCAGGAAACGTCCTCCGTAAAATGCACTGCACACATCTGACTATTTGGTTTGAACTGTTCTGGAATAGTGTTGTAAATACAACTTAACCACTGATTTCTAGTCGTGTCCTCTTTTGAAAGGCCAAACAAAGTAGTTTCGCTTTCACAACGAAACACACGGCGTCTCCACGACATGGCGGCAACAAAAATACTACAGCGAGAATAAAAGTTAAGCCTGGGCGTTGAACATTTTGCAGTGTTGTTCAATCTTCCCACACGTGACATATGTGGGGGCGTGTTTAAACGAGGCGTGTTAGGAGGGTGTGGACCGGTCTTAACTTTTATAAAGAATATCTCTTTGGGTTTGAGACTTTAGTCTTTGCAACTTTAGGGATCTTATCTATTCACAAACAGCTTGGAACACTCCAGAGAGAAAGGAAAAATTTAAATCACATCATATGACCCCTTTAATTAAATTTACATTTATTTATGGAGTTATATATCATGAATTTAATATAGAATGATTTTTGTTAAAGCTGACAGTGATTCAGTCAAAAGCAGTGAGTGATTGTCTCTTTCTCTTTTGTTGTTTAACATTAATTACACTCAATGACAGCTACAGGTTTATTAGGCTGCTGTCACTTTAAGACCTAATGCACGGTTCAGTATCTGATTTCTTTCCAAACGGTTTACTTCACTTACGTTCACTTAAGACATAACTGAATTTTGGCATAACTTGCATATTGTGCGTATTTAACTGTTTAAGCACAATGCACCATGAAAAAGAACTTGCGCTATGTGACAGGTGGCTTTCTTTGTGCACGCTTCAGGTGTGTGTGCACAGAACATTCTCTGACAGAACAGTGTGCGAGTACCAAATTGAGACCTCCCATAACTTATTGCACTTTAATTAAAAAATATATATAAATCACATGAATGTTTAAACTGCCAAGAAAATGAATGTCAAGGATAAACTTTCATGATGACCTAAAACTGCAAAATAATGTGAATGTAATTTCGAAAGAGATGATTTTAGAGTCTGCAAATATACTTGGGCAGACTTTAATATACCTGGGCGGCCTGCCCAAGTAAAGTCTGTGTGTGGGAAACACTGATGTGCCATCTGAGGCTCAAACTACCCACTGACTTGCATGGCTACACGCACCAGATCCCTTTTTTCCAGTTCTTCGTGTAAATGAACCAGAGTAATGAATTACAATTTGATGTGCATTTGAACCATTTAATCTGTCCATCTCCAGCTGTCCTTTGGTGCTGATGTTTATCCGTTTTGTTCCCATTATCTGTGCTGGCATGCTTATTTGCTTCATTTAGACTTGACAGCATCCCTTTGGCCAGGAATTATATCACTGGCCACAGGTCGCCATTGGTCACTTCCAGAGCCACAGCCACTTCCACCTTAATACGCCGCCCTACAGTATTACCAGCCCTCCCCAGGAAGTAAGTCTGGGGTGGAAGACACTCCCAGCTTGCTGCTCATCTTAGACCAGTTTGGCTGTCTGTAAAACCAAAGGTTGTTGTCTGGAGGTAAAACTGGTCCAAGTTCAGCACAGGCAGCAGGATTAATGCATGGGTTTACTGGACTGTCTGCATTGCCTTGCATTGTTTGAGCCTGTAGCTGTATTGCACATGTTCTTTTAAAGGCATTGAGGGTATACTCATCATTTCCTGTGATCATGTTTTCATTGTATTATGTGCCCTGTCATTGGTTGTGTGACTTTGGTGCCATGTAGAGTGCTGCTTATGTCTTTTTTTTTAAATGGGGGCACCATTTTAATGGGGTCATCGGGGGGAGCGCAAACAATATCCTTTGTTTTTCCGTCAGGAACCTCAAAGCAGGGCGAGTCGTATGGGATCAGCGTATTGAAAACTGAGGTAAATAAAAGGCGTCTTAAGAGGACAAAATGGAGGGGCGCACTGCTTACGGGGGGGCCCATACGAACGCATGATTGAAGGAGAAGAGACACGTGTGAGCACACCCTTCAAAACCTGTCGGTCCTGACTTTTATTTGGTACCACTCTCACTGTAGCAACTAGTAACTACGGGGTACCAAGGATGTGTTGCCTCGGTAAAGAAACTCAGGGTCCAACTAGAGTGAGTAGCATACTCACGTATGTATCCTGAGGTAGAGGTAGGGTTAAGTGAGGGTATGGTGGAGGTGAAGGGATCGAAAATAGCTCACAGCGAAGGCCCATTTTCAGAGCCTTTACCAGTTGCTACGCTTAGGCGACAACAATAGCTAACGTCCATCACCCTTGGTATTGGCGTTCTTGATCAGCAATGTGGTCCATCGAATGGAGGGAGGGAAACGCCAAGATGCGGGAAAACAACACAAAAACGGCGTGTGGTGTTGCAAAAACGTTTTTACGCAGCAGCGTGAGGGGGGTTTGACGTGTGCGGAAATGTTAATGCAATATGTGAATAACCATTGTGCAAATAAATACCTCAATTGCATCAAAGGTCAGGTGACTTGGCGCCAAGGTCAAGGTGGGTGACAGGCATAACCTACTACCACATCGACTCATTACACACAGCTCTGTTTTACATGACTGCTTGAGGAATTTTAACCAAATATTTGCAGACCTTTTCATGAAGACCGAAAATCATCCACCTTTAGAAATGGTACATCCGATGGCCCCGTTAACTTCAAGTGTATTCTTATACGTGGATCGTCATTCTGGAAGTACAAATTCACCAAAAGCAGCCCACGCTCTCTCAAGTCTCTTAACGAGAAAGATGCGTTTTCATTCATTCAAGCTAGAGGGCTGACGAACCATTGAGTTCAAAATTTTGCCATTGGTTAAAAAAATGCTGGATTACTGACGTTTCAGACTTTTCGTTGTTTCTGCTCAATTGTTAGGCCATATATATGTATGTAGCCTAGGTCATGTCACAGTCAGCATCCACCGCCTAAATTACAGACAACTCGTTCAGAAGGGGGCGGGAGTCACAAGTCCTATATGGGGAGGCAATTTACTCAGGCTGATTGTTTGTGTGTAACGTGTGTGTCTCTTTTTCAAGAATGTTTTTTGAACATCTCTGTACGGTCAGGTGGAGGAAGCAGTGATGGTGTTTGAGGACGACTCTCCAGGGCCTGTGGAGGTGGTGGGAACTCCAGGGCCTGTGTGGTGCTGGCGTTGGTCGTAGATATGGCACTTGGTGTGACGCGGCAAAGTACGGATCGAAAGTGCCGTCGCGTACCATGTAAGGGAGAGTACCGTGGTAGCACTAACATAATACAGAATATGACGAGAAGTATGTGGTCCAGTGTACGCATAGCAGAAATGAGTGGAGGGTGCGTGGTCGGATGGAAAAGGGAGCGGGCTCTCGAGCACTTACAACACGAATGTGAGGGGAGGGCTGGGAGAGACTGGGCTTGAGGGAAAACTAAATTTACACTAAATTCCATTTGAATAAACTATTTTTTATTACACGAATGTCCTGTGAGAACAGAGCCACTTTGTGAAAGTGCTTATTTGCTTTACAGTGGGGCATGAGACCGAGAGCTGGTTTGTTTATAGAAAATACCTGGAGTTTTATGTGCTGGAATCTAAACTCACAGAATTTCATGGTAAAGTTGATTATTGTCTCTCTTGTCATGACAGACGCTTCATGTTTATGGATTATTCATCTCTCTGGTTTGTTTTTCTATTACAGGCCCATTCCAGGATGCTCAACTCCCTTCCAAAAGAATCATTGGACCAAAGAATTACGAATTCTTGTCCTCAAAACGAGGTGAATTTGAGGAATATTTACAGGTAATTTACTTGAGCTTTTTCCACTTGCTTCATCCTATTAACCAAGAGAAGTACAAACAGCATCAGTCTGCCATAAGGTTACTTAAAATCAGGCCTTATAATTTATGAAAGTACATTATTAATGTAAATTGAATGTATAATGTTCAAGTTGTTTAGCAGTGTAAGTGTGTATCATTAAAAATGCTGAATAGACAGTGAATTAGAGATTAACAATGATTTGCTGCAAGGATAATTTACTTTAAATGTTAAAAGAAAAAACATGATCTACAGTATTTCTACAGAGGCAGACACAAAGTTTCCAATTGTGTTAATTTAATTCATAAATTTTTTTGTTAGTTTCTACTTAAACCGTGTCCTCTATATCAATATTTCTCTGTTTACAAAGGACACAGACTCTCTGCTTTTATTTAAATTTCACTGTCGTACTATATGTTTTGATTGCTGGTCAGGGTGATGTAATGTGTAAGATAATGACATGAATCTCTCTGTTTCCTAAAGAAACTGCTGCATCACCCTGAACTGAGTAACAGTCAGCTGCTGGCAGACTTCCTGTCTCCTCACAGCATTGAGTCTCAGTTCAATGACAAAATGCTTCCAGATGTCAACCTGGGTATGTTTACTCCCCCTTAACCATATCCACATAATCTGCTCAACTTCACACAACACGTCTGCGCGTTTGGTTTGGTTTGGTTTGGTTTTATTCGGCCAGCTTCTTCTGTGCTTTATTAGAATTCATTCACCATTTTTTTATGTAATAAATTGAAAAGTCCTCACTGAACCTGATTAGTGTGTGTATATTATACATTGTATATATACACTCACTGAGCACTTATTAGGAGCACTATTCCAATACTGGCTAAGGACTTCCTTTGCTCTCAACCTCGTTCCTGGAGCCCCCTAACACTGCACATATTGCATGTCTCCTTTGTCTGAGGGATACTTGACACACAGACATGAGAAATATATCTATAGAAAGCTTGAAGTGTCTACTTTTAAAAGTCGTGTTGAATACAAATATTTTCTGTAAACTCAACAGTTTTTAAATCAGAATCACTGTGCAAATTTAATGATATCTTGCACTTGCACAGTTGCAGGCAGATCAAATCAGCTATGGAGTCAGAAGTAAATTATAAGTTGTTGTTGTTGTTGTTTTTAACAGAAGCACTAGAAAAGATATTACATGCAGAATACTTTTCCCCACACCATTGGATCCCATTGTTGGGCCAGTCGATGTTCTGACAATGCCACATAACTGCTGATTAGGTACTGTTTAAAGGGATAGTTCACCCAAAAATGTGATGTTTATCTGCTTACCCCCAGGGCGTCCAAGATGTAGGTGACTTTGTTCCTTCAGTAGAACACAAACAAAGATTTTTAACTCAAACCGTTGCAGGCTGTCAGTCATATAATGGAAGTGAATGGCAATCACGGCTTTGAGAGTCAAAAAAACATACACAAACAAAACCAAATTAAACCATGCGGCTCGTGACGATACATTGATGTGTAAAGACACGAAACGATCGGTCTGTGCAAGAAACTGAACAGTTGGCCTTTTAGGGGTAGATAAGGTACAAAGTTGTCCTTTTAAGGGAACTGTTGTACCCCTAAAGGTACAATTTTGCAGATTTTTCTGACAGTGCAGGAGTTCTTGCATGCATTTCTGTGTTTAATGCAGAGAGATCAAAAGAATACCCCTAATCACATAATGCAGACACACTTCCGTGTGATCAGTCTGTGGAGAATGTTTGCGACTGTGCCCTTCATAGGGAGCTTAAGCGATTTGTTTGTGGTAAATCTAGGTCCAACTTTTTTAATGGCCCAATTAGGTGGGAGTGTGAGGTCATGACAGTGTGTAATTGGGACTGCTGTCATTCTGCATCGTCAGTTATGGAGTTTATGCATTGTACTGCCACCACATGATTGGCTTATTATAAAATCACATGAGTAGTAGGTTTACAGGTGTTTCTGATAAAGTGAGTGTATAAAGTGCTGCATTTCATCTGAATGATTAAGATACCAATGTTCAATTATATTTAATAATAATATTCATAATCACAATTATTCCACCATGTAATTTACAGTAGCCCCCAAAAGGTTTTGGATGCTTTAGTGAAATGCCATTGTATTGAATTACAAAATATTTTAAGCCAAATATAATCTCTGCTTCATGATACTAGAGCTTTCCTTTTCAAATTCTCTTTTGTGAGTTTTGAGTTTTATCACATTAATTATGAACTGATTTTTCCTATGAACATATAATGTTAACATATAATGTTTTATAATCACAAAATGGTGCAGTACTTTTCATCTTCATTATCAACACTAGATTATATATTTTTTTCTCCAAACTTTGTACAGGTTGTGGTACAAGCACTCACTAATAATTTTTTTAATGCACAGACTGAAATATTTGTCTCTAGTTTCAATAGCTTTTGTAGCACATTCCAATCATTTGGGGCAGCAAATTCAAAAGCGTAATGACCATAAGTAGTTTTCTTTCAAGGGAGAGTCAAGGAAATATAGAGGATGATCTAGTTGTATATGTATTAGTATGAAGTTGCAGCAACTTTTGAAGATATTTAGGTAATAAGCCCAACAGAACTTTATAAATAAAGATATACCAGTGAAATTCCCATCTTGTATGCAATGATTTCCAATTCAAAAGAGAGTTTAATTCACAATGATGCATTCTGTAGGGTGCATTAGTAATCAATCTAATTGCTGCATGGTACAACACATCTATTTGTTCCAGAACACCTTTACCCGCATTTCTATATACCACATCACCATAGTCAAATAAAGGTAAAATGTGGTAAACACAGATCTATTTCGGTACAAAAAAAACTAAGTCTAGATTTAACTTTCTTTTGAAGATTAATTATATGATTAGTAAAAGATTAAGAGCTATCAAGCCAAATTCCGAGATATTTATATGAAGATACTACTTCAATTTTTGCCCCATCCAGAGATATGTCTTTATTACCTTGTTGTTTTTTTCCAAACCACATTACTTTTGTTTTTGTGCTATTTAGAACTAAATTTAAGTCTTGAATAGTATTAAAATTGTCCTGTGCCTGTTTTAAAATTTAATCATATGACAATCCTACAGCATAAATAATTGTATCATCTACATATAAGTGAATATAGGTTTTCTGACTACAGATGACCTGAGAAATATTATTAATGTAAATTGAAAACAGGGTTGACGCTAACACAGAGCCTTGAGGGACCCCCTTTTTAATAGTTAATGGTTCAGATAATTGTTGATCAATCTTTACATATGTATTGGATCTGTTAAATAAATAGTTAGAGAACCAAGATAAGGTTAGATTAGACACAACAATACTACGAAATCTGGATAATAAAATAGAAGGATCAACTGTATCAAAGGCTTTAGCAAGATGCACAAAATTGTTGTTTCTAATGCATTATAAATATCGTTCATAACTTTTACAACTGCTGTAATACAACTAAATGATGAACGATAACCAGATTGGACTTCAGATAAGATGTTACATATATTTCTCTATCACCTTTGCAGCACAAGGCAAAACGATACAAATTTGGATCTGATATATCACCATTCTTATAGACAGGAGATACAATGGCTATTTTCCAAATAAAATAACAATATCGTTATTGCAGTTTGTCTCCGAGGACAGGCAGACATGCTGCTTAAGACTACATGCTACTTTTTTGCGGTGCTTGAGAGTAACATAAAGCAAACAGATGGCCAGAGTGGTTCTTGGTTTTCTGTAAGAAACCCAGCTGAACAACCTTAATGACAATCCCACGTTTTCCTTATCAAGTCTGACACAATTTGAGAACATCTGTTAGCAATAATGGAGGAAATCCCACAGTTTAATACTTAGAATTATGGTTTATTTAACAAACCGAGGCCTCTTTAGTCCATTTAGAAAGGTTTATAACATACTACATAAAAGTTTATAAAGCATGGGAAGAGTAGGCTTTGAATATAATGACTTTACTTAATAGAATTTCTGTTTGTCTCTGCAGGGAAGATATTTAAGTCTGTGCCAGGAAAACTGATCAAAGAGGTAAGAATTTGGATGTAGGTTAGATTTTCTGTGTATTTCTACTTTAAGGCACAATGAACTCAATTATTTACGTTTTAAATTCACATTTCCTGGTGTTATGAATGATTCATCTTTTCACATTATTCCAAATGTAACAGTCGTCTTTAGTTACCATGCACATTTCCATGCTAGATATTGCTGGATCGAGCCCTGCATTACAGTGATATTAGTCTTTCAGTGCAGTGCTGCCCTGTACGGTGCCTGTTTTCTCAGATGTACACGTTCACCTTATGTTTACTACACTAATTTCTTTATTACTTTATTATTCTGCCGTTTGGTCAAGACCATCTGTTTGTTCAACCTAGGGATGCACCGATACTGATACTGGTATCGGTATCGGGCCCGATACTGGTCTCCTGTACTCATACTCGTACTCGTTAAAATGCCCAGATACCAAACGCCGATACCACACAGCATGTGATAAGCGCCATATTCAGACAAAGAAACACCGACAACAGACAGCAGAATGGAGTTAAGGATGTCTACTACGAAGTATATGTATGCAATGAATATAATGTTAAACATTCAGTATAAACGCCTGTATAGCTGGTGTGCGCGAGCTGATAAACAAAGCACGCTGAGTGGATTGGGCGCACGGCGGCGCAGATATGCGAGCTTGTCGAGTGAATATATCTTTCTCACAGACATCACTGGAAAGTTTGTAGTTCGGTCGGATATGTCAGAAACAAGTAAGTAAAACAATGCACAAGTTACTTAAAGGTAGGGAGAGAGAGAGAGAGAGAGAGAGCGCAATTCTGTTGTGTGGTCTTTGATGTTCGATCCTTAGCACGCATCATATGTTAAAACTAAATCGTAAAAAATAAAACCATTTATAGGGGCATTCACTTTAAACATCATTTATTTTCAACCTTAGGCATACACGACTTTCTGGCGAAAGTGAATCTAGCAGCTTGTGTGAAATGCGCTTGGCTGTACTACTGTCCTCTCATTCTGTACCAGTACAAATACGTGCACGCGTTTTTTGCTTGCTTGAGTGTTTCTGCATTATATGAGTGGCTTTGGAATATAAATCGCAGCACGTTTCAGATGAAAAAAAACGCTACTTCTATTTCTGAAAATATCACAGTTAGGAGATTTATAACGAGTAGTTTTCTGCATTATTACAGCAAAGTGCGTGATTACGGTACTAAGCCGCTGCAATGGAGCAGCTCTAATGCTATTAAATGAAAGATGATGTACCATAGAGCAAAATAATTAACAGTGAAAGTAACAAAAACTTGTAAAATACATTTTAATGGCCATAATTAAGTGTAAAAAAACCCGAAGGATATACAGTCAAACCAAAAATTATTCAGACACCAGACATAATTTTTGATATTTTTTTACTAGTGGGTGTAGGACACTATTTGTATCCGCACTTACATAATTAACTATAAAAGTAAACTGTGATAGATTATACATACATACAGTGGGCTACCAGTAAAATTGATACAAATTTGGGTCCAAAAATTATTCAGACCGAGTCTGGGAAAAAAACTGAAGTTGAGGTTTTCATGAAGCTGGGTGACAGCATGCCCAGGAGACTACAGGCTGTCACTGAGGCTAAGGGCTGCCCGACTAAGTATTCATAGTTGTGTAAATACTGTCATACCAACAGCTGTCTGAATTATTTTGGTTGATTGTAATCTATTACATACCTTTCTATCAAAATTATCTAACATTATCAAGATAAATTTTTTCTGACACAGTGTAACTCTGAGTTCTTGTCATATTTTATTACCATTTTCTAAACTATAGCGAATAAACTGTGATAATGTGAGAAGTGATAATAAATAAATTAACCAAATAAATTTAGGTTTGACTGTATCTATTTGATAAATGAAGTTAACCAACTAACATTATACATACCCTTTTGGTTTCTGTACCCAATATTTAAAAAATGTACAAATGCAATAAAAATATCGGAATCGGTACTCGATATCGGCAAGTACCAAAAATAAAAGTATCGGTATCGGGCAAGTACTGGAAAAAGTGGTATCGGTGCATCCCTAGTTCAACCAAATGTCAGATAGGGGGAGTGTTCGGGTAACCTGTTTGACAACAGTCGTTATTTTTATAATTTGGTTTGGTGGCACAAAAATTACACACTTTTGCTTTATTTGTGTCTTGATATTTAAAATATCAGATCTACTAGTGTAGACCACAATGTTCATAATAACTACTGTACAGCAGTGGCCTCAAACCGCCCTGCAGAATTTAGCTTCAAACCTAATTAAACACACCTGAACAAGCTCATCTAGGCCTTTCAGGATTACTAGTGCTGTGTTCCATTTGTACTCAGAAGTTGGAAATTCCGAGTTCCCAGTAGGAACAGCAGGAACCCCCTCCCAATTCGGTGTTCTGACTCGGAATCTCGGAGGAATCGCAACAACTCCAAGTTCAGAATCCAATATGGCTGCTCAGTGCATCAGCAGAAGAGAAACTGTAGTAATATATTGATTATTAGTGCATATGTTTGTCTGTGTCTCAATAAAGTCAGTGGTGCACACAGTACTATCCAACCTCTATTTGGGGACGTGATACTATGGCGTTTATCTGTGCAAAATGCAGTTTATATTCGACTGGTATTGCTAACAATGGACGTGTCCATCATGGAACACGGTCCACTTGGGTTTGACGTCATTCCCAGCTCCGACTTCTGAGGTAGATCGAGCACAGCATAGAAACTTCCAAGCAGGTGAGTTGGAGCTAAACTCTGCAGGGCTGTGGCCCTCCAGGAAGTGGGCTTGATACCACTGCTGTACAGGTTATGTCTCTAGCTTTCTTCAGATTTTAGATCTCTAGGGATAAAATACGGGTGTTTACGCATCAGGTGTAAATATAAATAATATAATATATAATCAGAAGTCAGACACATCTATTTACTGATAAAGAAGAGTTTTTTTTGTTACTTTTTTTAATTTCTCACAAAATTTGAAAAGCATAAAATGGTTTTAATATGACTTCATGATGTTTATGCTTGCTGATTTTCTTTAGAAAGGGCAAAACCTGGAGCCATTTATCCAGTCATTCTTCAGTTCCTGTGAATCCCCCAAACCCAAACCCAGCAGACCTGAGCTCACCATCCTCAGCCCCACTGCAGAAAATAATAAAAAGGTGCGCTTACTACTAACATTTCTTTCAATAAAAGCATTTTTTCCCCTTAGGATGTATTATATATATAGCATGTAATGTATTAAAACATGATTCAATCAAACATGCTTGTTCATAATTATCTGCACTTTCAATAGAAGATCACTTAGGATTTTGTCCCGAGCATTTAAAAATTGCTCATTTATTAAATCTTTACTTTACATTTGCTCTGCATTTCTAATATTTATACTAGCCTTATAAAAGACATTTTCTTAAAAAAAAATTTAAATATTAAAAAATTGTGAAATATTACAATAAAAAAAAATTGAAGGTTCAGTTAATTTTATTTTTCCTTTTGTCATTGAAAGATGTATCAGTACAAACTGTACTCAATATATAGTTTTGGAAATCTATTTACTGATCACAAATCATTCAAAAAATGTAATTGCATTGACTTGTCATATTCTCTGTGTATTTTTAATACTGGAAATTACATTTCCACTCATACCATTTTAGCTATTTAATGAGCTGTACAGAAACAATGCCAATCTGCCAGAGGGCCTGGAGAGAAAACACAACCAGAACTACTTCATGGAGCTGATGGAGGTTGATGGAGTATATGACTGTATGATGTACATAGGTGAGTGAATGTAATTCAAACTAACTGGAGTTTATTCATCAAAAAAAATGGAGTATGATTATTAAAATGAGAGCAAATCCAGAAATTAAAAACCAAAACATGAAAATGTACTCATCTGTTTGGTGTTATATTTTCCAAAGAACACAAAAGTAACAGTTCATAGTGACTATGTTTGGACCATGAAAGTGTGTTAACAGTAGTCCATACGACTCGTGCACTTTTCTCTTGAAGTCATATGACTGAGGATGGTATTGGTTCTCACATTTGTAGTAACCAAATGAGATGTGACACTTTTATTTCTTTACAGGCTGGTATTACATAACAGTATTTCACAGTTGTTAGTGGAGATCCTTTTTTTTTTTTTTTTGACAGGTCGGGTGGTGTTCCACATGCCTGATTGGCTGCATCACTTTCTGAGCGGAGCTCGTATTCTCTTAAAGAGGACTCTAGAGGTGTATGTAGGGCATTATTTCCAGGTCAAACTAGAGCAGCTCATGCAAGAGCATTGCCTCGTCTCTCTCATCACTCTATTCCGAGGTTTGTGTGCTCAAGTCCACCTTTACAAAATCATATCTTCAAGTTCTTCAATACATGATACCTGTTATACACTCTAAAAACCCAAATATTGCCAAAATGCATCATGAACAATAGAACTTCTACATGGATGTCTGCAGTTAGTTTGTTCCTGGAGGCATGCCATCAGTACCTTATCTGGCTCATGCATTTCAGGACTTCCTTCCACTTCCCTTTAAACATACATACATACACTCTGACTAAGCACTTCCCTCAGGGAATGTCTGCTATTACTGGAAGTTCAACTGAGCAAAGGAAATTTCTGTTGACAGACCCTCGATTAGGACAGAGGGAGCGAGCAAACCTATTCATTTGTGCCTTATGTTGTGTTCAAAATCTGAGTATGATTTTTATTGTGCCACCAAAAATCAAACGAGGAAAAAAAAAAAATCTGGTAAACCGGCAAACTATTAATATGAATAATTCTCTGACAAAACATTTTAAACCGAAGCAGTATGGAAAAGCACATCTTCTGTGTTTTGTCCTGAAGCTCAAACAGTAGAACATGGTGCTAGCAATGCCAAGATCATGGGTTCGATTCCCAGATTGGGATTCAGAGAGACACTTTGCAGGCATATTCATGACCATAAATGAGAAAAGGTCAAAACATTTCAAGAAATATGCAAGTTAACAAGTAATTCCAACAACTCAAAAACAACTCAAGAACTTCCAGTAATCAAAATGGGTCAAATTGTTCTGCAATCTAATATAAGGGATGTTTCAGGCAGCTCTATATCCCAAAATGCAATTAGACTTCACTTATTCTCTCCCACCCCACACAGCTCTTGTGTATGATGAGGGTTTTAACCACAGTTTTAAAGGGGTCATATGATGCGATTTCAAGTTTTCCTAGTTTGGAGTGTTACAAGCTGTTCGTGAATAGATAAGATCCCTAAAGTTGCAAAGACTAAAAACTCAAACCCAAAGAGATATTCTATATAAAAGTTAAGACTCATCCACGCCCTCCTAAAACGCCTCGTTTAAACACACCCCCACATGTCTACGTCACTGTGTGGGAAGATTTGCATAAAGCCGCCCAAATGTTCGCTGTAGTATTGTTGCTGCCACCGCTGCCATGTCGTGGAGTTTCGTTGTGTGTTTCGTTGTGAAAGCGAAACTACTTTGTTTGGTCTTCCAAAAGAGGACACGACTAGAAAATCAGTGGTTAAGTTGTATTTACAAAACTGTTCCAGAACAGTTCAACCCAAATATCAGATGTGGGCAGCACATTTTATGGAGGACTGTTTCCTGTCCTGGTAGAGTAGACTACAATGCCGACAATACTCACAGACTGTAAGTACATTTTTTAAATTTAAAGAATTTGCCACTGACGATTCAAACGTGAGTTTTGGGCAGTGTAGAGTAGCGCTTGTTGTTTGTCATTTCCTCATCACAAAGCGACATGGTTTTATGTTACTCGATGCAACGCAACTCGTAAAAAGACAGTGTAAGTCATTATGATCAGTAATTATGTCCCCACTGGTTGTTTGCTCGTTTATAGTGGGGTTTTATTGGTTTTGTTCCATCACACGGCATCACAGTATGGTGAGGGGCGTAACATTTCCGTCACACGCTTGGGGTATTCGGCCAATCACAACGCACTGGATAGCTGGCCAATCACAGCACACCTCGCTTTTCAGACCGATGAGCTTTGTAAAAATCAAATGCGTTTCAGAAGGACGGGGCATAGAGGAGCAACAATAATGTACAGTATGTGGAAAATAATGTGGTTTTTTTACCTTAAAACGCATAAACACATTTCATTACACCAAATACACAAAGTAATGTTCTTCAAAATAATGTTGTTTAAAAATAAAGATTAAAACATAATAATCTTTTTAGCAACATCACATGACCCCTTTAACCAGATTTAACCACATAATACTTATAACTACATTTAAGTTGTTTTAGTTTATTGTATTGCTATTTTGTTTAAGTTTTCCCCAACAACTGACGTAGGCCTATAGAATGGTAGAATGGTGCATAAAACCAAATCATTAGGATAAAAATAGTAAATAATAAATCAGCTCCATTGTGAATTTCGGGCTACTTGCACAATGTAAGCACTCACAATCAAATCCATGGGATGGCACATAGTTAAGAAAAGAAGGCAATAAAATTGGAACGCAGTACAGTCTATATGAACAAGCTGATGAGTTTGATCAAGTGTTTTATTGGATAGACGTACATAATGTGCTGTGTTGGTGAACCTCCAGGATTAGGGTTAGGAAACACTCTTTCCGTGGCTCATCCTAATGGTTAGAGAGTCAGACTTGTAACCCGAAGGTCACGGGTTCGAGTCTCAGTACTGGCAGGGATTGTAGGTGGGGGGGGAGTGAATGTACAGCGCTCTCTTCCACCTTCAACACCCACGACTGAGGTGAGACACTTGAGCAAGACACTGAACCCCCAACTGCTCCCCGGGCGCCACAACAATATGGCTGCCCACTGCTCCAGGTGTGTGTTCATGGTGTGTGTGTGTGTTCTCATGGTTAGATTTGAGTTCTTCAACTGATCTGATTCTGCACCTCTGCAGATGCTGTTTTCTGTGAGAGCACAGAGGAACGCTCTCCTGAGGACAAACAGAGACGAGCCAAGCAGACCTTTGAGGAGATGATGAACTACCTGCCAGGTACCTCATAACAGCTGCACTGATCGCTTGTTTGTGACGAGCCCTGCTTTTGAGCCAGACCTCAAGTGCGTTTTCCTGTCCGTGTCGAGATGCAGCAGGTTTATGGTTATGTGTTGTCATTTGAAGGTTTTGAATACAAATAATAAAATGCAACTAACCATATAAAGGAGTGCAGGATAGTCAGCATTTAGAAGGGAGGAGAAATACTTTTATCTGCAAATATTGTTAGGCAGTTAATCAGCATATAATCTTATCATGTTGACAAAAATTTCAAAGGAACATCTCTAATTGATGTGTGGTGTTTCTCAGGTCTGGTCGGGAAATGTATCGGTGAGGAAGCAAAGTATGAGGGCGTCAAGATGCTTTTCAACACCATTCAGCAGCCACTGCTCAACAAACAGGTGCAAACTGCCATACACTCATCTAACGTCCTCAAACATAACTCTCACTCTCTGCTCCCTTCTCTTTATTGACCTCTTGTTTGCTAATAGATGACGTACGTGCTGCTTGACATCGCTGTCCAGGAGCTGTTCCCAGAGCTCAGTGAGGTAACGCTCTCCTGCACCACTCACACTGAGACACAGAGCAGCTCATGATGTTTATTAATGGAGCTTCTGCTGTTTTGTCTTTTGTAGAATCAGAAGGCAGGTCTCTCCGTCTCCACTAAATGGATGTAAAACATTATCGGACTTAACATCAACATTATAAAGCGTTTATTGCACTACTAAAATACAATTATTTATTGACTTTAATGGGGTTTGTTTGCCATGGTTATTCGTTGAATCATTGGAACCCTGCCTTATTTGACCAGTCTGGTTTAAATCGTAACAGCATTATAAGAAAAGGTTTGGATCAAGTAGATTGTGACATAATGTCATTATCAGTATGATAACATTCTTCAGACCTGATGTAAATAAACCATTTTACACTCTTGATGGTCCCCGAAGATGCTCAAAAAGACACAGAATACAGACAAGTAAAAAAATCTAAATCAAAAACAGAACTGAGACATTTTCATATGTCACACAGTTAAGAGCCAGTTTCTTTGTCCCTGGTTATGTATATCACAATAAATGATTAAAAAAGAAAATCTATATAAAATAAATGCTTTATAAAAATATGAATAGCTACCTTGTGAAAAAGGGATGGAGATTTCTTGCCAGAAAAACCACTATCTATAATCACCACAAGTTGTGATGTTTAATGAATCATAATCGGGAAACATGACAAATTAAAGATAAATAACTTCACCCTTTTTATAAGAATATCAGGAAAAGATGTACAGGTCATAATTGAGGAAAATATATTTAATACAAAACAAATATTATCCAATTGATAAAGTCAACATGAATTAAGTCATACTACCATGTTGTATGATATAAACCCTACTTTACACTCTAAATTTATTCCCACATCACAATCATGCGAATTTGGAGTTATGATTAGCTTAATTATCATGAAATATTACAAAATAGACCTAAAAAAAATAGGCTTTTGTAAGCAAAAAGGGTTTTGAAGTGAAATATGATCTGGACATTTCTTTGTGAGATTCAGCATAGTATACCCTCTATGAGTGCTATGAACTTTATGTATAAAGAGGTATAGAAAATGCCTGTATAGACCAATTTCAGTGTTTGCAAACAGTCTATCTAGTGGCAGAAAATGCCAGTTTTAACGTAGCAGTCTACGCAAGCCATGAATAAAAGAATAAAAAAAGGTATATTTTGAGTTTTTATTTCAAAATTCTGACTTTTTTCTTACAATTCTGCGATTATATCAACTCGTCGTTCTCTCTTTTCCCCTCGGCTCAGAATCATGAGTTTATAATTCCACACTTCTGGCTTTTTTTCCCCCTCAGAATTGGCAAACTCGCAATTGTTGAGGTAAATCAAGTTATAAAGTCCAAACTAGGAGATATAACGGTTTGCGAAAAAAAAAAAAAAAAAAAAAAAAAAAAAAAAAGAAGTCAGAATTGTGAGTTAAAATAGGTAGGCTAAATGTAATGTAAAATGTTATAAGTTTAAATAGTATGACTGTAGGGCTAATACAATATGTCCCCAATGTGAATATTATATAGACCTATTGTTTAAATCAAATTTATGCTTTAAAAGTAGGGTAATCGTAGCAGGTTTCATCCATAGTTTGTCCGTTTGAACATCTGGGTTTAGTTTCAAATGGCGTCTTTGAGGACATTATTCTTTAAAAATGATATGCATCGGATTCTGACATCCAAAAGCACAACAATACGTTTTTTCTCTTATTCCATGGATTTTACCCGTTTCCCTCCACTTGTTCCCAGTGTTTTTCTGCCACCACAATGCGTGCGCAGCTGCAAGTGACGTAACTGTGACGTCTACTCCAAATTGGTCTATAGAAGATCCCTATAGAATACGACCTTGTGTAACAAGACGAGTGACTTTCTTTGATCCGTACTACATCACAGTGCTGCTAATCTCTTTTGAGTAAGCTCTTTGCTTCTATGACAGTAACTAATCTTTGGGTCAAAGGTTTCCTCTGACTGTACAATTATACACAAATGGTTACATGCTTTTCTCACAAGTACAATAAAAACAGCTAAACAAACATGACCCAGAGTACCCACACCAGCAGAATAGTGGACAAATATCCTCGATGTCCAATACAAGAGCTTGAAAACCGAATCCGTCCTTCCACAGCTGGATGAACTCTCTTTCGCTCCGAGATGTAGCTGGCAATAACTGCTATATCCAGGTCGCCTATGGAATATGGTACACAGTATATTGTAATGCTAAGTATATGATGAAATGTGCAGTAAAATGTGCATATATAATAGTGACTTACCACTGTCATGCTTGAGTTTCTGTTCTTTGATCATAGAGTATCCATCCCCTCCGTCCACTAGGTAAGAGGGCAGCACCACTTTATACACCTTCTTTGAGTTGAGCGGTTCATAACGGGGTACTCGACACTCAGTGCAGAGCACATTCACACTTTTAACACGGTTTCCAGGTGGTTTCGATAAATCATACACCAGCTGAAACCCTGCAGAGGCATTATAAACCGGATAAAATGAATACTAGTTGGGACATATGGACTTGTTTTATAATGCTTTAAGTACATAACGTTTGTCCATGGGATTCCAGTACTCCGATTGAGGGGAAATATAGATTAGAATATAATTCCCAAGGTAAACGCACCTGCCACCTGTAGAAATTCACCAGTGCTTCCTCCGTATCTGCGAACTGAGTGCTCAAAGACCTCGTGCAGAGTAGAGCCATTGATTTGGACCAGGTCAAATGTACCTCCAAATGGCAACACCGCGATCAAATCCTCCATCGTGATGGAACCTTCAGTCGAAACATGCATTGGAACGCTTTCAGTATTATTTCTAATATGCACTGGAGTTTTGTTTAAGAAGGTAATATAAATATATATACTGCTCAAAAAATTAAGGGGACGCGTGCGTATCAATTAAACTAAAGGCATATCGATCTGTCCATGAGATGGTGTAAATGAAAGCAGGATAAAGCCGTACCATTTCTGTTTCGCTCGTCAATAGGTGATCGAATGGCTCCAGCGTTCAGCATACAAGAGCTGACATGGTTCCACTGGATTTCATCAGCATATTTAATATTATTATGGACCTGAAATACACGTGGAAAGGGTCTATGGGTCTTATGAGCATGTTTTTCAGCAAATCTACCATCTTAAAATAGCAATTTCCGTTTTCACTGGTTAAAATCTTTGCTCTTTGGATCATTGTTGTTACTTTTCGAGATTTGATTTCCTTCTGAGACTGCTGATAGTTCATATTGGGATTGAGGTTTTGCAGCTGAGCGTTTTGGCTTTGGCTGAGCGATAAGTGCTTGATTGATCTTTTTCAGGTATAAAGATTGTTTTTGAATGCGTGGTTGTTTGCACCTGGTGTGAGTACCTTTCTTGTGAACCAATTACAAGTCAAGTAAAGACAGATGTTAATACAAGATGCAAACAAACACGCATTCAAAAACAGTCACATAATCTGTGTCTCTGCATGTTGATATCAGGCAGACTACCATGTTGTATGATGTAAATCCTACTTTACACTTTAAATTTATTTCCACATTGCAATTATGAGAATTTGGGGTTATGATTAGCTGAATTATCATGAAATATTACAAAATGGGTCTAAAAAATAGGCTTTTTTTTTTTTAAGCAAAAAGGATTTTGAAGTGAATCTTTTGTGAGATACTGAAGAGCACGTGTGAAGACTTGGCATGCTTGACCTTTCCAATTTTTTGATTTAATGGATATTTTATTTTAAAGCTGCTTGTAACCAGAAATGGTTGATTGATGAGATCAGTGGATGGTCCTACAAATGTGATGTATTTACATGCCTCCAAATATGCTTGGGTGATTACAGAACACTCTGGACTCGGTTTACAACGGGGCCTAAGGTTAACATCTGCCTTGTGACTGAATGCATTTATAGCCATTAAGGTTGGGTGTTAGTCCCATCTAGAGTAGTCCTCATGTCCATGAAAAACGATATGCTAAATAATGCTATCAAAATAAAATAAATGCATAAGAATAACAGCAAATTTATCTTTAAAATCACAGACTTATGCACTCACCATGGCATCACAGATTAAATTTCCCAAATTACATTCACGAAATCGACATTCCTCAAAAGTCCCATTGAGATAGACTAGAGTCTGTCCCACATACTGAGAAGAGTAATTGGCCAGATTCTTCCTCCAAGCGTCCACTTCAGCCTGAATGACTGGATCTAGACAAAGTCAGGTCACAGGTTGACATATTGAAACTGGCAATTCACAATAGAAACACATCACATCTGATAGATACAGTGTAGTACAGGGGTGTCCAGTCCTGCTTCTGGAGGGCCAACATCCAACTTGCTCCAACACACCATCCTGGAAGTTTCTAGTCCTCCTGAAAACCTTGAATTCAGGAGTCTTTAATTTGGGTTGCAGCTAAACTCTCCAAGACAGTGGCCCTTCAGGAGCATGACTGGGCCCCCGATATATTATAGTAGTATATTCATGTCCCTTGAGTGCACCAAGTATTTTCCTGTTCATGTTCTCCATAAGGATTTTGAAAATGTCTTTAATCAAGTTTACAACATTACAAACTTGAAGCAAATCTGGAAGAATCCAGGAAAAGACGAGAATTTGCTCACAGATTTAGTTGTAGGCTGTATTACACTTTTATTTGAGCAGAATTTCTCATTAGAGATCGCTAAAATCCTACTTTCCATGTTTGCCAGTGTTTTCAGCTCATCAGCGCTTTTTCCGTAATGTAGAGAGAGCACATGTGAATGGTAGCCAAGTTGGAAGATAAAATAAACCACAGGGCAAAAAATGCATTCATTCAAGATAAAAGCTAGTTTAAGGATAAATAAATGAATAAATTGAGAGTAGCAGAAATCGATCACAATTCAAATATGATTTGTCGTGCAGCCCTATCTGAACTGAACCAACACTGAACTGAGCAGAATAGTGACACTGTTGTCTTTTAGAGCTGCTTTGCAGCAGAATCTGAATTGTGTCCCATAGATGAGTTTCCATAATTGGTTTGCTACTGTGAAGCTGCTATGGCATGATCTGTACTGTATAATGCACTATAGAAATAAAGGTGGCTTGACTTACAGTCATTGATTAAGTATCAAATTATCTATCTGAAGTGTACATGTCGACCAACTCAATAACAACCTTGCCAAAGCTTCACTGACGTGGATGGTTGCTGCTCAACTCCCTAGTTACAGTTTTCATTTTCATGATAACAGAAAATTCTTAGCTCAGAATTTGACCACTGAACACACCGTTTAAAAAAAACAACAACTTCATGGCAGAACAAAGTTCAACGTCTGTTTCCCTACTGCGAAGATGGGTTTTTTTCTTCCGGAGGCCTGTTGTCCTATCAGCTTTATTGACTTGCCATGTGCTTTAAATTCTCTCATTTGTTTCCAGGTTTAGAGTTTTCGTACCTGGTGCTGTCGAGCTATCCAGAAGAATTGGATTGCCTGAAGACTTCACTACATTCCCATTTGAATCAAAAGTCACTTTTAGGAATCCCAGATATTTTCCAAAGGCATAGGCCTGGACCACAGGAACCTTGCGCCCATCATCTGACTGGACCGTGAATGGATATTGTCCTGCGGGAACTTCTGTGGATGGTGGAGTTCCTACAGAAATCAGCACACAAAATAAATGACCGGAGAGGAAATATTTCAATTAAGTTCAGTAATAATACTGTGCAAATACTGTGTACAGTGTGCTTTAGTGTGCTGTTGATAGACGTTCCTTTTACTAATGCTGCAATAATCCAGAGAGGTTTTGTAAGGAGTCCAGCACAACACATAGTATGGGCACACAGAGATCTGAGCTCACCAACATCAAGTCAGTCTGGCGTTACATGAAGAAACAGAAGCAAATGAGGCAGCCTACTACATACACAGAGTTGTGGCAACTCCTCCAAGATGCTTGGAACAACAAGTGAGGATGTTTTCAACAAAAATAATGTATATAGACCATTTATTGTTGCTTTATGAGACTTGATGTTACACATATAAGTAATGTTTATTCATGTGTACTTCCTAAAGGGTTAGGGTTTGGTTTAGGGATAGTTGCTTGTGATTATGCATAATTTACTGTTATAACTATAGTAAGTACATGTAATATTTGTAACAAAAACTCTGTCAAATAAAGTGTTACTGACTTTTGGACAGTTCTGTATTCAAGTAATAATCATCATTAGTTGTCTAAAAATGCTAACTAATATTCTTATATAAATAAAGTCCACCCATATATTTAAACATTATGGTTTAAAAGTCATGCATTAACCACATGAAAGAAGAGTGTTCTTACACAATAGCAGTAAAAGTTACAAGTCTCCACCTCCTATTATATTCAGCTGTGTAAATATTGAGTCTGTGCATGTTTTCCCCATCTCCGCAACCAGGTGAAAATCATAAATCTGACCATTTTATAACACAAAATAAGAACACACCTCTTCCAAGCAAGTCACATATTTCATGACATAATCAATGCCCAGAGGACAAAAGTGAACACCCACATTTAATACCTGTGGCTAGTGGTTTATTCTTGCTTGGCTAGAAAACACAAAGCTGCTACAGAGGTGAGTAACATGCTAATGAGCAGTACTTGGCAGCCTGACCAGAGTTTCTGGAGCCAAAAGAAACTCACGTCAGCGCTGTACTAGGTAGTTGTTTGGATCAAAATAAGACATAAAGTACCGTTTCATCTTTAATCCATCACGCAAAGTATGGTAACAAAGCTCGTCTTTTGTTGAAACGCAGATTAATCAAATTTAATGAGAGTGGAAATAGAGTCGTATGGGCGTTACTTTGTTTGTGGTGGGAACAGAACCGTCCTTGGGTAAATTCAACTGTGCATACACCATAGCCACTTGTGTTTTTGCAGTGTCATTTTGTTTTGAGAAGTGTCGGGAACATACACACCTTTAAAAAAATATAATTATTCATAAATTATCCTCTAATTTTTGGACCTGGTGAAACAGGGTGGACCTCTGTTCTACACCTTATCTCAAATTTCATTATTTGAGTGGAAATTACAAAGTTTAGCCTCTGAAACAATATTTTCTTATTTTATGCAGCTCCGCAGTTAACGACACAACACAAAAGCACAATTCAGTTGCAAATTCACATTAATAGGTCATTTTAATATCTAGTGCTGGAGGCTGTGGTTCCTATCATTTACACTGCTGTCGTGTTGGTTGCCCCCTTAAAGGTGTCATGACATGCTTTTATTATTTCTTGAGGTTCACTTATAACAGTTTTTTTTTTAACAAAAACATAATTTATGTCTCACCTCTTCTGATCCTCTGTCAGAAACTCTCTGTCAGTTTTGGTGCTTTGTCCCTTTAACACTTTTGAGTAAGGCCTTGCTGTTATGTTTCTCTGTCAGCTCACTGCTGGTAGAGCTATGGAGCTATCAGGGTAAAGTACGCATTGATGTTCTTTTGTAGAGATAGTCAGATCAAAATGTGGCATCACTAAGTAGAAATCTAAAAACACTTTGGCAGCTTGATTTCTGAGGAGAAATTAGCAGTCTGAAATTTACCACAATTTCTGACCTATTAACTGCCGACGTCAGAAGATCAAATAAAATTTGATTCCTCATGCAATGGCTCCTTGAATTTGTGTCATGTGGTGTAAACCCCATTTCTGTCCTTAAATATGAAGTTGTTGAATGTCACCATCAGGGCCGGATTTACGCATAGGCATTCTAGGCATGTGCCTATGCTTGCTCGTCCAGGGGGGCCCAAACACAATGAAGAGATATAATATTTTGTTATACCATGGGCTATCTACAACAGTAAAAGAACCAAAAAACCCAGAAGACATGAGCAAATAAATATAACAAACAATACGGTAAAAAAATGACAAATGTCGCATGCCGCACGCAAATTTATCAATAAAATGTTCGCAGCTGAAAGCTTACATGACATTTTCAGTAGGGAGGTTCTGAAGCGTTTAACTTAAAGATTCGCTATTAGTAGACGCTTCTGCTGAACACTGCTGAGAGACGCACAGACGCAGGTATTTACACGCACTCTCTTTCTAATAACTGCATAAGACTGCATTAATAACTGCATTAGCCTGCATATCAATGGCTTAAGCCTCTGTTATTAGCTCTAAAATAGAGCTCCGTTTTGGAATTTGGTTTGGGATGAGGTGCTTAAAAAAAAGAGTTCAACACATTTCAGGACGGAAACATGTCAAATATCTTGAAACAAATAATCTGAACAATGTCTTGATGTGTGGTTGGGGATATATGGGGATAAAAAAAAATGGTGTAAATGATGAGAAAATCTTTTTTAGGAATAGAAATAGTAATGAATTTGATTAAATCATCATCTAATTGTAAACTGGCACACTAATAATAATACATATAACCCCACAGGCAATTGCATGATACATACCTGTGTACAAGAATGTATTAGTGTGCCCTCCAATCACAACATCCACTCCTCGAACTTTCTTTGCAATCTTTTGGTCCACTGCGAACCCAGAATGTCCAAGGGCGATGATCTTATTAACACCCAAAGTAGCGAGTTTGTCCACTTGATGCTGTAAAGCAGTAACCTCATCCTCAAACTGGAGATGGGGGCCTGTAAAACCACATAAATATGGAAAAACACAATCATATTACTCGTAGGTGTAACTAAATCTGTGTATTTGTCTATCAACGCTAATCTGTTTAAATGTGCCACCGGGCAAGTCAATCACTCAGTCAATTGGATCTGATTTTGATTGATTCTAGGATCTATGTAAGCTCTATCGATATGGGCTGGATTAGTGGAAGTTTAATATTAGTAGCACTAAACATGGTCAAGAGACTGAAGCTTTCATTGTTGGTGTGACAAAGCTTTGGATGCAAAAGAAAATAACATTAAATGACAGGTGTTTAATTCAAGAACAAAGAACAACATGTCCATTCTGTTCTGCAAAAACAAGATTTTGTATGTTTGTATGTCAGTGTATTTCTTCATGAGCATGCTATAAGGCAGCTTAGCATCCTTGAGGAGCCTGTTTAATGAGATGTGTACGATTTGAGAACAGAGTCCAGAACTGAAATTTACTACTGAAAAATTCAGCTCGTCACAACTGCACATTTACAGAAAATCTGTATACTGTATAGAAACAGAACAACGGTTGTTACTGTAGTGAATTCGCTTTCTTTTGGATGTGCTCAAATATTGCCCATATAAAAATCCATAAAACTTGAAGTGTAACACAAAAAAAGTGCTTTTTCATTTTGAAATTTAGTTGGATAAATCATGCGAATAGAGCAATCATATGCAAATGAGTACCTTTACAATAAAAAAATTAGCCACTGTGTTGATTAAATAAATAATTTCAAGAGAGATTCTTTGTTCTGTCTGCTGTACCAAAATTGTACTCAACCATGATCCCAAAAGTGTGAATTACGTATACCTCTGCAGCCTTTCTAATAACTGCTGGAAGATAGCTCTTCCATTCCAATCATTATTGATCTGTAGTTGAGCATTAATTTTATATATATTTATATAATGTCCCCACAAGATAACTTGACAGTTTCCATGTTTGTCAGTATTTTCCAGGTGTGCCTCACATGTCCTGAAAAGTGAAGCATCGGGCTCTTTGAGCGCACCCTGGTGGTTGGCTGCAGTACAGGCCATAAACCCCACCCTCTCCATGAAAACGATTGGGACTTGAGTCAAAATAAAAAATAAATTACACTTCCAATACAATACATTTTCCGAAAGATGGCTTTGGTCATTTAAGGTAGTTGTTATCACGCTGATATGTATGTTTGATTTTAGCTAGTAATTTGATGCATTAATAAACGGGGTGTCGTTATGGTGTTGGGTCTTGCGGGAGTTTGGGCGGGGTTTGATACCAATGGCTCCACCTCACGACCACGACTGCGCAGACTCTGGCTCCAAACGAATCTCTACCGCGTAGACTCGGGCTCCAAACGAATCTCTAATGCTCAGACTCGGGCTCCAAATGAATCTCTTCTGCGCAGACTCTGGCACCAAACGAATCTCTAATGTGCAGACTCGGGCTCCAAACGAATCTCTACTGCGCAGACACGGGCTGCAAACGAATCTCTACTGCGCAGACTCAGGCTCCAAACAAATCACTACTGCGCAGACTCAGGCTCCAAACAAATCACTACTGCGCAGACTCAGGCTCCAAACAAATCACTACTGCGCAGACTCAGGCTCCAAACAAATCACTACTGCGCAGACTCAGGCTCCAAACGAATCTCTACAGCGCAGACTCTGGCTCCAAACGAATCTCTACTGCGCAGACTCGGGCTCCAGACTAATCTCTACTGCGCAGACTCTGGCTCAAAACGAATCATTACTGTGCAGACTCGGGTTCCAAATGAATTTAATGCGCAGACTCTGGCTCCCGACGAAATCTCTACTGCGCAGGCTCTGGCTCCAAATGAATCTCTACTGTGCAGACTCTGGCTCCAAATGAATCAGTACTGCGCAGACTCTGGCTTCAAATTAATCTCTACTGCGCAGACTCTGGCTTCAAACGAATCTCTACTGCGCAGACTCCGGCTCCAAACGAATCTCTACTGCGCATACTCGGGCTCCAAACGAATCTCTACTACACAGACTCAGGCTCCAAACGACTCTCTACTGCACAGACTCGGGCTCCAAACTAATCTCTACTGCACAGACTCGGGCTCCAAACTAATCTCTACTGCGCAAACTTTGGCTCCAAACGAATCTCTACTGCGCATACTCGGGCTCCAAACGAATCTCTACTGCACAGACTGGCTCCAAACTAATCTCTACTGCGCAGGCTCTGGCTCCAAACTAATCTCTACTGCGCAGGCTCTGGCTCCAAATGACGTCATTTACGCAAGATGGCAGCGGCCATACTGAGATGCTTGGCTTCATTTTCTATAGTGGAAGGAAGTGGAGATGCGTCGTCCATCTTTTTTGACAGTCTATGGTATTTTCCCACTATTTCCATTTTAGGCAGACAAACTGCAGCAGTTGTTTCCAAATGCAACAGCTAGAGTGCTTACTAGATCCAAAAAATATGATCACATCAGCGCCATTTTATTGTCTATACATTGGCTACTTCTCAGGATGCTTATCAACTCATTTCAACGTGTGTCAACCTAAACTACATTTTCTGAGACGTCAACAGAAAAGTTTGTGCTGCACAAGACAATGTTAGCATCCATTAATGTATGTAACGATTGCATTTAAGCATGGCTGAAATTCTCTTCTATTGACACAGAACTTAGAGTCTTTAGAGCTCCTTGAGTAGCTATAACTAATCAAACGGTTTATTTTTGTGAATACATATATTTTCCATATATAGAGTACAAATGCAAACAGCTGTGCATTTATTTGTGTATAGAGATCACAGCATATGTGTGTATTTGCGTGATGCATTGTGAGCTTACATAACCATGTGGTGTTTGTTCCTGTTGTCGCGTGCAATAGTGAACTGCAGCATGCATTTGTGGGAAGCTTTGATGCTTTGAACTCGATGAAAGTGAAATAAAACTGACTGGATTAGAAGCCATTGTCGTGTTGCTGCTCCTCTGTTTGTCACCCCTCCACTAAACCTCAAGTATACCACACCTAGCTGTTCTCGCTTTAAAAAAAAAAAAGTGGTGAGATCTAAACCATGTGGAAATAGGGGGGTTCAGGACCATTTCAGTCTAAATTGAGCTTTAAAATGAATAACAACATTGCTGCCCTTTGTAGAACTGCTTACAGCTGAGCTGAACTTGCTTCAAAACTTCATGAAATTCAGTTATTGATTTGAACTGAATCAGCACTGTAACTTGATCTGAACAATGACAGTGTTTTCATTCAGAGCTGAATCTGACCTGTCTCCATCGTTGAGTTTCCATCATTGATTCTGCTGTTTTCCTGTTCACTGTGAAGTTGCTTTGACAAAGTCGTTAGTCAATAAAAATCACTACACAAATAAAGGTGAAGACTCATCTTTTTAACCGAGAATAAATGTATTCCATTCCTCAACTCATAGTTATGCGGCATTAGTCAGGTCTGAAACATTATGTACTATTTAATCACTCTCGGATTTTATCAAAAATATCTTAGTTTGTGTTTCGAAGATGAACAAAGGTCTTAAGGGTTCAGAACGACATGAGGGTGAGAATAAATGTTTAATTTATTATTAAATAAATTTTTGGGTGAATTACCCCTTTAAAATTCATGAAGAAAGGCATCTACGCTAATGTTAGTCTGATAACACTTTAAGTAACTTTGCAACTTCATGACAACTACCAGTCATTTGAGTATTAGCAGACAGTCTGTTTAATTTATATTTAGATGGTCCCCAATAGACATTCTACTGACTTTAAGTAACTTAGTCTACTAATGCCCTAGCCCTAAGTGTGTGCAATAAATGAGGGTTAGTTGACATAGCTACTTATAGTTAGTAGAATGTCTATCAAAATAAAGTGTAACCATTCATACTTTTGTTTCCCTTCTCACCCTTGGAAGTCATCAGGGCTTTTAAGCCGGCCTAGTCGGATGTTCTCCATCCATATGTCGCTGTCAATCGACTACAATTGCCATCTGTGCAAAATGACTGTCGTAACTCAAAGAGAGACTGTCTGTGCGTTCCTTCAGACTTCCATCTCTAACTTTACAAAGGACAAACTGTTGCTACATCAATGCTACATCATTCTTCACTTAGGACGAAAAAAGTGTGCTTTCCTCTCAATAACAAAATAAAAACACAACAAAAATGATAGCAGTGAGAAAACAGCAGTTAAGAAAGCACCTGATCATAGCGATGTGCCATGTTGCTACAAACTATGCAATCAGTTATACAGTATTAATTGAAAAAAAGCTAGCCATCTTAAAGGGGTCATATGATGCGATTCAATTGTTCCTTGCTCTTTGGAGTGTTACAAGCTCTTGGTGCATAAAGAAGATCGTGTAAGTTGCAAAGACTAAAGTCTCAAATCCAAGAGTATATTCTTATAAAAGTTAAGAAGTCAACCAAGCCTACCTATAACGTCTCGTTCTAACACGCCCCCACTTGTCTACCTCACTATGTGGGAAGATTTACATAACGCAGCCCAAATGTTCACGCAAAGAAAGAAGGCGTAAATTTTATTCTCGCTGTAGTTTTGTTGTTGCTGCCACCGCCATGTCGTGAAGACGCTGTGAGATTCGTTGTGAAAGCGAAACTACTTATATTGTTTGGTCTTCCAAAAGAGGACGATATCCGCTTCGTCATGTCTGGAGCTGATCCGTGCTGGTCGCTGTGGGAATACATCAACTTAGTGCTGTGGGTCGCCAGATCGGCTTTCACCGTGGACGAAAGCGGAGTCCAGCCCGGGGTCCGTCACATGTGCTTGCCGCTCCTTCGTCGGATCCGCCGGCAGCGCCGTTCTCAACCCCGCCGCCTCAGCTCACGCTAAGCCGGGGCTTCCCCTCACGGTAGGCCGCTGTGTTTTTTGTTGTGAAAGCAAAACTACTTTATTTGGCCTTCCAAAAAAAAGACACGACTAGAAATCAGTGGTTAAAATGTATTTACAACACTGATCCAGAACACTTCAACCCAAATATTCAGAAGTGTGCAACAACATTTTATGGAGGGTTGTTTACTGATCCTGGGAGAGTAACGTTAGGCTACAATGCCGGCAGTTCTGACTCACTGTCTGTAAGTACGTTTTCATTTAAATTATTTGCCATTGATGATTCAAACGCGAGTTTGGAGCAGTGTAGAGTAGCACTTGTAGTTTCTCCGATCACAAATGCAGACATGGTTTATGTTTACGCGGCGCGATGCAAAAAAAAAAAGACAGTATAAATCATTGTAATACGTAATTATGTCCCCACTGGACGCAAAAAATGCCTAGTTTATAATGGGTTTTAAATGTTTTTGAATCATCGCTCCAGCCGGACACGGCATCAACAGTATGTGAGGGGCGAAACATTTCCGTCACACGCTTTAGGTATCCGGCCAATCACAACACACTAGATAGCCGGCCAATCAGAGCACACAACGCTTTTCAGAACGATGAGCTTTGTAAAAATTGCCGCGTTTCAAAAAGGCGGGGCATAGAGGAGAAGAAAAAATAATGTACAGTATGTGGAAAAAAATGTGTTTTTTTTTACTTTAAACCACATAAAACACATTTCATTACACCAAATAAAAAAAAATGTTATTTTTAGCAACGTCACATGACCCCTTTAACAGAAGAGACACTTAAATGACCATTTCACCATTATACTAATTTAGCAAACAGTCGACATGATGGTTTTGAAAACATGCCCTTTCTCCTTCTTAAGCATGGGAAATAGAAGTCTAAGAATGTTGATGGCAACTTTGATTATGTGTAATCTAGCCTAGACTATAATGAGTGTATAGAGTATCTTACAGGTAGAGACAAAGCAGGGGTCTCCCCAGAGTGTAGCAACCACAACTACTTTCTCTGAGTTAACAGTTGAGATCTTATAGGGGGAATATGTAGATGCTGAAATGAGGAGCAATCGTGGATCGGCTTAATGATTTTGCGCTAAGAAAGTGCAGTCATTCCGACGAAAGGTTTCAGGAGCGTCGCACTCCGTTGTCAAATAATGATTTCCGAAGGCCTAAAGATTACACACAAACAATGTGTATACAGTAAAAAATGACATTGTGTGAACATCAAAATAAGTTTTATAGCCAAGGTTTGTATTTGCATGTTTGTACATTTGCATGCATGCACCAGTACTTGGTTTGAATTGACATTTGAAAGGTTAATTGCGTTTTGGTAAAAGCATGTTAAAGCAGCACATGCACATCAAATAGTTTTCCATAAGGTGCCGAGTCCAATAATGTCACCAACCATAAGAACAAATGGAGGCTTGCACAATTTATGCTTCAAATGTAGATAAATATGAAGACTAATGTGGTAAGCGGCCAGAAGCTTTAACACATTAGCCTTCATGATTATTCATTAATTACAGTGTGGAGCATAAAGTATGCGGATCTCCTAATGATCTACTGCACACCAGAAGACAACAGGTAAACAAGTAAAAACAAACCAACAACAATATTTTACAAGAGGGTCATCATCAGGTTAGATAAATTTGAGAGGAAAAAGGTCAGAAATAATTAGAATTTCTGTATTGTAAAATGCAATCTGATAACAATGCTCACGATTCATGGCTTCCAGTCTAATGAGCTTCAAAAGGTATTCTTTAAAGGGTCTATAATATAAATACTTTTTTTAACAGGACATATTTCACTTGAAAAGAATATTATAATATTTATAGTTATTTATTATGAACATTTTACTTGAAAATAATATTGAGAAGCTGATTTTTTCCGTCACTCTAAATCAAAATTTAGATACCTGAAAAACATTTCAAGATTTCAAGACTGTATTCCTGAACTGTAAAAACATGGCAAGTTTTACTATAGATTTCCAAAATAATATTGTACAGAAGAACTGTTTTTAAATTCTGTCAAATTTGTAAAATCATACGGAGCCCCGCGCATGGCATGCAGGAAAAAAATAGTAGGCTAAATCGTGCGCACGATTTACTATTTCGTTCCCTCGATTTGCTAAGTCGTGCACACGATTTAAAAATCGAGAGAACTAATTAGTAAATTGTGCACACGATTTAGCAAATCGAGGGAATGAAATAGTAAGCGTGTGCACGTTTTAGTTAACCAATTTTCGGGGGGGGGGGGGGCGGGAGATGGGGAACGAATTAGTCAATCGTGCGCACAATTTATTATTTTTTTCCTGCATGTCATGTGCTGGGCTCTACTTAATAACAATTTAAACATTGCGTTAACACCTTTCTATGAAGCCCATTTTTATAGCACATTATAAGGGTATTCGGTAACACTTTACTTGAAGGGGTGTGCATAAGACTGACATGACACCTTCATAATCATGACATGACACATGTCATGAATATGAAGGAGGTTTTATGCATGTTTATGACAACTCATTAAGTGTCATTCGCTCAGTTATGTCATTTTTAATGCAACTATGACATTATTTGACCCAACCCTAACCTAACCTACCCTACCCCTTACCCCTAACCATAGCCCATAACAAAGACATCTCAAACAATGTCATCTTTGCATTAAAAATTACATAACTGAGCGAATGACACTTAATAACAGTTGTCATAAACATGCATAAACCTCCTTCATATTCATGACATGTGTCATGTCATGATTATGAAGGTGTCAGGTCAGTCTTATGCACACCCCTTCAAGAAAAGTGTAACCGGTAATTCTAAGGCATTATAATGAATGCATAATGCATTATAAAAAAAAGTATAATATGTTATCAACTCATGAATAATCATAACAACATTTATAATACATTATAAAACGTACTTATTTGTGCTTATAGCTTTTATGAGTATGATTATTTATAACACACAATAAACCACCTTAAATCCACTTAATTATAATGGATTATAAGTCTCATATCTTGACATTATTTATTTAAGATCCGTACAGTATCTTGCTATCTTAATGATATTACAATAAATATAGTTAAAATCAAATGTGCCATATTACACATCAATCTGATCAAATATCTGATGTTATTGCTGTTTAAAGAAAAAAATAAAATTTTTATTGGGTTGTTGTCATTGTGTGGTTATTATTCAAATGTCTTGTCTGCTTTAAGTAAAGTAAGGAGTAACAATGGCAAGATAGGACTTCAATGGATTATATTTCCTGATTATAATTGATTATAAGTTAAGTGGATGCATTGTGTGTTATAAATCATCATAATCTTAAAAGCTATAACCACAAATAACTACATATTATAATGCATTATAAAACTGTGTGTTATGCATGAATCATGAGATATAAACATATTATAGGGTAGTTTGTGTTTATAATAAATTATGCATTCATCATAATGACTTAAGGATACTCTTTAGTATGTATTATAAATACCAGCTTCATAGAAAGTGTTACCAACTTGTTTATAGTGTTGTAAACAAGTAAAAAGGACAAGAAATGCATTTAAATATAACAACACACACAATTATATTACATATATATATAAAGATTTTATAATATAGTATATGATTAAAGGGGCATTGCGCTTTTTAAAGATCATTATTGGGGTAAAATGAAGGTGGTGACTCATGCTTTAATGTTCAAAAAACACTTATTTTTCAAATACTGTACATTATTGAGGTCCTCTATGCCCCCGCATCTCTCAAACGCTTCGTTTTCTACAAAGCCCCTCCTTCGACAAGCGCAGTCTGCTCTGATTAGCCAGCTGACCCAGCGCATTGTGATTGGACGAACACCACAAGCACTCGTCGGAAAAATGTAACTCCCCTTACCATAATCGCCAGCGTCATCTTTCAAAATAAATGTAAAAACAAAGCCGGAAAGGGGAACAGAGTTGTGTGACAGACACAGTGATGAATATGTGTTTGTTGTTTGCAGTTAAACAGGCCCTTACGATTAACCAGTGACGCCACTGTGTTGTGACCCGTCGCCCGTCTCTGTCTCTCTCTCTTTCTCTCGCACAACACCACACACACACGAAGCAAAAAAATCGCATTTTGAAACAGTCAATAGCAAATACTTAAACTAATAACAAAACGTACTTACAGTCACTGATTCAGAAGCGCTAGATTGTCATAGCAAAGTTAGAATTACCTCCTCTCCTAGGTTTATGAAACGGTCGTCCATAAAATGCATGCTGTTCTGTTGTAAGTAATCTTAAAAATTCCCAAATGCATCTACTTTCGGAAGGCCAAAAAAAAGTACTTTTGCTTTCGCCTAGAAAAACAGCGTCTCCCTGACATGGCTGCATCAACACCAACTGCGGTTACTGAAACCCCGCCTTCTTTCTTTGAGTGCACATTTGGGCGCATTATGCAACATTCCAATAGTGAGGTAGATATGGGGTGTGTTAGAACGAGACGTTTTAGGAGGGTGTGGTTGACTTTTAACTTTTATAAAGAATATTTCTTTGGTTTTGAGATTTTAGTCTTTGCAGCTTCAGGGATCTTATCTATGCACAACACTCCAAAGAGAAAGGAAAACTGGAAATCACATCATATGACCCCTTTAAGTAGGGAATTTCAGGTAATGGGACACATATAGCTCAGTCTGGGTTTATTTCCTGTTCTAACAAAATGTAGTCAACAGGACTTTTACTATAATTTTAGCATAGATGGCATGTGACTGAAATCACATGACTTCATTGGGGTGATTCCACAGAAAGGGGCGGGGCACTTGTCAATCAAGAAGCTCCCCTGGGAATTGCATGACAAGGTCAGTGACATAGGATTCTGACTAGATTAATGTTAAGGACACAAATCTCATAAATAATACAATGTTCCTAATTGTCAAATTATATTTGTGATCTATTCAAGCAACAAAATATGTATTAAAGCCTTTAAAATGTGTTTTAGTTGTTTTTCTTTCAAACTTTTTTTTGTTGTCCCACGTTATCAAATATGATTGAGAATGTGGGACAGCATGCTTTGGGTAATCTGGGACAGTCTTCAAATGGAGGAAATATGTATTTAGGGACTTTATAAGTCTAATGACAAGGGATAATATATGCTATAATGAGAAATGGGTGTTAATGTGGAGTACTGGAGGTTATAACATTAGCATCAATTCACAGTAGTTAGCAGTTAGCTAAACCAGCTAGCTAGAGAGATTCTACAGAGATGGAATCTGGGAAACGTATTCCAGTTGCAAGCAAAGGTATCAGGATGAAGTAAACTGTTAATTTAATTTCCTAAATTCCCAGTCAGTTTTGCATACAACGGTTCAAATCACTGAGCAGGAGGGGGATCTGCGCCCAGCAGCTGACAAGCTTCTGCACACAAAACACACACACACACACAACAAACAAGAGGTTGTTTCGTTGAAAGGGGGACATCCATAGAAGTAATGGTGTTATACGTAAACCGAGCTCTAGGCCCTCAACCAACCCTACCCCTAAACCACCCCGTCACAGGAGCCTTTCTATTTCCGATTTTCACTCACTCCATTTCGGTGTGATTATAGCGTGTGAAAAGTGGGACATGGAGTAATGTCCTGAAAAGTCACCTTCTCCGTGTAATACCTATGTCATACCTTTGTCTTTATACAAATCTATGTCCTCATTTGTCACACAAACGCGCACGCTACAAACACCCACACACCACAAACACACAACCATCCACTCACACACACACACGGAAACACACCACACTCACACGGACACACACACCACAAACACACACACATTACAGCACCAACCACACACACACGGACAAACAGCACACACGGCCACCACACACCACACACGGCACACACACCGGAAGACACACACACTCTACCACACACACACACACACACACACACACAAACACGGCCACACACACACACACACACACACACGGAGTGTTTGTTCCCCGAGTAGCCCCAATTTTAATAGAATGGAGAACTTGAATAACTGACTGAATAATCCATTAATAAAATTGTTGCTTGCTGTTGCTTAAATTCTAGTTGGTTCTTTACAATGTTAAACAAATGTTAAAACAATTTTAATAGTTTTAAATGAATTAAAATGAATGAACACAGTAGATTGTTCATCCTGTGTACAGAAAAAAATTATTTTTCCTGATATTGAAATATATATTACCTTATTGAGATTTCTGTACTTGTCATTTTTTTCATAATGCTTTTAAAAAATTGGTGATATTGTGTTTGGCATGCATAAAGTATGGTGAATATATGCTTTTTTTTTTAGGCCCAATACGTCCCAGTTTACAAAGTGACCTGTCCCAGATATCAAATTCAGGCTTTTTTTTTTTTTGGCACAAAAAAAAACACTAAATGGGAAGGTGTGGCATGTTCCTCTGGGTATCAACATTCTTTCTTCTGGTGTGGTTAGAAAACATCTTAGGGATTTCAGAAAAGTCTAATGTGTTAGATAGATATCGAAATAAATCGCAGAAATCAAAATTGCAAAACATGTCCCACATTACCCGAATTCACCCTATTTTGCAATTACCCCAATCTTCCATCACCCCGATCATTATTCTTACCATCGCATCGTATCCGAGTCTATTCATGAAATGCGCCGCTTCTGCGCCTTTGTAGAAGTTAAACCAGACGGTCCCCTGAAACTGATCGCCCGCGTCCAGCAAGAGCACATTTTTCTCCTTGCTACGAACTTCTTTGATTTTCGTAAATCTCCGCGCGACTCCAGCGAAGCAAGGCGCTTTAGTGCATCTGCCCGAGTCTTTGTTGGTCTCCTCCACCCGTGCGTGCACATCATTAGTGTGGAGTAAAGTCAGCTCAAACTCTGTCCTGCACATACGACAGTGAATCCAGATGAAAAATAACGAATTAAGCCACTGCATCCTCATCTTCTCAGCCCTCTCTGAACTGACAGCCCCATCAGAGGAGTTCAGCAGGCTTCAGTCTGGAGGTGGGGTTAGTGGGCAGCACCACCAAAAAAATAAAAATGATAGTAGCCTATATGTAGTGTACAACAGGGCTGAAGGCACACTACAAGAAGAAAAATGTACTTTTCACTACTCCCACAGTATACACAGTAACATCCCCAGAGTTAAATCAACTATTCAGAGATCATTTGGTCCCACTCTAAATAGTGTTAAAGTAACACTGAAGCAGAGTTCAAGTTAATGAGAGAATTAATGATTAATTAAATGCTGATTGAGCATTAGTGAAGAATCACTGAAGAAAAGAGAAACGCAAGAACTACAACTGACTTCAGCCACAGCCTTAGATGAACTCAACTGAAATAAAAGAAGATATTAAATCTGATTAAACAACTCCACAAACAGAATTACAGCTTCACTCATTACTAACCAGACTGACTTTATTTCTGTCAGACAGCTACAGAAGATCTTATTGAGAATTAACAGAGATTTAGATGATGATGATTTATTGGTCAAGAAAAACAAAAAAACAATTCCACCATAATTATAGTTGCATGGACTTTTGACCATTTTAATATTAAAAAGTAATTTGCAATAGTGTTTCACGGCAAGCATTCGTGCATTTCTGTAGCTTGCATTTTCTGCTCAGCATTTGAAAGAATGTCATGAAGTGCTTTTTCTCTCTCTTTGGGTTATTGATTGAGATTCAGATATTACAGAACTGCAAAAAAAATGTTTTGATATTAAACGAAAAGCCACTTCTGTATTAAAGCTTTAATTAGGATAAAACCATATATTAAAAGCTAACATAAGCAGTAGCATATTCAAATAACAGCATATCTAAAAGTATGCCAAAAAGCATAGGCCTACTATTAAAAGCCATGCTTGCACTGGTTCTGCATGATCCTCTTCAATAATGTCCTCTGCTTCTGCTCTGCTTAATATCGGGTTCAAAATGATAAGCGATATTAAAGGGGTCATATGATGCTATTTTAAAGAGCATTATTTTGTGTATTTGGTGTAACAGAATATGTTGACATGCTTTAATCTTCAAAAAACACATTATTTTTAAATACTGTACATTATTGTAGATCCTATATGCCCCGCCTCTCTCAAACACGTCGTTTTCTACAAAGTCCCTCCTTCCGACAAAGCACAGTCTGCTCTGATTGGCCAACTGACACAGTGCATTGTGATTGGCCGAACACAGCAAGCAATCGTCGGAAATGTAACGCCCCTTACCATAACCGTGAGCTTCAGTTTTTAAAGTAAATATCAAGACAGTTAATAATGTCGTAGTTTTACCATCAGTTCAAGCCCGAAGGGCAACAGAGTCGCGTGACAGCCACAGTGATGAATATGTGTTTGCAGTACACAAGCCACGGATAAGACAGCTGACGTGCTATGATTTCTGACAGACAGCTCACTCTCCTGTGATGTGACGCTGTCTCTCTCTCTCACTCACTCTCACACACACACACCACACACACAACACACACACACACACACACACTGTCACACACACACACGACACGTTACTCTGCGTTGTGCAAAACTCTGCATTTGAACAGTAAATAGCAAATACTTAAACTAAAAACAAAAATATATTTACAGTAGCTGATTCAGAAGCGCCAGAGTGTCATAGCAAAGTCAGAATTACCTTTTTTTTTTTTTTAGAAATAGCCTTGTGCACAGCCAGCATTTGTACGCTTCTAGGTTCAAAAAACTGTCGTCCATACAATGCGTTGCACAAACTCGAACATCTGGGTTGTGCTGTTCTGTTGTAAATTAAATCTTAACCAATGATTCCTAATTACATCTACTTCCAGAAGGCCAAATAAAATGCTTTTGCCTAGAAACACACAGCGTCTCCATGACATGGCGGCTTTCAAACTACTAAAACTGCGGTTACTGAAACCACGCGCCTTTCTTTGCGTGGCACAATTAGCACATCATGCTAATTTTTCCACAGCATGACGTAGATATGTGGGGGCGTGTTAGAACGAGCCGTTTTAAGTAGGCGTGGCTGACTCTTAAATTTTATAAAAAATATCTCTTTGGATTTAAGACTTTAATCTATGCAACTTTACAGATCTTCTTTATGAACCAAGAGATTGTAACACTCCAAAGAAAAAGGAAAAAATTAAATCGCATCATATGACCCCTTTAACAACGCCTTGTTTACAATACAACCGGAGCACATGCCGTTTAGCTGCGCACTAGAGGCAGTTTAGCCAATCACAACACACTGGGCTAGCTAACAATCCAGAGCCATAGCCATTTCTGTGGGGGTCTTCTAAAAGAAGGAAATTATCAGCATGTTTCTCAGAGAAGGGACAGAGCGGTGTGAAATAAAGGTAAATTATGTGAAAAATAATGCGTTTTTAAAAAAACTAAGCATTTACACATGTTAGTCTGCACCCCAAAAACACAATCAAGCCTAGAAAAAAAACTGAACCATCCCTTTAACTAACCACCCATTACACAAACGTTGTTACAGCAACTCAAAGTCCGATGCCCATATAGATACTAAATGATTACTATACATTTACATATGATGGATAGTTTCATCTGGTTGGGTACTGCAAAAACATGAAAAAATAATTCATAGATGATTTATAAAGATGTGCAGTTAGGGTGAATTCGGGACCATTTTTGCCACTGAGCTGACTGCTCATAAAGGTCCTAATGATTAGTAAACGCTTAAAAACATTTACAGATGATGAAAAGTCTCAAGATTGGGTACTGCAAAAACATAAACAAATAATTAATAAATGTTATTTTTTTTAGATGTGTAAATAGTAGAAGTCTACACAACAAACGCAGACCAAATATGTGACCTTTACGGTCTCTCCGTATTTTGGAGAGTCAAACCTGGAAGAAAGAAAATTCCTGGTGGAGTGAGGTGAATTTTGCTAAGGTCATTTCAACAATGTTAGTTCATTCCTATGATTTTAGCTCAGTTTGCTTCTATAAGTAAAACAAACAGGTTATTTGTTGTAGGCTATTTAAACTAATCTTTTCAAGGAAAAAAAGAGTGCTTTAGGGTTTATTATAAGTCTTCCTGTTTATATATAGGTGTTCATGTTGACTACTGTATATATATATATATATTAAATATGTGTGTATGTGTGTGTGGTGTGTGTGGGAGAGAGAGAGAGCTACGTTAAAAAGGAAGACTTATAATTAAAACCCTAAAGTTAAATTTTTTTTCCTCTGGACAACCAGCATCACCAGTGTTCAAAATACTGTGTCATAGTAGCACAGGGTGAAGCCTCGCTTGCCTCAGTAGATGAAAGTTGTTGTTTTTTCTGCTTAGACGCTGCTCTAAGAGTGGTGCCTGAATCGCTCTAACGCGAAGACTCATACGTATACATTTTTAAGCTATAATTAGGAGCTTTGAGAGGATCGTTAAGATACGGCCCTTGGGTCGTAATGCGTTGTGAAGCTGGTAGTGCTGTTTGTGGAGTTGTTTAGTCATCCTCTGAGATCTGGAGAGATTTAATGCCTTCTTTTATTTTGAAGGAAAATTGGCAGTTTTTTCAGTAACACACATAATCAGTTAAATAACAGAGAAAATGTAAATTGGTGTGAATGTATGCCTTTTTATGGAATTTCACACTTCTAAAAAAATGTGAAGTTATTGTAAAAAAAAATATACTGCATTTTCTCTTTAAATACATATTAGCTACTGTATTAATATATGTATTTATATGCATGTATGTATCGAAAAACAAATTATGCCGATAAACGTCAAATTAAGCTACAAAATTCACTGGGAAAAGGACATGAAAGGTTCTCAGGAGACTGTTCAAATATTTATATGCTAGGTTTAAAAAGTTCAAACAAAACACACGTGAATGTCTCATGGTGCCATTTTAAGTACTAAATCAAACTGCAGGTATGATTGAAAAAATAAGTTTAAATAGCCTACAACAAATAACCTGTTTGTTTTACTTATAGAAGTGAACTGAGGTAAAATCATAGGAATGAACTAACATTGTTGAAATGACCTTAGCAAAATTCACCTCACTCCACCAGGAATTTTCTTTCTTCCAGGTTTGACTCTCCAAAATACGGAGAGACCGTAAAGGTCACATATTTGGTCTGCGTTTGTTGGTGTAGACTTCTACTATTTAACATCTTAACAAATCATTATTATGATTATTATTTTTGTTTTTTAGTGTTATATATATATATAGAGAGAGAGAGGAGAGGAGAGTCATGGCCAAATGTTTGGCAGTTAGTGACATAAATTTGTGTTTTTGCAAAGTTGCTGCTTATCTGTTGTGGGGTGTTCATCCATTGTTTCTACGATTATTGTGAGAGTGTCAGATGCATTTTAAATACTTGCCTAGGTTGGGTGTGTGCGAGTGCATCTGCACGCACAGTGAGGCCAAGACTTTTGGACAGCGGCCTGGTGTCAAGAAGTGCAGCAAAGAAGCCACTTCTCTCCAATAAAAACCTCAAGGACAGACTGAAATTCTGCAGGTAGTACAAGGATTGGACAGCAGAAGACCGGTGCAAAGTTATTTTCTCTGATGAAGCTCCATTCCAACTGTTTGGGACATCTGGAAAATCGATTGTTCGGAGAAGGAAAAGTGAACGCTACCATGAGTCTTGTGTTGTGCCAACAGTGAAGCATCCTGAGATCATCCATGTGTGGGGTTGCTTTTCAGGGAGTGGGCTCTCTCATAATTCTGTCCAAAAACATTGCCATGAATAAAGAATGGTATCAAAACGTCCTGAAAGAGTGACTTCTTCCAACGATCCATGAGCAATTTGGTGATGATCCGTGCATTTTCCAGCAAGATGGAGCACCATGTCACAAAGAAAGAGTGATAAAGAAGTGGCTCGAAGATTATTACATTGAAATTTTGGATCCGTGGCCAGGCAACTCCCCGGATCTCAATCCCATAGAGAACCTGTGGTCAATCCTCAAAAGGCTAGTGAACAAGCAGGAACGCACAAATTGTGATCAACTCCGAGAACAAATAAGGCAAGAATTGATCGCCATCACTCAGGATTTGGCCCAGAAGCTAATATACAGCATGCCAGAGCGAATTGCAGAGGCTAAGAAGAAGAATGGTCAACACTGTTAATATTGACTCATTATATATATTTTTTCCAATAAAAGCCTTTAAAACTTATATACTTATCATTGTTTTTCAGTATACCATAAAAACATGTGGAAAAATAATCTACAAAAAATACTGATGCAGCAAACTTTGCAAAACACTAAAATTTAGGTCACTGCCACAACTTGGCAATGACGGTTATCTAATATGGTATTCTTACTTTTTATTACCATGCTGCTAATGTTTAAGGTTTTTGATAGGAAACAAACAGCAACACAATACGTTTCTGAAAGTGTTGTAATTGTTTGTGTGATCACTTTGCTTATAGAAGGTTGTGACAGACACAAATCATCACTGCTGCATAGTTATTTTTCCAGTTGCCAAATATGTTAATGTACAGCAGCCACGTTCACACAGCAGCAGAATAATATTGTCAGTCCTGTATTTGAGTCCTTAAAGTACGTTCACACATACATTATTTTATGGGTCTGTGACTGAACCACCCGTCTATTTTCAGGACTTCAACAACCGAATCTCGGGGAAAACAAGTGCTGTAGAACGGGAAACTAGTTGTGTTCAGTGCTGTGGAGAGCCTTATGTGTGGTTTCACTCTGGGTAAGTTACAGCGACGGAGAAATGAGCTGTGCGTCATCAGAAAGTTTCAGATCTAGTCACTGCCTCCACGGAGTGGGATTCGTCAGTTTGTGTTCTGTGCGTGACTCAAAGGCAGTGTCATGCGCGAAGAGCAGAAAAGATGCGACTTGTGATATTAAGGCTTGTATAGAGACGACTGTAAGTTGCTGTGTGAATGTGACATTTCGAGACTCACACCTGTAAGGAAATACGGTTGTCAATTCCTAAAACTGACAGTGTGAATGTGGCCATAGTTAATGTAGGGATTACTATCATTTCTGCGCTGTGGTATTTTTAAACTGTGTCGGAGATGTTAGCGTGTCTCTGATATCGGTCACATACATGATCACTGCACGATCTAATCTGTAGTGTCTTATTAACTCACTGTCATGCATTGTGTGCAATGCATCTCTTCTCCCTCTTCACGTTTCATTGATTTTCTCCACTGCTAAAATTTTAGAAAAGTTGTGTTCTGCTCAATGCGCTTCTTCCTCAAAAAAACTGATCTCTATGAAGAATTTCAGTCAGGTTTCAGGCCCCACCATAGCACAGAAACTGCACTTGTTAAAATTACAAATGACTTGCTTCTTGCGTCAGACCAAGGCTGTGTCTCATTGCTAGTTTTACTTGATCTTAGTGCTGCGTTCGACACTGTAGATCATGACATACTCATAGATCGATTACAAAACTATACAGGTATTCAAGGGCAGGCTTTAAGATGGTTTAGATCCTACCTGTCCGATCGCTACCACCTTGTTCATTTAAATGGGGAGTCATCTCAATTATCACCAGTAAAATATGGAGTGCCACAAGGATATGTCCTAGGTCCTCTGCTATTTTCGATATACATGTTGCCCCCTGGTAATATTATTAGAAAATACGGGATTAGTTTCCACTGTTATGCTGATGATACTCAACTATATATCTCAACAAGACCAGATGAAACTTCTAAATTATCTAAGCTAACAGAGTGTTAAAAATTTAAAAGATTGGATGACCAATAATTTTTCCTATTAAATTCGGAAAAGACAGAGATATTACTTATTAGACCAAAAAAAACAGTACACATAATCTCTTGGATTACAATTTGCAACTAGACGGATGTACGGTTACTTCCTCTACAGTCAAAAATCTGGGTGTTATATTAGATAGCAACTTGTCTTTTGAAAATCATATTTCCCATGTTACAAAAACAGCATTCTTCCATCTTAGAAACATTGCCAAACTACAAAACATGATACCTGTTTCTGATGCAGAAAAGCTAGTTCATGCATTCATGACCTTTAGACTGGACTATTGTAATGCACTGCTAGGTGGTTGTCCTGCATCTTCAATAAACAAGCTACAGATAGTCCAAAATGCAGCGGCTAGAGTCCTTACAGGTCAAGAAAATATGATCATATTACCCCAATTTTACAGTCTCTGCACTGGCTACCTATTAAGTTCCGTATCAGTTACAAAATATTATTACTTACCTATAAGGCCCTAAATGGGTTAGCTCCTGCATACCTAACTAGTCTTCTACCACTCTACAATCCATCACGCTCCCTAAGGTCGCAAAACTCTGGACTTTTGGTAGTACCTAGGATAGCAAAGTCCACTAAAGGAGGTAGAGCTTTTTCGCATTTGGCTCCCAAACTCTGGAATAGCCTTCCTGATAACAGTCGGGGTTCAGACACACTCTCTCTTTTTAAATCTAGATTAAAGACTCATCTCTTTGGTCAAGCATTCAAATAGTGCATCTCATATTCTTTTACTGCAGTTATATCTAATCAATTGCACATTATTATTCGTTAGTTTGGGGTAAACAAATAATTTTTGCTTGGTTGGTACAGCAGCTACGCTAATTATGTTTGTTTTTGTTTCTCTGTTTTTTGCCACGGGTAGGATTTACACAAGCTTCAGTCTGAAAATCCAGAACCTGAGAAGAGATGATGCAACCCCTAAGAGGACCTCAGATGATGCCAACCATAAAACAACATACAGAACTACCAAATCTTGCTATAAGTTTGATCGCAACATATAATAATTGCTGTTAATAATGTTAATCGTCTGTTTGATTACGTCTTAAATAGATTTTTCCGTAAATTTCTGCCATATGTAACAAATTGGCAGTCACCACTGATAAGCTACCACTACATATATTTTAGAAACTTAATTTGCTGTAAAGTTGATTTGCAATTATTTGTATCGTGAAAAGTGCTGTAAAAATAAACTTGACTTGACTTGACTTGACTAAAGAAACTTTTAAACCTTTTAAAAGTCCTTGTCAATACTTACAATTTTGGACCTTAAGAGCTCTTTTAAGATGCTTTCTGAATTACTTTCTTCTTTACTAGAATCTTTTCTTTAATTTTAATTATATTTGTCCCATAGATTAAGCGTTTGCGTTAGTTCTGGCAGGTCACGTGAGTTAAGCTTGCATCAGCTGATTCTCAGCTGATCTCATCTACCTATAGGAATACGACACCTGTCGCGGCATTCCTATATAAGCTCTATTAAGTATTATTCTGCAGCTTTTCAGCTTACTCAGGAGCAAAGTACCCTCCTCCATCCCCAGCTCCTCCTGTCATCCACAGTCAGGACTTGGCCTTCTGATATTCCTCATTGAATCAGACTCCTTTATCTTGAATAAAATGTTACACTTAAATATCATTAAGTACAATAATGATATCTGCCTTGTTCGGTAACCTAGGGGGTTATGATTGCTGCTCTGAGTTTTTGCCCGACAGAACCATACGCCAAACCAAACTTATGCGAAGTATCTACATTTTGTCGATAGTGGCCTGACAGAAATTCAGGTAATGCTTGCTTAGATGGGCAGTGCGGCGGCCCTAATATTTTAATTATTAGTTTTCTCTGTCACTGGTTATTACTGTTATTATGCAAGACAAGCAAGAAAAACTGTGAATGCTGAGAAACATGAAATGCGGTATTGGCATTGATGTTGCTGAATATTGTTGGTTTTATATTTTAATCATACTGATTAAAGTAAATCTGTGAGCGTACATCTTACATCAGCTTGACAGAAAAAATTAAACTGTTACAGGAAAAAGTTAAAAGAGTAAAGATGATACTGAACGTTTTCTTGCAAAGTTAATATTTCTATCCAGTGAATGGTAAGATCTACCCCTCTAAAAGTTCAAGAATATGAGATTAATAATACAATCACTTGCATTAATAATAGATCAATGAATCAGAATTAATGATAATGTTATTACCGCACTCAGTCAACATAATGATTCTATCATTCTGGTAATAACGAACACACGTCACCAACAGCCAGGAAAAAACCAACTAATTGTTAGAATTCAGTCAAATGCTCAAATTTAAGCAAAGCCAACCGCCATACGGTGACTTCAAACAAGATATTCAATAAAACATCAGCATCTAAACTTCTGTTAATTCTCAATAAGAAGTTTTGTATTTGTCTGCCAGCATCAAGTTCAATTGGTAGCCGCTGAAGCTATGGTGGTACTGCTGTTTGTGAGGCCGCTTAACTCCTCTGGGACCTGAGAGATTTAATGTTTTTTTTATTTCAGTTGATTTTATGTAAGGCTGTGGCTGGAAGTCTGTTGAATTTCTTGTGTTTCTGCTCGTCTCGTTTTCTTTTCAGTTGATGGTCTTTGACTGTTTTCTTTTTCCATTAATGGTAAATGGTAAAAAAAAAATGGTAGGTAGAAAATTATAATGAAAGAATGGGAAAAAATAATAGGGAACAGAAACTGGTGACTGTCGTGTTATTAAACAAAATAATGCCCATTGAACATGCTTACTCATTTCCTCAACTTTTATTCCCTTCTCCTCCTACAGGTCTCCCCTGTTCCCTCGCTTGATTCCTCCCAGCCCCTCTCTCTTAAAGAGCCCCATAACAAAACATAATATTTACATCACATCTCCCCTTCTAACAACACTTAAAACAGTAAGCCAATAACATGACTATTAGTTAACCCCCCCAAATTACTTTTGAACTCAGCATTTCCACAATCACTAATAACTGAACTAGTGGTTTATCTTTTTCTTTCTTTTTCCTGTAACATTTAACTCCCCCCCCCTATAACTCACTGTATGTGAAACCCACATTAGCTCTCTGCAATTTAAAGGTGTAGTCTCTTTGGTTGGATCACAAACCTTCATGATAGTGTTTTGTATACCATGGGAGTTTTGACTGTTTGAGAGCTGTTGGAGATTACGGGGAGCACTCTCCCTCTTCTGTTTGATCACCAGTTTTTGGGAAACACATGGTTCGGTGTTCATAGGAACAAGATAACGTCTGTTCCTTTTGATGGTGCCTTGAGGGCTTTTCACCAAGTATGAACAAGGTGCTGAATGGGACGCTACCACAGTACCCTCAGTCTTAAACCCTATTCGCACGGGATTAGTATTATCTGGGGAACTTGTGTGATTTTACTTGAATTTACTAACTTATCTCCCGGATACCCGGATGTTAAGGCTTTGAGAGTCCTGTTCTATGGTCCAGATGGATTAAAAAATAAATAAACTAATATAGTTTCGTGCGCTGTGTCATTTACATTTCACCAGGTTGAAATAATATCTCAAGCTTTGTGCTTGATTTATTTGTAACACATTAACCTCAAAACCTTTTCAGTTTTCTCTTTCTGCAAATTGTATGGTGTATATGATGACAGCACCCAAAATACTATTCTTCGCGGAAGATGGATAAAAAGGCGCACAGGAAACAAATACCTTGAAAAATGACCCGCCAAATGCTGGCCGAATCACAGAGATGCCGATTTGCACAGGACCTCGGTGTTCAGCGAAATATGGTAATGTCAGTTTGCGGGGGAATATTTTACTTTACAAATTCATGCCATGGCTTATTCGCACGTTATAAGATCACAAGACAACCCCGCAATTATTACAAATTGACTGGGGTCACCAGGTACTATTACCCTGCTAATAGGGCTTTAATGTCGTAAGCCCAACGTCTGACCTAAGGAAAGTGTGGCCGAGTTGTCTTGCCCGTTGGTGTAACTTGCAGCGCCTGCTTTTCTCTTATTCCCGTTTTCTTTTGCTGCCTGCTGTTGTGTAATCAGGATGTTCAGAATCAGATAGAGTGATGCTGTGGTAGTGGTGTTGGCAGCCTTTCGCCCCTTAGAGCTGAGCAGGGCTGTGCCATTTGGCAGCATTGTTGTGTAGCCAGCATTGCCAACTTGGGGTTCTTTGCTTGCTGAAAGAATGTTTTGTTACCCGGCTGAACATGACGCATCAGCTTCTCCATTGCTTTGAGCAATCTCGTGCCCTGGTGATGTGGACTGAAGCATAGTCCTGCTGCAAAGTTTTGCAAATGTCTTGCTTGAAGAACTGAGGTCCAGTTATCCAAAAAGGAACTGGAATTCCAATGCCCGGGAAAACATAGACTTCAAGTGGACATTCTAAACTCTAGCACTTTCTATTCTATTTAATTCTACTTTATCTATATTTATCTTCTTTTTTTTATAAAAATTTAATACAAAAAAACTAGCTTTCTATTTTTTTCTATTCTATCTACATGTTTTCTTGTGTGTGGGTGTGTATACTTGTGGGTATAATTACTGTATATATATACACACCTTGCTACGTGTTCTGCGTTAGGCTAACCGAGACTTGTCTTTTGCACTTATATATTGTTGCTCTTTTTGATTGCTTTTATTGTCCTCATTTGGAAGTCGCTTTGGACAAAAGCGTCTGCAAAATGACAATGTAAATATAAGTGTACTATTACATCATCAGATCTTGCAGGGGTTAGTTTGGCAATCACCACAAATCTGGAAAAATAGTCCACTACCAGTAGATAAGTGCTTCCATGTATTGAAAACAAGTCAGCACCCAGCTTAAGCCACGGTCTGGTTGGAAAATCAAAGGGCATTAAAACCTCAGTTGGATTGACACGTTCCTTAATACATGTTGTGCAGTTTTGAACAAGCTCATTTATCTATTTATCTTGAGCATGCAGTCGACATCTAGCAACCCCTTGGTGCCCTTTGTGCACCACGAACTGTGTTGCACATTCTCTGAGTTCAGCCAAATAGTTAGGGGCGGAAGGTATGAACCCTATAACAGTCTCTACATAGATGTTTGTGTCGTCCATCAAGTCCGAATCAGAATTGTGTTCTCCCAGGCTATTTGTTGCTGGTGAACGAGACAATGTGTCAGCTGTCACCAACGTTTTGCCAGATGTATGTGTGATGGTGTAATTGTTCCTCATCAATCTCATGTGGAATCTCTGAATTCTTGGAGGTAGTTCTGCTAGCTCGCGAATTCCCAGCAGGCTCACTAGAGGTTTGTGTTCTGTCTCCAGATGGAAGTGATATCCTATGAGGAAGTCTTTAAACCATTCACATCCCCAGGTCAGGCCCAAGGCCTCCTTTTCCACCTGGGTATACCGTTGCACTGTGGGGGGTTCACTAAGTGAACATGATGCATAAGCCACTGGATTCCAGTGCTTCTCCTCTTTCTGTAGAAGAACCACACCAAGGCCATATGATGATGCTTCAGCAGACAGTTTAAGTTCTTTATTTGGATTGTACAAAGCTAGTAGAGGGGGGGATGAGAGCTCCCGTTTAAGTTCACTGAAGGCCTCTTGCTGGGCTCTACCCCATCCCCAGTGGCTTCTTTTTGACAGAAGGTCCCTCAGTTGTCTGTCCTTCTCTGCAAGGCATGGTATGCATTTACCTGATTGGTTTATCATACCGAGGAAGCTGCGAACTTCACTGATAGTGGATGGCTCTTTCATCTCCAGCACAGCTCTAGTCTTGTCTGGATTAGATCTCACCCCGCTCTCTGAAATTAAATGACCCAGAAACTTGACCTCCTGTCTGCCCAACTCACACTTCTCCAAATTAAGTGTGATGCCAGCTTTTTCAATCCTGGCTAACACTGTGTGTAGTCTCTCATCATGCTGAGCCTGTGACTCACCCCAAATGAGCACATTGTCCATATGGCACACTACACCAGACAGTCCTTCTATGACCATCGACATGCGTCTCTGAAAATGCTCTGGTGCTGAAGCAATGCCAAACGGCAGCCTATTGAAAAAAAATCTTCCAAATGAGTTTATAAATGTTGTATATTTGGCTGATTGGTCCAACAGTGGAATCTGCCAGAACCCTATGTTTGCGTCCAATTTACTGAAGAGCTTGGCCCCACCCAGCAGTCTGAGAGACTGCTTTACAGAAGGCAAAATGTACTTCTCCTTACATACAGCCTCATTCAGTTTGGTGAGGTCAATGCAGATACGTACTGCCCCATTCTTCTTGGGCACCGGTACCATGCCCTAGCACCAGTCGGTTGGCTCCTCAAAGTTTGTTATGACTCCAAGCTGCTCCATGCACTCTAATTCCTTTTTAACTTTTCCTAACAAAGGAAGTGAAACTCTCCTAGGGGTTGCCAAGGATAATGGAGTCATATTTGGTTTGATCTTGATGGTGTAGGGCTGTTGTACCATGCCTAGGCCTTGATACAACTTCGGGTACATTCTTTTGAGCATCCTGCATCCACACTATCGAGCCGAACTACAAGATTGAGCTTTAAAATTGCTGGCAGACCTCGAAGTGCTGTGTGCAGATCTTTAACCACATATACATTCTCTTGCAGAGTGAGCTCACCTTTGCTGACTCATGGGACATCCCAATTACAGAGAGTGGAGTGCCACTTGGCCCCAGTAATGGCTTGTCTGCATTTTCCAGAGTAAATGCCCCTTTTGTTATCTCTCTGAATGTAGGCTCTGGAATGACTGTCATGTCCGCACCTGTGTCCATTTTAAATTGTACTTTATGGTGTCTAATGAACAGCTCCACAGCCCAAGCATCCTGGCCTGCTTAATTCATTGCACTCTTCTGCGACAATAGCATGCACTGTCTTGGCAGTCTTACACATCTTGCTGTAGTGCCCTTTTTTCCCCATGTGTGGTATGAAACATCTTTGGGTCCACACTGCCATTTCCCATGACCAGGTGATTTTCCACATCTTTGACAAGGCTTTTTATTCATAGATGAGGTTGATGTATGCTTGGGAAAACTGCTGTTTTTGAATTTTGATGGGCTCTGTGTTGCTGTTATTTTGTTTGTTTTTGCAGCCAGAGCATCAATTTCAGCTCCACTTCTTGGCTCACCTCTTAAGTCAGTCTGCTGTTTTTTAATGACTTATGATTGCCGTGCCATATTAATAGCTTTCTCAAGAGTGAGGTCTCTTTCCAGCTGCGTCTGCTTAGATAGTGTACTGTCTCTTAGACCAACTACAAGTCTATCTCTGAGCAGTTCATCATGAAGAGCACCATAGTTACAGTTTTCTGCAAGAGAGAGCTGTTATGAAATTATCAACTGGTTCATTTGACTCTTAGATTGAGTCTTGCTCGTTCGTAGATTACATTCTTTTTGGGTACGAAAAATCTGTTGAATGTCTCTTTAACTAATTCGTACTTCTGCCACTGCGTCGGATATCGGCTGCCCTCTTAACACATTGTCTGCCTAGTCTCCCATTCAGTATATTAATGTGTTCACCTGATTAGCTTGCAAGCTGACATGTAGATTACTGGCCAGTCGAAATCTTTCAAACCTCCGTATCCATTGCTCCCACTCTTGCGGTTTTGAGAAACTGAACGGCTCCAGAGGCTGAATCGGGAAAGTGGTGCTCAGAGGTACACATACACCCGGCTGGAGTTGTTGCAGTTGCAGTTATATTTAACCCAGCATTTTTTAGAGTGTACAGGATGTTTTTATAGTACAATGACCTCTTATCTGTCAAACGATCAAGGGAATTTTGATTTCTCAGTTCATGACCCATTTAAGCTGCGTGAGTGCTGTGTTTGCAAAAAAGTTTACCACTTTATTTACAAAACATTTACCTCCAACACGTGTTCAGAGAACATCACAACGCATGCATGTTGTGTTGATGTGAAAGCAGATGTTGATTTTTGAACGCATTGAAGATTAACAATTTATAAATCCAGACATGAAATAGTATTTTTTTCTCAAATAAAGCACTCGTGTTGCTTCGTAGAATTGAGGTAAACCACTGGAGTCACCTGGATTACTTTTATAAATTTTCTTTGTTCCTTTCTTCCTTTTTTACTTCGGAAATCAATAAATTCAAAAATCTGAATCTAACCAAAATAGTTTCTTGTTTGAGTCACAAAAGTCCAAAATGATTGAACTTTTTCCACCATAAACTTGCTGTAGTACCTTCCTGTGGTACGGACGGCACAGTGGGTTGCGACTGATTGACAAAAACCAGTGTGAAAGTAGGGGTAATGTGGGAGGTAAGGGTGACAGTTGGGTTGGGGCAGGGACTGGGAAGGACAGGAACTAGTTGCAGGTTGCCAATAGGTCAAGGAATTATTGGCCTTGGGGCTGTCAGCTTGGGTTTGACCACCTCAGTTTATTGCTAGAGCCACGCCTTTTTAGCGTAGCTTGCCCAGCTGTACTCTGTGGCAGGTTGTAGACATGTTGTTCTCCCTGGAGCTGGGATGGAGCAACAACGCGGACACTGGCAGGTGGGAGAGCCTGAGAAGCAATACCAAGAGGGTCTGGCAGTTCAATTCCGTAAAGCAGAAGAGTCTGATCTTGCTTCTTAACCCTGTGATTGTGCCATTGGACCTGGTGGTCTGATTGATCTCCACCAGCTGAAGAGTAGTGTCCTGCATGATGGCACCATTGGAGAGGATCAGTTGCCAGATCTTGCGGTAATTTTGCAAAACAAAAGACCAGTGACTCAGCGAACCCTTTCGCTTCCTCCTCAGACTTTGATGAATGCGACAGAGCCTGGTGAAAATGGCCTCCACAAGACAACAGCAGTCTGGACATTGGGCAGGTGAAGCTGTGGACCCCAACACACATCGTTTCAGGCTGTCCACTCCAGGCGTAAAAACAGCCTTCTTTTGTGGAGATCTGAACCTCCCTGTGGTCAGTCTGCTTTTTAGATTTTGTGAAGAAGTGTTCCCGGTTCCAGTTGTCCTAGTTAAAGCAGCCTAAATACCTTTAATGGATTTGAATATTAGAAATGTGTTAGTGTGTTATGTGTAAGCCAGGTTAAAGAGATGGGTCTTTAATCTAGATTTAAACTGACAGAGTGTGTCTGCCTCCCGAACAATGTTAGGTAGGTTATTCCAGAGTTTGGGCGCTAAAAAGGAGAAGGATCAGCAGGATTTTCTGCCTCATTGTCACAGAATGAGGCAGAAAGTAGGTTCCATATGCTACTTTAAAATGAATATCGATTAGCAAAAGATTATAAATTAGGCTTACCATACCTCCTCTTTTCCCCAGACATGTCCTCTTTTTGGACCTACAAAAATGCGTCCGGCCGGGATTTCTTAATTGCCCAAAATGTCCGGGATTCGGCTGTTTTCTTAATCCCACTCCCGCTGAATCTCTGACCATTGCCGCCTGCTCCCGCAACATGTGTTTCGCTCCCGCGATTTTCTTGTCCACTCCTATAAACATTCTAATATTGTATATAATTTTGCCGCATCAGGGAGCCGCTCTCAGGATCCGGTGTATTGAAATATTTTTGAATGAGGGTTTGCGCCGTTTACTTTCACTTTCGATTTCGCAATCACACGCACTCTGTGTAAAGGGAGCACATCTTACAGAATCAGAAGAAAGAAAAAAAGATATTTGTCAATGAGCTCAGGATCTGTTGAGCAGCAAATACTCCAGCATGGTCTTGTCAGTCATCTCTCCTTATTCTCGACCTGTGATCAGTCAAAGCTGACTCCTGTAGCTCTTGTTGGATGCAGGGTTGCCAAGTCCGAGTTCTTTTTCACAGAATTGGGCTACTTTTAAACTGTTGCCATGAGTTGATTTTCCCAAGTGAGTTAAAGGTTTGAAATATTGCATGAATTACATTTGACTGAAATGCTTGTATTGAAACATTTTGCATTCTACCTATGATAATACTTTCATGGACTTCTACATTAACTGTTCCCTCCTGGTGGAATGACCTGCCCAGCTCAATCCAAGCAGCTGAGTCCTTAATATTTTCAAGAAACGGCTGAAAACACATCTCTTTCATCTTCATTTGACCCTCTAACTCTAGCACTCTCTATTCTAATGCTACTTCTAATTTTATCTGCTTTTTTTTTTTTAATTAAAAAACTTGCATGCTAACATTTGCACTCTCTATTCTATTTCTATTCTAACTACTTGTTTTATTTAAAAAGAAAAAAAGCCTCTAACACTACATTTCCTATTTTTTTTTTTTTTTTTTTTACTTGTTTTCTTTTATTTATTCTAACCAAATAGCAAACAAACAAAAACAAAACAAAACCTTGCTACTTATATGTTAGCTGAAGCCCCCTACCGCCCCCTACTGTCCTTTTTTTGGAAAACTAAAATATGGTCACCCTACTATAAATATACTTAATTATTATGAAATACCAGATGGCTTGAATAACACACAAACTATATTGTCGCAGTCGAGTGTTTATTGTCTTTTGTTTTATCATTCAAAACGTTTATATGTTCTGTTTAATCAGTTACAGCTATAATAGCGATGTTTTTGTCCATATTAGGGATTTCCTGGAGGATCATGAGTTCTCTACTTCTGTGACTGGATATGTGGATTTTCTGTGCGAGGGCAATCTGGCATCAAGTATGAATGAAACCGACATCATGTGTTTATAGTGCTAATGGTCAATCCATCATTTTTGGGGGAATTTTTATTTAATTATTTTTTAATAAGTATAGGTTCAGGCACCGTTTAGGCACCAGAACAGTTTTAAAAGTATCGATTTGGCACAGGTATAAAAAAAAAAAAAAAGATACCCAACCCTAGGAATGGAGGATTCTGGGGTAGCACAATATGTATAACCAAAATACAAATAATCAGCAGACATGGCTAAGGAACAGACAGGCTTATAAACACAGGACTATTGGGATAATCAATTACACAACATGGAACAATGAACTGATGCAAGACACATCAAAACTGTGAGCAAAGCAAAACACAATCCTAAGCCTGACCGTTTTCGCCCCCTCCTGGAACTGCGCCATCCTCACTACCAACAAAAGCAAGTCCAAGACGATGGATGGTGGTTGTTTCATGAGGAGTATATGCCTTGTGATGGGGGGCAGGGCAATAGGAAGCGGTGCATAGTCATAGGGCCAGGGCAGAGGAGCTGGGGGAGATGCCCAGAGTTCCGAAGGATCCAGAAGGGCCACCAGATAGCGGCGCCATGGTTTTTTGGGAGTCGACGGCAGAGAACCATGGTGGACGAGCGAAGCCGAGGAGGTGGGATTGCCGAGGCAGCGATGGTCATGATCTGACCAAGGCGAGCCGGAGGATGATGGATCCCTTGTGGACCAGTGGGATTACGGGCCACAATTGAGACGAGGGAGATAGGGCCAAGGCGGAGGCCGATTGGTCTAAGACCAGGTGGGATTCCAGTTAAAATCTAGATTAAAGACCCATCTCTTTAACCTGGCTTACACATAGCACACTTACACATTTCTAATATTCAAATCCGTTAAAGGTTTTTTAGGCTGCATTAATTAGGTCAACCAGAATCGAGAACACTTCCCATAACACCTGTTGTACTTGTTACATCGTAAGAAGAATGACATCTACAGTAATATTAGTCTGTTTCTTTTTTATTCCGAGGTTACGGTAGCCACCAGATCCAGTTCGTATCCAGCCCAGATGGTCACTGCAGTCACCCGGATCCAATCCCCCTTATCCCCGGCCCAGGTAGGTGGATCACACCTAGAGATACCCTCTACAGCCCTGAATTTCACAGGGACCAAGACCACTAGAATGAGCCCCATAGACAGATCCCCATGAAGACCTTTGTCTCCTATCGGCCATCCGGACAAGACAACTGAACAGATAGCCCTCTTCACATCTAACTTGCTACAGCATATCAACCTGCTGATTCGTCTGGCCGTAGTAGACCTGCCCCCCGACTGAGTCTGGTTTCTCCAAAGGTTTTTTCCTCCATTCTGTCACCGATGGAGTTTTTGGTTCCTTGCCGCTTTCGCCTCTGGCTTGCTTAGTTGGGGACACTTTATTTCAAGCGATATCGTTGACTTGATTGCACAGATACTATTTAACCTGAACTGAGCTGGACGATGACATCATTGAATCAATGATGAACTGACTTTAACTGAAAAAATGACTTTCACATTACTTTTTACTATTGTCCTTTTGCATTGACACGCTATTTTCCTATTTGATACTGTAAAGATGCTTTGGCACAATCTGTATTGTTTAAAGCACTATATAAATAATGGGACTTGACTTGACTTGACTCGGAGGCTGGAGGCAGAGACAGGGGATCCTCAGAGTCAAATCAAGTCAAGTCCCCTTTATTTGTATAGCGGCTTTAAAATACAGATTGTGTCAAAGCAGCTTTACATTATCAAATAGGAAAATAGTGCGTCAATGCAAAAGGAGTGTAACGAATCAGCTCATGAGGAAAAATGAATAATTAATCATAACTAGTTATAATTAATATGAATATTTTAGATCCGCTGTTGATATTTAGCTGACCTCTCAGGGTCACTGTCTTGTCAATTCTAAGAACGTTAATTTCCTGGTTAAGGGAAATAACTTTCTTACTGTACAATTCTACAAAACTTGTAGCATAAATCTGCATGATTAAATTACTCCAGTTATGGAAAACCATGAACAACGTCAAGTGTGATACAAGTCAGGTTTTATTAACTACATAAACACTTAAACTAGTCTAACATACTTACCTAACATAAACTGCTAACAATACACTATACACCTGCACACACGCATGCAGTTTGGTATTGAAAGGTTTAAAGCTTCAACTTCATACAGAGAAGAGGCATAAGGAATGGAAATTTATTTGAACCATTTGCCTATTCAGTGCAGATCTACACCTGAGGGAAACGTCAGATTCTTAGTTCAAACACACCTTTGTAAAAAGGTGTAACTGATACTTAATGTATCAATTAATAAGACTAAGTTTGATACTTGCGAGTCTCGTCTGTCTGACAGAGATTCCTGATGCGATCTGAAGGCTCAAGTTGATTTTTGCTGAAGTTGGTTGATGAAAAGGAACCAGTTTGAGTAAGAGCTTCTTGAAGTGGAAAGACTAGGCCGAAGCCTGGCACAAGCTTAGGGTGTGGAGAGCGTATTTCTCACATCCTCTCAGAATTACAACAAACCACCGACTCCTGGGCGGGTCACATGAAGTGCGGCCTTTAAGCCTGCAAAGATTCACGCCTCTCAAGATGGGCTTGTCCTATGAGGAAGTCCGGAATCTCAAGTGGGAGTTCTGAGATACTGGGCAGTTTTTATGGCCCTTTGTTTGAAAGCAAGGTAATTTGCATATGAAACTTGGATAAAAAATACTAAAGACTCTTAGAACACTAATACGTTGCGTAGGTGTAAACATACAATATAAACTCTCAATTAGATCATCGAATACGAATTCATAGATACTAAACTGGTGGTATATATATTTAAGCTGACAGAGTGTGTTCGATTATAAGCCTGCATACCGTATACCTTTCAAAGCCAAATACCGATGACAATACTATACCCATGACCTGAGGATCATGTGGGTTTCAAATCAAAGAAGGTTTCTTTAATTATTAGCAAAGACAGCCTTCCCTTGTGTATTTCCTTATTGGCAAGGAAGGCGATTTCTTTCACCTAAATTCCAGGAGGTCCGTTAAATGTTATCAGGTGTCAGGGCTGCCATATAACCATGGGCCTGTTTCTGTTCCTGGGGTTTTACAGAGTATTTGTTAAATTTAGCTACAAAATATATATTGTGTGTTTGAGTGGTCCAGAGGCTACAGGAGTGTTGAAAAAGGAGTGCAAATGAGCGCTGACTGAGTGTGAGCTGAGGACTGAATTGCACCAGCGTAGATCGGGCTGAGGACCTGGATGGTTTTAGGAGAGGATGCAGGAGAGGGAGGCTGGGAGAAACACAGGAGAACCGGAGTTGTTGCGTAACCAGCGGAGACGCAGGAGATTCAGGGCTGGGCGAAACCAGTGGAGACACAGGGGACATAGGAGACTTAGGAGATATAGGAGAGCTGGGCATTACCTCCCCAAACCAGTCTAAGTCCATTTGAAAAATGCCCATTAGTTCCTCGCAATATCCAGTGGCCAGTTGTAGCTCACCCTCAGTGGCGGGAGTGTGGGTGGGGCTTCCCTCCAAGCCCTCGATCTCCACCAAAACTTCCTCGGGGACGGGCGATGTTGCCGGCTCACGCACCTGGTCAGAACGGTCTTGAGGCTCAGGCTCCGGGGCGATGATAGGGTCAGTCGCAAGCTGGCTCTCGTGTCATGGTTACCCAGGCTGTCTGTCTGCAATGGTGTCAGGCAATTGCTCCGTGCTGCTGGATGACGGCTAGCTGGTCTCTGGGTTGGGAGTGGGGCAAGAGATGTCCTCCTCGGTGAGTCAAATGGAGAAAAACAATCCATTTTTCTCCAGCACCCACTCCACAAAAGCGACGAAATTCTCCTGGGGACTGTTCCCTGGGAGGCGTTCCTTGGACAGGAAGGCACGCCTCCCAGGGAAGTGCCTCGAGCAGGAAGACCGACCATTCCCTGGAGGATCACACCAGAGAATTTTTGTATTTGGCGTGCCAAACTCACTATCTGGACTGCTCGCTTTATGTTTTCTACCTCGCCAGCCTGAGCGAGCGGTCCAGATAGTGAGTTTGGCACGCCAAATACAAAAAGTCTCTAGTGTGATGCTTCAGGGAACGGTCGGTCTTTCTGCTCAAGGCACAGGAGCTGGACGGCTGGCAGGTCCATTCCGGGAGAGGGGAGGGAAAAGAAACTAAACAAAAGAAAAGGAAGAAAAACACAGCTACAATCACTCACTTGAGGGTCTGCTATTCTGTAATGGTTGCTGTGCTCTAAGGAGGTACAAGATGCAGGAGTAGTCCAATAACAGTCTTTTATTATAATCCACAAAGCAAACACAAGGAATCGAGGAGCTGGGGTAGCACAACATGTAGAACAAAATACAAATAATAGCAGACAGGGAACTAAGGAACAAACCGGGCTTGTACTCAGAACACTTGTACTTCTATTCAGGAAATAAAATACGTAGTCAATAACTAAGGTTACAAAATCCTCCCACACCATGAACAAGGTTCATCAATACTCATTTCAAGGATGTTCAATTAAACCAATTCCAAGGGAAATATAAGTTGCACAGGTCTTCTTAACACACTGCCTGATGAAGTACGGAAATTACATGAGTGTACCAGGCCATCACGTCCTGAATTAAGTTTTTCAATTGTTCCCTTTTTCTTTTTTTTTATTATTAAAGCATTTCAAGGCACAATACAAGTATCAAATTGTTACAGAATTAAGTGAAAAAGAAAAAAACAAGCATAATAAATGCCCACATACCTATGAACATATAGTCACAATAATATAAGCATGCAAATAAACATCTGAACAAGCAGAGTTTCATTCAGAGATTGAGTTTCATTCAAACTCCAAATTTAATATTTTCAAGTTTGAGGGCAAAAAGTAGGTCAAAACCTATTGACGATAAGTTGGCAGCTGATGGCAGCTTCCAGTTAATATAGTATAAGCCGTCTTGCCAACAGTGTGCAAAATGCAATATTATCAATCTCTAAAGCTCTCAGTTTCACACTTTCCGGAAGAACCCCAAATAGTTATGTCAAAGGGAAGGGGTCTATTGCTGTAATAAAAATTTCTGAGAAGCACTTAAAAATTCTCCCAAAAACCTTAAAGGGATAATTCACCCAAAAAAATGAACTTTGATGTTTATCTCTTACCCCCAGGGCATCCAAGAGTGTGGGCGACAGCATTGTGTTCTCTTCCTTTCAGCGGTATAAACTGGTCTTTGATGATTTTTAAGTCCAACCGTTGGAGTCTATCAGTCGTATAATGCATGGCAATATTAACAAAATCTATGAGTGTAAAAAAACCTGCACAGACAAATCCAAATTAAACCCTGTAGCTCGTGACGACACATTGATGTCCTAAAACACGAAACGATCAGTTTGTGCCAGAAACCGAACAGTATTTCTATCATTTTTTACCTCTAATACACCACTATATCCAACTGTCTTTAGGTGCGTGAGGTGTGTACGCACTCTGGCGTAGTTTACGTTAATGGGTGTGTTGTCGCGGGAGGAGCAAACGACAGACACAGTTTATTAACAGAAAATAAACAAAGTGTCCAGAAAAAAGGGGATCAAGTGTTCAAAATAAACAGGGGATCTGGTGTCCTCGTCGTCCTGCGGGTTTTGTGCGGGGAAGGGCAGTGTTCAGGAAGGAAGGAAGGGTCCAGGTAAGAGGCGGAGTCCGGCGGCCGCACGCTCTCCCCTCTCCGGTCCGGGGCGCGAGGAGCGGCGGCTTCTATCAGCAGCTTCGTCCTTCTCTCTGCCCACGGCGCTTGAAGGGACTAGACGGACTGGCATCCTTGCCCGACGGCCGTGTAACTGGTGCGGTTCTTGTCCGGACTGCGGGTCCGGAAGCTCACGACTCTGGCGGCACGGGAGTCCCTCTACGCACCCCTCCTGGACCCACGAGGACACCAGCGTGCATGCACAGGGAAGAGACTGGTCTCCCAAGGAGAGGCGCGCTCGGCATTTAAACAGCGGCGGTGATGAGGCTCCAATTCGGTTCAGGTGTGCCCCACCACACACCGCCATCCCTGGCTATTTCAGCGCCCCTCCTCTCTCACGCATCCACTCATGTCGGGAGCCTGGCGAAGAGCGGCGATTAAGGGATGGGGTGATGCTGATAATTAGAGGGAGGCAGCCGACTCGTCACAGTGTTTTGAGATCCAGCCGAAGAGCAATCAACCATAACTTCAGGAGAGCAGGCTCAGAAGTCGTTTTGAACAATCCGGATAAGCGCAAGTAAGTATCATTTTGATTAGCCATTGTACCTACAATGACTGTGCAAACAATGAGTAACGTATACGCGCGAGAGATCACTTCCAACTACGCCAGAGCGCGTACACACCTCAAGCACCGGATGCCGTGCGCGCACCCAAAGCAGTTGGACATAGTGGTGTATTAGCGGTAAAAAATTATATAAATACTGTTCAGTTTCTTGCACAGACTGGTCGTTTTGTGTCTTTACACATCAATGTTTTGTCACGAGCCGCAGGGTTTAATTTGGATTTGTCTGTGCATGTTTTTTTGAACTCTCATAGATTTTATTACCATTGCCATGCATTATAAGGCTGATAGACTCCAACGGTTGGACTTAAAAATCATCAAATGTGTTCTACTGAAGAAACAAAGTCACCTACATCTTTTAATTTTTGGGTGAACTATCCCTTTATACCTAGGTCAGGCCCAAAAAGAATGAAACTCGAGAGCTGGCCCATAGGAAAGAAAAAATAAAAGTGAGATCTCTTTAACATCTCAAATATTGCTCCTACACAGAAATGAGTTTACTTTAAGATTGAATTGAGATTTTTGCTTGAGTCTCCTGCTTCTCAAACTTGTCTCTTGAGACAAAAACTCTTAACAGTCTCACATTTGTCTCCTTTAAAGTTTTAGAAGAGATCTCATCATCATCACACACACTGTGCTTAGATTTATCTCCTTAGCTAGAGACACTGGATTTCTCACATTTGTCTCATTCAAAGCTTTAGAAAAGATCTCAAGAACATCACACACTGTGCTCAGATTTTTCTCCTAAACTAAAGACTCAGGAGCTCTCACATTAGTCTCCTTTGTCTCATTTGTCTCTCAACAACTTTACAAAGTGTGCAAAAGTCAAATGTCTCAACATGAGCTCAAACATTTCTTCCATACAATATGTATTCATAATCAAATTAGTCAATTAATAATCAAGACGGAGTCATAAGCCATTTATTTGCCTTTCAGTAAAGATTATTATAAAACATTATCCTTATTTCTGCATGATTTCTCTTAAACTCTGAATTTTTGTTTTTTCCCCTTTATTCAGAGCCTTTCCAAGTGCTTGACTTGGTGTACACTTTGTAAAGTTGTTGAGATATTTTATAAAGCTTCAAAGGAGACAAATACCCCCAGAGTCTTTAGCTTAAAAGAAACCTGAGCACAATGTGTGATGTTATTGAGATCTCTTCAAAACTTTTGAAGATACAAATGTGAGAGATCCAGAGTCTCTAGCTAAGGAGAAAAATCTGAGCACAGTGTGTGATGATGATGATGAGATCTCTCCTAAAACTTTAAAGGAGACAAATATGAGTGTTAGAGTTTTTGTCTCAGGAGACAAGTTTAAAAAGCAGGAGACTCGAGCAAAAATCTCCATCTTAACCTAATTTCTGTCTAGGAGAAATATTTGAGATGTTAAAGTGATCTCACTTTTGATTTTTCTTTCCTTTGGGAAGTCTCCATTTGATGTTAAAGTAACCTCATGTCTGTCTAGCAGAAACATTTGGGATGTTAAAGAGATATCTTTTTATTTTATTTTTTCTCCCCTCTGGTTAGCTTTAATGTCATTTATACACACCATTTCAATCAAACACAATACATGCATTGTCATATTTGAAGTTGTTTTGTGTAGACAGTGCTTTATTGCACAATGATTTAACAGAGGAAATCATTACCTACTGTATATTTACATGCATGCAAAAATGGGCTGTACAAGACAAACTTTTTAATGCCAAAAAAAAAAAAAAACCTGGTACACTAGCATGCCCTGCTCCACAGTCAAATCACTGAGGGTGCTTCTTAAAACAGTGAGGGTGCGCTCTCTCTCTCTCTCTCTCTATATATATTATATATATTATATACGTTCCCATTGCTATGGCGCAAAGAGGCTCCTTATTCGCTCACGGCCAGCTAGATTTATTGTTCTAAGAATGTTCCAAGAACATTATGCTATTTCTGGTAATGTTTTCAGCGGAATTTTTTATTTTAGTTCCCGAGAATATTTCCAATAGTTAGATAACATTCTCTAAAAAACTCCTAAAATGTTTGGTGACACTTTCCATTCGACTTGGTATGTGTACTCAAATGTTGCTCAGTATGTCAAATTTTGTTGAAAGTACAAAACCCAACCTTGTTTGATGGACTTCCAACTTCATGAAGAACTCCAAAACAGCATTACCAGCTTCACTTATTATAAACCAGATTGACTTTCTTTCTGTCAGACATTTACAAAAGTTCTTATTGAGATTAACAGTGCTTTAGATGTTAATGTCTGTTTGAAAGTAATAGTTTGGTTTTATGTCACCATTATGGAGTTGTCACCATTAGAGAATGTTATCCTACCTATTAGTAGAACATTCTGGGAACTAAACTAAAACTTGCCACTGAAAACATTCCCAGAACATGAAAAAGTTCTAGATGGTCTGCTGTTTGTGGAGTTGTTTAATCCGCCTCTGCTGAGATCTTGAGCGATTTAATGTCTTTTATTTCAGTTGATATCATCTAAGCCTGTGGCTGAAGTCAGTTGTAATTCTTGCTTATCTGCTTGTCCCCCCCCCCGCCCACCCTCATCCCTCTTTTTTTTCAGTCTAAACATGTTCCTTACTTCAGTTGATTGTCCCCTTCTGATTGTTATTTCCATTAATGGTAACGTTTGGCACCCCTGTGCTGGCAAGAATTTCAACGTTAATTAATAAAATGAACATCAGGTGTCATCACAAATCACAGCGTGTGGATGTGCTACTTTATGTGTATAGTGTGGCTAAACACCACTCCGCAGAGAAGATCTTTTTTCTACATCACTGCCTATGTAGCCCCGCCCACTGATTCGTGCACATAGTGTAAATAACGAGAGTGACGAATGCAGGTTTACACAGAAACCAAACGATAAAGATGGCTTCAATAACAAGACACTAGGGATTGGGCAAATGAAGCCTCATGAAGCACTGAGGCTTTCCCCTGATTGTTCCGGGAAACAGAGTTGGGACTTTCAAGTCACAAGCAAGTCTTCAAGTCATATCCCAAGTCCTCAAAGAGTTAAAGTTAATGAGATAATTAAGTGATAATTAAATGATGATTGTGCATTAGTGATGAACACCTGCTGTTATTGAGAATTACAGAGGATCAGATGTTGATGTTTTATTGGTTAAAATGATGGCACCATCATGGAGATCAGTGTTTGCTTTAGTTGGGCTCAGTTGATTTCATCCAAGGCTGCGGCTGAAGTCAGAAGTAGTTCTTGTGTTTCTCTTTTCTTCAGTGATTGTGCTTGTTAACAGCAGGTGTTCATCATTAATGCACAATCATCATTTAATTAGTCACTTAATTATCTCATTAACTTTAACTCTTTGAGGACTTGGGATTTGACTTGAAGACTTGAAAGCCCCACCTCTGCTGGGAAAACATTCTTTGAAATTGTTGAAAACAGCGCCATTGTGGTTAGTAAAAAATAAAGCAACCAAAAGCCTGTGAAAGAAGCTTCCTTGGATGAAGCAGCCACCACACATTCCAAAGATAGTTTCATTTTACATGCACAAATAAAAGGCTAACAGTGTGTTGAATTTCTCTCTGTGATCAATTAATTTACCCATTAGACTGTGGCATTTAATGCCAGTGCTAATATCTATATGATGCAATAGAAGAATAATGTACACATATGAACTGCATATGAGAAATATAGAATTTTTCTGAAATAATTTGTATTCTTCATATTACTTGTATGGGTATTTACAAATGTAATTGAATAAACCAAACGATAAAGATGGCTCCGAAGACAAGAAGCCGTGCCAAGTTTAGGAAAAACAGTGTTTGCATCACCTTCCTTCTGATCCCAACATTAGGAAAGAGTGGAGGACCGCGTCAGTAAGAATTTGGTCCTTTATTCACTTAATTTTACAGCGGATTCGTTTACAAACAATGCACAATTCGACGCAGGATTTTCAGAAAGATTGAAACTAAAAGATGATGCTGTGCTGTCTGGAACTTCATTAAAAATATAGTTAATCGACTCTTTCCTAATGTTGAGATCAGAAGGAAGGCAATGCAAAGACTTTGTATTTCCACAACTTGGCACTGTACATCATTTTGTTGTCTTTGGAGCCGTCGTTATCATTTGGTTTCTGTGCAGTCCTTTGTTTGTCTCTCTCGTTATTTACACTATATGCGTGAATCAGTGGGCGAGGCTACATAGGTAGTGATGTAGGCGTACATAGGCATTGATTTTCTGCGGAGGCGGGGTTTAGCCACGCTATTACATCATAAAGTGACACATTCCACAACCTGCCATTTTGGCAGACTGGCTGCAATATACACTATTTTTAGACTAACGAGAAAGCTTTGAGTTCTGACACTTACAGGATGTTTTTATAGTACAATGACCTCTTATCTGTCAAACGATCAAGGAAATTTTGATTTGTCACTTCATGACCCATTTAAGCTACGTGAGTGCTGTGTTTGCAAAAAAAGTTTACCACTTTATTTGCAAAAAATTCACCTCCAACACGCATTCAGAGAACATCACAATGCATGCATGTTGTGTTGATGCAAAAGCAGTTTTGTAAATAAAAGTCATGAATTGTTTTTTGCTCAAATAAAGCACTCGTGTTGCTTCATAGAATTGAGGTTAAACCACTGGAGTCACGTGCATTACTTTTATGATTTCCTTTGTTCCTTGATGGGAACCAGCATTCCAGTATTTTTGGAGGAAGTTGAATCTGAACAGTCTTTCCTGCTCTGTGAAACAGATATGCGCTGAACTTTACTGTTTGCAACTGGACACACCGGATACACATATCCTGCAATTTACATCTGCTGAATGTTGTGTTGATTCAAGCACTGCTATACTGTGTTGCAAAGTCGAAGGCATTGACTCAACTTCACTGACATTTAGAGACTTAACACACAGGACTTACATTCACTGACATGTACAGAACTTGACCATTTGATAAGTAGCTTTCATATTATTTCTAATGACAGAAATGCCTATATTGTGCATTCATCGTTTATTTTAAAAGTGAAACTTCTATTATGTAAAGTGTCTTGTTTGTTAAATTCCCTAAAGCAGAAGAGTTGGATCTTGCTTCTTAACCATGTCATTGTGCCACTGGACCAGGGTGGTCTGATTGATCTCCACCAGCTGAAGAGTAGTGTCCTGCATGATGGCACCATTGGAGAGGATCAGTTGCCAGATCTTGCAGTAATCATGCAAATGAGAGACCAGCGACTCAGCGAACCCTTTCGCTTCCTCCTCAGACTTTGATGAATGTGAAAGAGCCTGGTGAAAATGGCCTCCACAAGACGACAGCAGTCTGAACATTGGGCAGTTGAAGCTGTGGACCCCAACACACATAGTTTCAGGCTGTCCACTCTAGGGGTGAAAACAGCCTTCTTTTGAAATGTCCAGGCTGTTGGTGTTGATACTTTGCACCACCTGCCCTGCATAGGTGAGAAGAGGGGAGGGTTTTGTGGTGACTGATGCTGTGGCCTGGTCTTGGTTCCACCTGTTCAGGCCGTCCAGGAGATACAACTGAAAATTCAGTGTGTTAGCACTGGTTCCAGTAAAGAAGTGAGGAATGAAAAACATGAAAGTGAGTTTGAATTTTATGAGTTTTTTCAGAAAATATAAAGAGACATTATATATTTGATTGTGTTGAATTTGTACCATACAGCAATAATAAAGAGCCTCAAACTCTGGAATGATCTACCTAACATTGTTCAGGAGGCAGGCACACTCTGTCAATTTAAATCCAGATTAAAGGCCCATCTCTTGCTTATACATAACACACTATCACATTTCTATAAATCAAATCCATTAAATGATTGTTAGGCTGCATTAATTACGTCAACCGGAACCGGGAACACTTCCCAAAGCACCAGATGTACTTGCTACATCGTTAGAAGAATGAGCCTGTTCTGCCCAGTTTTTTCTCCATTTTTCAACCGTGAGTTTTGGTTCCTTGGCCACTTTCGCTTTGGCTTGATTATTTGGTGACAGCTTGACTGATTGCACAGACACTATTGAAAAAGAGCTGAACTAGATGATGGCATCACCGAATCACCAATGAACTGACTTTAGCTGTAAAAAATTATGTTGTCATGATGTTATTGTAAAAATTGTATTGTCTTCTTGCATTATTGACAATCTGTTTTCCTGTTTAACACTATAAAGCTGCTTTGAAACAATCTGTATTGTTAAAAGTGCTATATAAGTAAAGGTGACTTGACTTGACTTAATCACTTGCATGTTATGCACTTTATTCCTTTATCATTTATGGTATTCAATTAGTTATGGAAGGAGTCATCTGACACTCTCACACTTACCTAAAGTGATGTGTGACCAAAACCCAAAACATATTATGGTGCCACGTGTGAGAACCTCTACACAGAGAATTGGGATACTTTTTGGGATAGACCAGGCCTGTTAAAAAATACAGTATCCATCCTTCATGGAAAAGGTGTGGCTGTCTTTTCTTGGAATCTGGGTTAATAAATGTCAGTGTTTGACTCACTGGGGCCCCTGCCAGGAAACACAGACTGGCTTAACCGACTGCCTTCTAGCTGTCTCGAGGCGTCAGAGTTCATATAAATCACCTCACAAGGAAACTGTCAAGTAGATTTCATCAGATAGAGACTGTTCATCAAACAATCAAAAACAACACTACAATATCAATGCCCCTACAATATTAAAGTCCACAAGTAGAGGTAGAGTCTTTTCACATTTAGAATAGCATTTCTGGCATAACTTAGGAGTCAGACACATGGTCTCGGTATCAGTCCAGACTAAACACTAATTTCTTCAACCAGGCACATACCTAACTTGTGTCTCAAAGTTATATTGCATTAGTCAGGTCTGCCAGGATTTTAACTCTGCACAGCAAATCAGCAGTGTTAAATCTGTTCTCTCCAGTGAATCTGCTTGTTAGATATCATTACCAATGGTCTACCAAACTACCAAATGAGTGGTACTTTTACTCTGTAGAGAGTGTAATGAATAGAGAGCATTTTAAGGGCTCTTGGCATTAATTTTTTTATTGTAAATATAGGTAAATATCTATGTGCTGTACTAGGGAGGATGCAGTACTCCAGGAACAGTTTGAAAACTCCTACTGTAGTCAATTGAGGATGGAAAAAGTAATACTTATTCTTATAATCAATGAATCATTATCCTTTCACATTGCTTTTCACATATTGACACATTAGCATCCTCTACCCCAGAATCGGCTTTGACCAGACTTGCAAACACCGGTATCCTACCACCGCTACACATCTTGAGAACAGATCTAAAGCATTAATGAATGTGGGTAAAGAATCCCCAAACATGATTGGGCATTGATCGCATCAGCCAGCTGCTAACATTGCTAACATCTTTTCTGCAGTCAGATGTTTGTGACAATCAGATCTTTAAAATAGAAATCAGATGGGTAAAATAGAGATCACGGTCCTCCCACGATTTTGAATAGACAACTGAACAACATAAAATGTAATTTACTAAAGCAGTGGTTCTCAACCACACCACCACCATCCACCACAAATCTATGGAAATAATGATTCAATGACAAATTCATTTTTAACGGTCACTTGTTGCCACCTACTGATGTAAAGATGTAATCAATACAATCTTCATTTGTCAATTACTTTCAAAAAGTGATTTACTCTATTTTAATCACTACTGACATTGGTTATATTGTGATAAGTTAACTTTTTGTAACAGAAATACCAAATATGTGGTTGACAAGATTTATGTTAAACTGTTTACTATATGGCAACTGCTTTTTTTCAGCATAGCACTAACATAATGTTAAGTTCTGGTTCTTTGTCATAATAAAACTCTGCCATAGATTTCATTCATCCCCCCCTAAATGTGTGCGTACACACAAAAGCTAGATTTTGCGTATGCACAAAAGTTTTCAGATTTATAAAGTCATGCGTATGCCAGAACCTGCGCAAAATTCCTTTTGTAAAACCCAGTCATGGAAGATTGTGTGTACGTGCATCTCCACCCCGACTCCACCACCATATATGGAGCTTACAACGCCTAGTTTTACTATGCAGGGAATATCAGATATGGATCATAAATGCCATACACAATTATTATTGCTAAAAAATCATCCAGTATCCTTGTCATGTGGCGTTTTATGGTATACTATAAATCCTCATTCAAAATATCCATAAAAACAAAACTGTTTAAAATAGTTCTCATATAAATATTTTAGAATATAGTTGATCTCATTCTTTTCCAATGGCCAAATAGTATTTCAATTGTTTTAAACTATTTAAATCAAATTCAATTTATGCAGTTTTGCTGATAAGGTGAACATCTTTTAGCTATTTTTAGCCTATATTTATTGCATTGTAAATAGAATTGTTTGACTCGGGACGTCACTGACAAAGTATTTTAAAAAGGAAACGTGCAAATTACCATTTTCTTCAAGTTGTATCCTTCAAATACAGTGGTATTTTTCATAATGTTGTGGAGATGCCTTGAGATGATGTGCAGCTGTGCTTGTACAGTAAGCTATTATCACTGGACCTATTCAAACCAGACAATGGACCGTGCGACCACTGAATCCAGAGTGTTCGCCATAATATCGAAGTAAGTGCGCATAATTGATCATTGTTCTCGCTAAAAAATATTTTATCATAACATGAGATCTGCAGTTTAGTTTAAAGATGAATTATTGTGCACCTACAGCACTCCTCACTGTCATTATAACAGCATTGTCATAGGAAAAGTGATCAGGCGCATCCACTAAATATGTCTATTTAACTTCTGCGTAATGACTTGTAATTTCAGTGCTTATCTCCATTAATGAGAGTGGAATATTTTATGTAAATGTGTATATCGAAATGAAAACAGTTTAAAATCGTTGTTTACTTCATTACTTTTCTCACTCCAGGAAAAAGAGTGCGTACGCATGGTCTAGAATGTCCGTACATATTTACGCCAAGTTAATTTTTTATAAATCCCGATATGTGCATGTAAAATTGCTTACGCAATTTCTATGCCCATTTTGTGTGTACGCAATGAGAACCCAGGTGTGTTCATACTTTTAAAAGGTTTAACAGACTTAAACCTTCAGGCAAATCGTGATATTGATCCAAGCTGTGACAAATGACATATAGACAGTGTTGGGGGTAACGCATTACAAGTAACGCGAGTTACGTAATCAGATTACTTTTTCAGTAACTAGTAAAGTAACGCATTACTTTTTAATTTATAAGAGAATATCGGAGTTACTTTTCAAATAAGTAACACAAGTTACTTTTTTTTTTTCAATTTATTGATTAACAGCTCTCCTGTCCACATGTTGAGAAATCAGAAGATATTACTGTAGTTCTAAATCAATATGAATATGCATTAATTCATCTCACTCACAAAAGAAAACACAGATTCAGTATTCCTCAAAATGAATAAAAATCAGAAAACTCAGAATATGATGCAAACCTGAATAATTAAATGTTAAACAACACAAATATCCTTTATTCCATTTAATCCCATTCTATTAACCAATGTCTTTGCTTCTGACCTTCGATGATCCAGTTCAACCGTACTAATAAGCAAAAATTACTCTAGACAAACATTTGTGTGTCTTTGTTTATTGCTGAAGTGTGTTGAAATTTCTTCTTCTGCATTCTACTGTACGGACGTAAATTTACTTTCCCTTCAACCTGAGGCTTATTCACTTTTGGTGTGAAAAGGCTTTTATATTTGCCAAAAATAGAATGTGTTTTATTTGAAAAACAAACAAGCAAGCCCTGTCCAGATTTAAAAAGTAACGCAAAAGTAACGTAACGCATTACTAAGTAATGTAATTAGTTACTTTTTCATGGAGTAACGCAATATTGTAATGCATTACTTTTAAAAGTAACTTTCCCCAACACTGCATATAGAACCATCCAATTTAACTCATATGTTCTGGACTTATCAATCTCTTTTTGACTCACTCTCAGCTATCATGTGTTACCATTTATCCTTCTCCATTAGTTGACCTGTTTGGAGTCCTGCCTCCTGAGTGCACATTGCCATATTATTTTGTTAAGCTGGTAGCTGTTCTCACACTTTTAGAGAAACGCTGTATTTTGTTGCATCCAAAGAGATTGCAACTTTAAACAATTAATCATGACACTCTCCCACCCAAACAAACTTGGTGCAAGAGGACTATATCTACTTCTCCTTCCATCATCCTTTAGCAGTGTGTGCCAATCCACTCAACCTGAATGACTCACACATACCTGGTCAGTATCTAAATGACCACAGGATTTCTATCACCACACAACAACAACAACCACCGCTCACTGCTACGATAGCAGCAACATTAACACATGTTTACAATACAAGCGTGAACCCAGTGTGCCTTACTCTATATCTGTTCTGTTAAATGTAGGGTAGGCAATTTCGGAGAGGCCAGCAATCGCAAGCTAGCTTTGAACGCATAAGATACCACCCTCCCTGCAAATCACTCTCCAAAGCCACGCCTCCCCCAAAACACGTGAGCGCACAGGCCGACGCAGATCTAACGTCGACACAATGAGAGACGGGGTTGGTGGAGGGTTGAATGCAACGCTGTCAGATTCCCTCATGTCTCATTCACCAATGAGAAAACGTTACAGTACAAAGAGCTAATATTACAATAAGACATCCCTTCCTCGCTCGGGGGGTGGTCTGCATAGTGTAATGAATTCCCTGATGCCTGATTGTTGATCAGAGGTATGGCAAATCCAGTGTTTTTCCCACATGATTTTGTTACACTTGTGGTGGCAGTGACGTTGCATATTAATTTGCCATATTTTATGTACTCATTGCGTCAGTTTGCATTCAAGTTTGCACTCGGAATCTGTTTCTCTCTATGAACTGTCCCCCATACAGGTGCGTCTCAATAAATTTGAATGTCGTGGAAAGTTCATTTATTTCAGTAATTCAACTCAAATTGTGAAACTCGTGATTTAAATAAATTCAATGCACACAGACTGAGTAGTTTAAGTCTTTGGTTCTTTTAAATGTGAGATTTTTGGCTCACATTTAACACAAACCCACCAATTCACTATCTCAACAAAATAGAATACTTCACAAGACCAATAAAAAAAACATTTTAGTGAATTGTTGCCTTCTGGAAAGTATGTTAATTTACTGTACGTTTACTCAATACTTGGTAGGGGCTCCTTTGCTTTAATTACTGCCTCAATTCGGCGTTGCATGGAGGTGATCAGTTTGTTGCACTGCTGAGGTGGTATGAAGCCCAGGTTTCTTTGACAGTGGCCTTCAGCTCATCTGCATTTTTTGGTCTCTTTTTCTCATTTTCCTCTTGACAATACCCATTAGATTCTCTATGGGGTTCAGGTCTGGTTAGTTTGCTGGCCAGTCAAGCACACCACACCATGGTCATTTAACCAACTTTTGGTGCGTTTGGCAGTGTGGGCAGGTGCCAAGTCCTGCTGGAAAATGAAATCAGCATGTTCAAAAAGTTGGTCAGCAGAAGGAAGCCTGAAGTGCTCCAAAATGTCTTGGTAAACGGGTGCAGTGACGTTGGTTTTCAAAAAACACAATGGACCAACACCAGCAGATGACATTGCACACCAAATCATAACAGACTGTGGAAACTTAACACTGGACTTCAAGCAACTTGGGCTATGAGCTTCTCCACCCTTCCTCCGGACTCTAGGACCTTAGTTTCCAAATTAAATACAAAACTTGCTATCATATGAAAAGAAGACTTTGGACCACTGGGCAACAGTCCATTTATTATTCTCCTTAGGCCAGGTAAGACGCCTCTGACGTTGTCTGTGGTTTTGGAGTGGCTTAACAAGAGGAATACGATAAACTGTAGCCAAATGCCTTGACACGTCTGTGTGTGGTGGCTCTTGTTGCCTTGACCCCAGCCTCAGTCCATTCCTTGTGATGTTCACTCAAATTCTTGAATCGATTTTGCTTGACAATCCTCATAAGGCTGCGGTTCTCTCGGTTGGTTGTGCATCTTTTTCTTCCTCACTTTTTCCTTCTACTCAACTTTCTATGAATATGCTTGGGTACAGCACTCTGTGAACTGCCAGCTTCTTTGGCAATTAATTTTTGTGGCTTACCCTCCTTGTGAAGACCAATGATTGTCTTCTGGATAACTGTCAGATCAGCAGTCTTCCACATGAGTGTGTAGCCTAGTAAACCAAACTGAGAGACCATTTTGAAAGCTCAGGAAACCTTTGCAGGTGTTTTGAGTTGATTGGCTTGTCACCATATTCTAATTAGTTGAGATAGTGAATTGGTGGGTTTTTGTTCATTTACCTTCATCATCACAATTAAAAGAACCAAAGACTTACTACTTCAGTCTGTGTGCATTGAATTTATTTAATACACAAGTTTCACAATTTGAGTTGAATAACTGAAATAAATGACCTTTTCCATGACATCCTCATGTTTGAGATGCACCTGTACTACTCACATGGTGAGGATCACAGTATGAGAATCGTGTGATGTCACTGTGATTATCGCATGATCTCACGTGTTGACTGGGTGGTGTGTCCCACTCTTGTGTTTCCAATGAGAGTTCTCTTAAGAGTAGATAGCCCTGAATTGTGATTGGTGCCAGGAATCCAAGAGGACCGAATAAGCTATTCACTGTTGAAAGCACTCCTCTTCGAGTGTATGGCTTTTCAGTGTTAGGCACCTGGAAGGTGAACGTGTGTGACATGAGATTCCACTGTACTCCCAAGCTTCTCTGCTCAGGTAAGTCGTCCGTGGAGAGGTCAAGGTATTTGATGTCCTTTGCCAAGTCTTTATTTGGAAAGGCATCTATTACTTTGGCTCTGTTCATTGCAATTTTATGGAGTCTGAGGTTTGAGACTGCAAGTGCCTCTTGTGTCCTTTTGAGTACATCAATTGCCTCCTCCTCTGTAGGAAATTCTTCACCTGCTGAAAGATCAAGGTTTTTTTTGGCATTGAGAAATGATGATTTCCAAGCAAGATAGTTTTCGGGACGGTCGTCAAATTTGTTAAACCCTGATGTCACAAGCTGGTTTCGTGCTAAGAACTTAGCCAAGTCGTGTGTGGCCGCATCATGACCAGAGTGATGAGTTGTATGACTTATGTTTCGTCCAGAATGGGGCACAGGAGCAGCTGGACTCTTAGAATGGCGTGTAAAGCCATGTGAAGACTGGGGAACAGGAGGTTTACACTGATCTCCTTTCTCGCTGCCACTGTATTCACTAGCCTTCCAAGAGGATAGACCAGTGAAGAAGGCTTTTTCCCTCTATCATCCTCTAGATCTTGAGCTAATTCAAGCTTTGAATTCTCTTTGGCTGCTACAGTGTCACTAGGTTCACTGTGTTGTTTTACATACTCTTCAGTACGTTGCCTAGGACTTTGCTGTGGAAGGTGGATAGATTAACTATGATGTGACTTTTTCATTTCTATATCTGCGACAGCAGCTTCCATGACTGCCGCTTCTGCCATTGCAGCTTCCGCCTCTCTCTCCTCGATTACATCTAATTTTGCTTCAAGGCGAGCTTTCTCTATTTTAATTTCCATTTCCCTCTGTACAAATGAGGCTCTTGCCTCTTTGCTTTTATTGTTGTGATTATGTTTATGATTATTTTAATTCCTTTTTATGTAAAGCACTTTGAATTACCATTGTGTATGAAATGTGCCATATATATAAATAAACTTGCCTTGCCTGCTCCCAGATATGTAGTTCTGGCAAAAACATCAGCAGGGGCTGAAAGACACCATCGCCTTACGTACAGTAAATACTGTAGTAACTATGGTACTTCTTATTTAAAAAATAAATAAATAAAAAAATAAAATAAAATAAATAAAAAACCCGTCCAGTAAGTCAGGAATTTTGGGTCCCCCCCAAAGGGGGGGGCAAAAAAAGCCAAATTTTTTTTTTAACGATTGAAACAGTCCTAGAAACTCGCCACAGAAATGCAAAGCCTGATAATCTCATGGCAGCATTCAGTAATGTCCAAACTTGTTTCATGAAATATCGTTAACCGATATAAACTACATAATCCGGAGAACATTTTTCAATTTCCCTTTTTTAACAGAGAGCTAATGTGGGACGGTAACCGTGACTTTTGCAGCAACATGCTTTGTATTTGATCCATCCAAATCGCTTAAATCAATAGTAGGTTGTCTGTGTGTACGGGTTTATAATCTTTAACCTGTGACTTTACCTTCATCAATGATGAGATTTCTTCCTCCATTCTTCTCCATCAATCTGGACGGTTGTCACTGATTGTTTATGCTGAAAACTGTGACTAGACTGCGCTGTTTCCTTGCATGTGTACATAATGCATGTGTATCTGTGGACTGTTATTTCAGACAGTACAATCAGTTAGAGTATACTGTTTTTAGGATGCTGGTTGCAATGGGAACGACTTTATTTAACTTAAAGGGGTCATATGATGCTTTTTTAAAGATCATTATTTTGTGTATTTGGTGTAACAGAATATGTTGACATGCTTTAATGTTCAAAAAACACATTATTTTTCAAATACTGTACATTATTGTAGGCCCTCTATGCCCCGCCTCTCTCAAACGCGTCGTTTCTACAAAGTCCCTCCTTCCGACAAGCGCAGTCTGCTCTGATTGGTCAGCTGACCCAGTGCATTGTGATTGGCCAAACACCGCAAGCACTCGTCGGAAATGTACGCCCCTTACCATAATCGCCGCTTCATCTTATAAATAAATGTAAAGACAGAGCCCGAACGGGGAACAGAGTCGCGTGACAGACACAGTGATGAAGCTGGTATGTGTTTGCAGTACACAAGCCACGGTTAAGACAGCTGACTCCACTGTGATGATGTACCCCCCCCCCCCCTTTCTCTCGCCTCGCGCACCAACCCCACACACACACACGACACCACAAAACACACACGATGCGCAAAACTCCGCATTTGAACAGTCAATAGCAAATACTTAAACTAATAACAAAACAGTAGCTGATTTCAGAGGCATTGCTGTTTGGGTTTGTAATTAATCTAAGATTCCTAAATGCATCTACTTTTGGAAGTCCAAATAAAGTGCTTTTGCTTTCACACTGAAACACACAGCGTCTCCCTGACATGCTGCTTCAACACTAACTGCGGTTACTGAAACCACGCCTTCTTTCTTTGCTGCACATTTGGGCGCATTATGCAAATATTTCCACATAGTGAGGTAGATATGTGGGGGCGTGTTAGAACGAGGCGTTTTAGGGGGGCGTGGCAGAGTCTTAACTTTGATAAAGAATATCTTAGGTATATCTCTTTGGTTTTGAGACTTTAGGGATCTTATCTATGCACAATCACTTGTAACACTCCAAAGAGAAAGGAAAAACTGAAATCGCATCATATGACCCTTTAATGAATTCTGGACAAATATTGATCCATAACTACTCCAGTGAAAATGTCCATCCCCTGTTGTTCTCTCACATCAAAACCCACCAATTTATTTATTTAGAACAGTTTTGGACTGATTTCACTTGTAAACAGTATTGGTCCGTGCAGATTTATCTCCTGATTCAGATGACAACGTTTTCACAGGAGAAAGCAATATTATATATAGAGTGCTCATATAATTTAGCTGGAAAAATGTCTTAATGATGGATTTGTTAATTACAAACACACAGCTTTTCACTTCACAAAACATTAATTGATGGACTGGAGTTGTGTGGATTACTTGTGGATTTTTGTGATGTTTTTATCAGCTTTTTGAACTCTCATTCTGACGGCACCCATATACTGCAGAGGATCCATTGCGAGCAAGTGAATTTCTCCAAATCTGTTGCTGTTGTATAAAGCGCTATAGAAATAAAGGTGACTGTTCTGATGAAGAAACAAACCCATCTACATCTTGGATGGCCTGAGGGTGAGTACATTTTCATTTTTGGTTAAACTATTCCTTTAAATGTTTGTCAATTTTGTTTTGTAATGTGTTTGCTTTTCCTTTACAGAGGGTGAATATGAATAGTGAAAAATTAGAACGGTGAGACTGCACTTGGATTCATGACTATTATTTCATATTCTGGAAACTTCTTTAAATCGTCTATAGCAAAAATGGTGAACCATGATTATTTTAATATCGTGATACATATTCATTTTAAATTTATAGAAATATAACTGAAGAGCCAACAAATGATGGAGCACAAGGAATGGAAGGTATAGTTGAATTGTTTTTGGTATTCAGTGAGAAGTTATCATCATTTTGGTAAGTTTAACTAAGCTCAATCTCTGTTGTTCAGGTTCAGTGGAAGTCCTGACTGAAGCAACAGTAGAAGTGTTTGTTCCCCCAGATCAATCTACTACTGTCAGCACTACGCCAGACATCTCTACTGCCTCACAGGTCTGGAGCACAATTTACATGACATACTTCATATACTTTATATACATTTACTGTAAAAACTGGCAGCAGTGGTTGATAGAATTTTTTTTTAAAATATAGTGACAACTTGCAGTACAAGCAAGCACTTACTTCTGCTGTCATTTTAGGTCATGACCACCAGGTCAATAAAACTTGGCTTAAGCTTAACATCTAAGACAGATAGTACAGATTTGCAAAATATATTGTGCATTATTCACCTCGTGTACAGCTATTAGGTGTACAGCTTCATAGCCCATCAGAGATATTTGCAGGTCCAGCTACTGCAACATCCACAATACACTGCTCTCAACTGTCTGCTGGAAAATGAGGGGTGCTGGTGGTGATCTGTGGTTCATTTTATCGTGCTAACAAAAACATGGAACTCAACCTGCCATTATCAAGTGTGTTCCACTCCATCAAGTGGACAAGATAAGTTTATATAGACAGATCCTCGCCCCCTCAATTTTGACCAAGGGAGTGAGTCTACTTATATCTACACTGCAGGTAGCTCTATATAACACAATGCAACACGATTGTGACAGCACAGCAATATATTTCACTCCACCCCACACAACTCCTAGTGTATAATAATTTTTTTAAATATATATTATAATATAGTATAACATTTCTGTATATATATATATATATATATATTTTAAGCTGATTTTATTTCACATAGTTTTAGTGTATTTTTATTTTCATATGTTCAATTATACTATTTTATTCATAGACCCAAGTATAGGTATATAGGCCCACAAGAACAAAATAATAATAATAATAATAAAACCACTCCATAGCAGATTCCAAGTCATCTAGGGCTTAGGGCATTAATCTTAAACCCATTGTATGGGTTCTGCCAGTAGTGGGCATTTGTGTAATGTAAACAGTGCCACACATCAGAGGCCACAAGACAGAGGCAAGTTAGCGAGGGAGGGCAATACAAAATGAACTGGAATACAGCCCTTGTATGGCAGGTATGCTGGAGCAATTTGGAGTGAAACTCGGCAGGTCATAAGCCCTCCAGTAGCAGGACTGGACACCCCTGGTTTACAACTCAACAAACAGATTCTGTGTGGTTGTAGAGGTCTTCTCCAGCGTTGTATCATGGACCTAGCAGAAATACTGTATACATGAGGGGCTCTTCTCCTGTGATGGTTTGTGATCCTTTTGCATCTATGCCTTTCCACCATATTGAAACTTCACCCTCAAAAACACCTAATTGTGGTGATAACGGTAGTCAGTTTCTCACACGTGGAATCTAAAGGGATCTGCCAAAAACCAAAAGATCTAACCAGAGTAGAGAGCATGGTTGCCTTAGATAACTTTGGAGCAAGATCTTTGAGTTGAAAGGGATCATGAATCTTTCATGCTTGACTGCTTTAAGATATTTTAAGTCTACAGTAGAGCTCTTAGAGTAAGAGAGGTGATGGCAATTTGGTGATGGCATTATACTTCACATATACTTTTATCTACAGCAATTTACAAATGAAGAACAATATGGGTAGTAAAGTGCAACTGGTCATCGTACACTTCCCTCAGGTTCCTTACTGTCCTGGCTGACGATGTTGTTGTTGTAGAACCCAGTTGAACAGTTATGTTGTGGTCGACTGACAGTTGGCTCTGTCAATGAGCTCTGTTACATGGAGCTGTGTTTTCATAAGTGAAAAGTGATGTGACGTATGGTAACCCATACTAGGAACTTGTGCTCTGCATTTCACCTATCCACTCTTTAACCATCAGGCCACAACTGCCCCAGGTTGAGCTGAAGGTGACATTTCTTTATCTATGCTGAGATGGCTGAAAGGCAAGCAGAGATATGTGGATGGTGGAGTTGTCAGGTTGGAACAATAGCTAGAACTAAATAGCATCTGCATAGAAATTATGGAAAAAGGCATTTTCCTTAATGATCGAGCCCAGCTAGGATATGTTTGTGGAGAAAAGGAGGGGACTAAACACTAAACCTTGAGGTACCCCAGTGATTAGTGACTTGAATGACTCAGACACTCCTCCTTTTCAGGAAACTTTAAAGGATCAGCTCATTAGATAAGACTAAAGCCACCTATTTGCCAGACAATGCCCAGGTCAGAGAGGATCTGGTGATTTAAAGTGTTGAAAGGTAGAAGAATAGGACTAGCAGAATAAATTAAAGTGATTCTTTGGATTTCACTCTTGCCAGCCAAAGATTTCATTACAGATGAGGGTGCGTTTCCCATACAATGACATAATTTATGCTTAATAAAATGAATTGTTAGAGACATGAACTAGCTAGTCATGGGCACAAAAAGCATCTCTTTCATTGTTTTGACGAACTACAAATGCTGTTAGCTGGTTTATTTTGCTCAAGAGCATAAACTATTTAAGTCTATGTAATACTAACCACAGAAGCTGTAGTTCCAACCCCACCTTCGTGATGTTGCCTGTGAATGTTCATTGGAACTATGATTTCGGGAAAGACTGAATCACAGAACTATGTTGGTAACAACAGAACTTGCAATCATAGTTAATGTCACTATAGGCAAACAATAGTTTTGTAACAATGTTTAGGCTAACAGTGCATCTTGTCATTGTAAAGGAAAGTAGAGAACTAATTGAAAACAATTTAGGGGTTTTGACATGAAAAGGAATGATAGAGAGAAGTTTCTGGTTTTCAACTGCTGTAGAATTAAATGTTGTTTGTTTTTAGCAGAGGAATTACCCAAGCCTGTCTTAACAATCGGATTCAATTCAAGTTTATTTATATAGCGCTTTTCACGATGCATATTGTTGCAAAGCAGCTTTATAGAAAATTGAAGTTTCTACATTATATTTAGGAGTAGCTTATCAGTGGTGAATATGTCAAGGTGTGTCCATATGGCAGAAATGTACAGTACAAATCATGCAGTTAGTTAATGACATGTTTTCAAACAAACGGTGAACTATTAACAGCAATGATTATATGTTGTGATCAAACTTACAGCAAAATATGGTAGTTTTGCATGCTGGTTCAGGGTTGTCGTCATCTGAGGTCCTCGGAAGTGTTGGCATCATCTCTTCTCAGGTGTTTGGTCATCTCAGATCTTCGTATGGGCTGGATCCAGACTGAAGCTTGTGTAATTTCTAGTTGCCTCGGGATGCAAGTCCTGTGGCAGAAACAGAGAAGCAAATAGACAAAAATTAGCGTAGCTGCTGTTCAAACCAAGCAAAAAATTATGTGTTAAAACCAAGCAAAGAATGGTAATGTGCATTTTATCAGATATAAATGAAGTGCAGGGTTATGAGATACATTATGTGAATGCTTGGCTAAAGAGATGTGTCTTTAATCTAGGTTTAAACAGAGAGAGTGTGTCTGAACCCCGAACATTATCAGGAAGGCTATTCCATAGTTTGGGAGCCAAATGCGAAAAGCTTGACCTCCTGTTAAGTCTCAAAAAATATTGTCAATGTGTTATTTTGACGTGCAATTTTAGTTTTGTGTAATGTGATCATTGTGGATTATTATGTGTTAAATTGCAAAAATATAATTAATTCATGCATGACGGCGATTTAAACCTAATTCACTTCAATAAAGATAACTATACGCTATTCTTGTCATGAGCATGAAGGTGTGGGGGTGCTGCCGTGCAAATTCCACTCATGTGTAGTACATGTTAACTCAAAGATTCATAGAAAAAATATAAATGTTGGACTCTGTGGTCAATTCTGTGTTAAGGTAAGGCATGTTATTTGCAATTATGTGTTGTGGCTGGGTTTTATAGGTCTGCGTGACTCTCGATGTATTAGGCCTATTTGAACGGAGGAATTATGGTATTCTTCTGTAGCCTGACGACGAGTAACTTTAACCGTTGTTCATGTGAACTCAAAGAAAGCCTGATGCTTTGTTTATAGACTATTTGTGGGTGGCTGTTTGTTGTTTCACCTATCAATTTGTGTCGATAAAGTATAATCGGGTAAATCCTGTATAGTGATTTATCCTATATAGTGCTTGCATAAAGCAAGTAGTGCATACACTTGTAGCTGTTATGTATCTTTGTAAGTCATTGTAAGCCCATGCGCAAGTGCACAACCCCCCCCCCCCCCCCCCCCCAGGCTGCTTTTGCCCCATAAACTCCTAATATTTCTGCTTTAGTATGTATTGTTACGTTTAGTATTTGTGGAGGATTGATGGATGTGAGTAATGGTCATGCCGAATATTTCTGTTTATTAGTACTAATAAACAGCCAATATGTTAATAATAGGCATGATAATAAGCAACTAGTTAATAATGTGAATTGGTCCCTATACTAAAGTGTTACCAAAATATTTAACACGGAAAGTTGTTTAAACCTTTTGGGGAATTATGTAAGTTAAACATTATTGCAGTGATTATTTAATAGCTCTCGTAAAACATTTGCAGGAGTTGGATCTTCACAATGTGGTTCCTGAGCAGCCAGTACATCAGGTCATCGAGTTCAGCATTACACTGATGGACTATGGATATCAGGAGATACTGAGAGACACTGATTCACCTCAGTATCATGACCTGTCTCACCATCTTCAAGATCAGGTTTGTGAAAATTATAAACAATGATCCAGATTTCAGTGTTTTTGAGGAAGTTGTGCACATAATAGCATATACTATGATTTTCTGCAGATTTACTTTGATAAATATACAGCATTTAGACCAGTAAATTATAACTAAACACTGAAGAGATGCACAGAGATATGAAAATTATATTATTATTTACTCAATTAATTAATTAATTAATAAACACATACACTTGAGTTTAAATTAGACTGCACTCTTAAAAATAAAGGTGCTTCACGATGCCATAGAAGAACCTTTTTGTCTAAATGGTTCCATAAAGAACCTTTAACATCTGAAGAACCTTTCTGTTTGACAAAAGGTTCTTTGGGGCGAAAGAAGGTTCTTCAGATTACAAAAAGGTAAGAAAGAGATGGTTCTTTAAAGAACCTTTGACTAAATGGTTCTTTGTGGAACTTAAAATGGTTCTTCTATGGCATCGCTTGAAGAACCTTTTGAAGCACCTTTATTTTTAAGAGTGTAGTATTAAGTTGATGTAATAATCAACATCAAGATATGTTGTTGCAACTGAAAAGGTTTAATTAAATCAATAAATATTAATTTTAATAGAATTTCAACTTCCAACCATGCATGTATTTAAGTTGCATGTCCCTTGAATTTCTTTTTAGAGTGCAGGAGGCTCAGATTATTCAACAATGTTGTAGGAAACTTCACATGTTCTGTGAATCTGTTGGAGATCTTTCTGTTCTGTCTTGATGTTGACAGTGATTGTGCTATCTGGCAGGACTTACTAATACATTTGCCCATACATATATAATGGGCAACATAAGATGTCAAACTGCATGCTTGTTTGTTTGTTGCAGATGCAACACGCTTTTGCTGACCTACCTGGATTTATGGATGTCCAAGTGTTAAGAATTAGGTAGGTGTACTCATTTATCCTGAATTTCATTATAACAGCAGTGACCAGATGTTCACCTGAGCTCTGAATATATAATTACACTGAGATGCAAACCCATTTGTGTTTGTATTCTGCTTCTCTACCATCATGCTACTATTCATATTTCACTAGGAAACTGTTTTGTGCATGACTGATTTCTTGTTGCATTTGATTTTTTTTCTGTTTCCTTTCCTACATGCAAGTGAGGCAGAAGCACCTAAAGGGTAAAAGTTACATTTGTGTGTAATATGTTGTATAATGTGTCGAGTCTTTGTGTACATCACCTTTAGTTTCTATTGTTTGGAGCGTCTGATACATGAGTTAATATAAATGCACATTGCTACTATTTATCCAGAGCTGGAGGACTATCTGCAGTCTACACAGCTGTTTTTGAGACTACTGTACCTACCATTGCTGATGTAAATCTGGACATCGGCACGGTTGTTTCATCTACAGGACAAAGTCTGAAGGATATGATAGTTAAAGCACTGAGCTAAAAGGCATCACTTCTTGATCTTAATTCACTGACCTTTGAGACAGGTAAATGTATAAAAATTAATAATAAATATTATTATAATAAGTAATGCATAAAACATGTATTTCGATTCACAATTTATTAAAAAAAAAAAAAAATCTTGTTTGATTATCTTGTACACGTTCTTCACGTAGTATTTAATAGTTATGTACACTTTTTCTCGCTTCAGGCAAAGACCAGTCTCCAACCAGAATGCCTGTCCCTGAGGTTTCTGAAGACATTATAACTGAGGTGACTAATATAATTAAGCAAGTAGGAACAAGAGACTTTCTATATTCTATATTGTCAATATAGTCATTACTAAAGGAGCACAGCTCACAGAGATTGATGCCTGTGATGCCTTCCATATTGACATATAGCACAGCTTTATTGCTTTAAAAATGGTTACCAAATTAAAATAAATAAATAAGGACACAGCCTTTAATGAAAATAATAGTGTCATCTTTTATTAAACATAGCATCCCTAAATGCAATAACATAATTCTACACCTGTTAATTTGCAGACCTTTGATCAAGATTCATATGGTGACCTCAGTTTTCCAACAAAAGGACCAAAGATTGAAGTTCATATTTCATCAGGTGGCGATGAGAATGTTTTGGAGACCATTATAGACCCAATTTCGGACACAGACAGCACCACAACAACAAAATCAGAATCAGAAACAGTTGAACCTGAGAGTGATGCAGTCATTATACACCAGCTTGAAACTATTAAAGGGGAAACTGGTGAACTCATAACAGAGATTTTTCAAGTTCCACCAGTAGAGGAAGACAGCAAACCAGTTGTTATTGATGATAAAGACAACAATTGGTCTCCAACATCTTCATCTGCTGCCTCAGCATTACCCCCGAGTGAAGAACAGCCTAGAACTACAGAGAAACCTACAGCAGATAGTGACTTTAATTTAAACACTATACCAGAAGATGACATCATATTTAACCCAGTAACCACTGTCCACATTTTGTTCACCACTGCAACAACCGTTAGTCCTAGGTCTGAACAACCAGAGTTGGTTGTCACAACCGACTTTAGCATCACCCTGCAGCCTTCAACTGAACCAATTGATCCAATAACTGAAGTGACAGATTCTAATGAAATTCCAGAGGTGCCTCAACCAGTGGATCCTGGAATAGTAGTAAAGGAAGAAGAAGAAGTGGTGATGGCTGAACCAGACAAAGAGACTAAGTCTGAAGTTGCTTTATCCAATGTAAAATTGTGACAATAGAAACTGTAGAAGTAACTGAACCTGAGAATGATACTGATGTAACTGAAGATACTGTTGTTTTAGAAGATCAGGTATTACGACCTGAAGCAGTGACTATAGTAACAGAAACTCATGCCGAGTATGGCACATTAGAGCCTGTGGAATCAGTTGTGCTACCAGAACCAGAGGATGCGATTGGAAAATCAACTAACCAGGATGAAGTAGCAGAACCTGAGGAAAACTTTTAGTGCCAGTACCAGAGGTCATTATAGAATCAAAAGAAGATGTTCAGGAACATAAAACCGATGAGGAGATTAAAGTGAAACATGAGGATGATGTTCAGGCAGCCAAGAAGCCAGGAACTGAGACAGTACAGCCTAAGGAGGTAAGTACTGAAAGAGAAGCTGATGAATCAGAACCTGCTGATGTTGTAGAATATGAAGGCAGCGTCAAAACTGAACAGCCCACTGTGTAGATCGCAAGTCAAGTTCCCAAAACTACTGAAGGCTCAGCCAAACCTCCTGCAGAGATGATTAAGATTAAACCACCAGAGATTTCTGTCACAGAAAATTACCTTGTTGAGAATATTGACTATTACCAGCCTGAAGAAGGTCATAATTTGCCCTTTGTGGCAGTTGACGGTGTTCAACTTGGCACAGATATTAGTAAACCTGAACATGTGGAAGACTTTGGGGTTGAGGACCAACTCTCCAAACCTGGGGTTATTGAGGGAGTTCTTGATATACCAGATCTGGTTACAGAGGACAACACCACAGAACCAGATGTGGCTATTGTTCTCCCTACTGTATCAACGGCCTCAGAATCTCTACCTGAAATGATCACAGAATCAGCTTCGAAGAGAGATAAGGACCTATCATCTGTTGTGGGAGATACTGAGGAGCCACAGCTCACACAGAGGGGTGAGAGAGTTACGCTATGTGTGTTTCTCAATAACAATGTTTGGTTAATCTAAACACATTTTTAGAGTTAACATCGAAAATGTTTACAAAACAAGATTTAGCTATCATATGAAACACTGAACTATTTTTGAACTACTAATCAATTTATAATGATTTCCCAGAGGAAGGCACTCTGACAGAAGATCTCCTTGTAGAACAAGAAGAAACTGCATCACTACCCATGGAGACATTAGCAACTGTTAAACCTTTGACAACTACACCTGCAAACCTTGACCTTTTTGAAATAGTCCTAACAGATGTATCAGTCGTTACACCAACATCTTTGGAAAAGGATTATGATTCACCAACTGAAAAAGTACAATCAACTGTTGTCCAGGACTTGCCATCTACTATTGGAGATATTGAGGAGCCAGAGCTCACACAGATGGGTAAGAGAGCTATGCTATGTGTGCTTCTCAATACAAATGTAGGATTATCTTTGAAATTGCCATGTTTTTTTAGCTGTCATCTGAAACATGGTCATGTAGTCATGGTCAGAATTATTGGTACCCTTGGTAAATATGATAAAAAAAGGCTGTGAAAATAAATCTGCATTAATAATTTTGATCTTTTATTAAAAAAAAAATCACAAATATCTAACCTTTCATTGAAGAATAAGAATTTAAAATGGGGGGAAAACTCATTATGAAATAAATGTTTTTCTCTAATGCATGTTGGCCACAATTAATGGTACCCTTTTATTCAATACTTTTTGCATCATCCTTTTGCCAAGATAACAGCTCTGAGTTTTCTCCTATAATGCCTGATGAGTTTGGAGATCACCTGACAAGAGATCAGAGAGCATTCCTTCATCAAGAATCTCTCCCGATCTTTCAGATTCCCAGCTCCATGTTGTTGCTTCTCCTCTTCAGTTCACCACACTCATTTTCTATGGGGTTCAGCTCAGGGAACTAGGTTGGCCAGAGCAGAAGCTTGGTTTTGTTCTCAGTGACACATTTTTGTTTTGATTTTGATGTTTGTTTTTGGATCATTGTCCTGTTGTAAGATCCAACCATGGCCCATTATAAGATTTCTAGCATTGACAGTCAGTTTACATTTTTTATCTGTTGTTATTTGATAGCATCCATAATGCCATGTATCTAAAAAAGATGTCCAGGACTTCTGGCAGAAAAATACACCAACAACATTAAAGATACAGCAGTATATTTCATTGTACACATAGGGTACTTTTTTACTCCTGTGTTCACCAAACCCATTGTTGAGGCCTTTGTTTTGGCCGCGGAAGCATGGTAGCGGGCTTTGTTTTGAACGCACTTCATTCCATGAAACGCTTATTCTTTCTTCTCATTTATTCAGGTAAATAATTGAGCAACAAAAAACATATTAAAAATAAGATACAAATTATACCAAATGAAACATTTGTCAAGATGCACAGCTAAGATGGCAGCGGCAAGCTCCAGTCTCGGTATAGTTGTTTTCTTTAAAGGTGCTACTTTTGCTTTTCCCATGACGAATGTTGCATTGTGTTCACCACTACTGTTCGAAATTCGTAGGTAAGACACAGCACCAAAGCCAGTTTCACTGGCGTCACAGAAGTGATGCAACTCTGCCAGTGTTACGTCTCCAAAACCTTTGGGAATGAAGCATCGGTTTACACTATACACTATGTTCAATAGACTCAAATCATCCAGCCATCTCTGCCAAGATTGACTCATGTGCAATGGAATGGTCTCATCCCATCCTAACTGCTGCAAAATTTGCTTGGCCGGAAGAATGACTGGGGCTACAAAGCCTAAGGGATCATAAAGAGAATTAACGATGGACAGTATGCCACGCCTTGTCACAGAGTGAGGTTTGATGTATTCAAAGCTGAATGTGTCACTTTCCACATTCCATTGAACGCCAAGGGCTCTTTCCATGGGCAGCTGGTCTCTACTGAGGTCAAGTTGATTCACGCCTTTAGCTCTATTCTCTTCAGGGATAGCAGATAAAAGTGTGCGGTTATTGCTTATCCATTTATTGAGTCTAAAACCCCCTTTGGCGCATACTTCGGTTAGTTGTCGATATGTAGAGCCACTGCTTGTTCCTCCGTGTTTTACAGATTTTAAGCAGTCATCAACGTAGAAATTCTGCCTGATTGTGCTTATAACATTGACTGGATAATCCTTCTGGTTATCATCAGCTGTCTACAAAAGAGCAAACGTGGCACAGCTTGGGGATGACACAGCTCCGAAGATGTGTACAAGCATTCTGTACTCTGCAAGCTCTGCATTGATATTTCCATTTGGCCCCCATAGAAATCGTAAAAAGTTTACATCCTCTTTTGCCACTCTTACCTGATGGAACATACTCTGAATATCTGACATGAAAGCAACTGGGCCTTGACGGAATCGAAGCAGCTCCTACGAGTGTGTTAGTCAGATCTGGGCCTTGCAAGAGCTCTTTGTTCAGAGATGTTCCACCAAATGTGGCTGCACAATCAAACACCACACGTAGCTTCCCTTTACGAGGGTGATAGACTCCGTGGTGTGGCAGATACCACACCTTTCCAAGTTCTACCTCTAGCTCATTTTGAGGTATGATCTCTGTATATCCCTTTTCGAGCACCTCATCCATGAAATCCTTGTATTCTTTGTAAAATGACAGGTTCTTTCGAAACCTTTTCAGAAGGTGTTGTGCTCTTTGCTGGGCTATGTGCTTGTTATTGGGCATACTCACCTTGGAGTCACTAAATGGTAATTTCAAGTAGTAATGCTCATCTTTAAGTGTGGCAGAAGATGACACTATATCCATAAACTGCTTATCTTTTACAGACATTTCAGTATTTTCATGCTGCTGTTCTACAAAGTCTTGGTTATACTGTCTAATTATCAGCTCCTCCAAATTACCAATGGATATTTGATTGACTTGAACTGTTGGCATATCCCATTCATCACCATCCACGTTGAGACTCAGTGGGCCATTAATGACCCAACCAAGGAGTGTTTTTACAGCGTACGGTCCACTACCATCGCTGTTAATTACTCTCCATGGCTCCAAGGCTTTTGGAGCATTTACTCCAATAAGTAACCCAATGCCATTATCTATTGGAGTTAAATCCACATCTTTCAGATAAGACCACCTTTTTAGGTCTTCCACTTTGGGAATGTTATCTTTGGTGACTGGGATTGTGCTTTGAGTATACACATCAGGTAATGCCAGGTAAGTATCTCCCTTTAATGCAGCTACTTCAAGCCCAGAGATTTTGTAACTAGAAACTGTTTTTTCTTGACCCATTGTTTTTAAAAGTATATCTATCTTTTGCCCAATTCAATTCTCAATCAATTCTCTCATCAGTTGCTCAGTGCAAAATGTTGCCGAGCGGCCTGGGTCTAAAAAGGCGTAAGTTTGTACAGTTTTGTTCCCTTTTTTAACTTGACTTTCACTGGAACTATAGCGAGTGCACAGTTTTTTGTGCCGGCCCCAGTATGACTTCCAGCCTCCATGGAAACTAGGGCACTGAACAGTGATGACTCTTTAGATCCAACTTTACCAACTTTTGATTAGTTCGATTTTTCTTGACCTTCTTTTCTATCAATATGAAGTAAGGTAGGATGATTGGTATTACAAATCTGACACATCAAGCACCTTTGACAATTGCTGTTCATGTGTCCCTTTCCTAAGCACCCAAAGCACATTCCATTGGCTTTCAGAAACTCCACCTTTTCTTTGTTGGATTTCCTTTTGAACAAGTCACACAACCCTATTGCATGATCTTTCCCACAAAATGCACACAATTACCTAAAAGCAGCTGAGAAGGCATTGATTGGTCTTCCCTGGGCATTCAATTTAGATTTAGTATTGAATTGTTCAGAACCTGTACTGACTGCTGTGGCAAAACTGCTCCCCCAACTAGCCATTCTTACATTGGGTTTTGCAGTCGGCTTTGTTTTAGGAATTCTTCTGTTATCTGCTGAACACCGAATTTCTCCAAAAATAGGGTCAAGCATGACTCGTGCTTGTTTTTCAATGAACTCAAGGAGATTCTCAAACTTTGGTCTTTGTTGGGCATCCTCTTGCATATTGAAGACAACAGATCTCCATTTGTCATGTAACTTAAAAGGCAATTTAGACACAATGACCTTTATGTTTGCTGCAATTTCCAAATCTTCACAATAACAAACTTCATGCAAGGTATTGAAGCAGCCTCTCAAAAAAAGTGCACAAGATCTCAGAGCAGGACCATCTTCTGCTTTTATAACTGGCCAGTTTAGAGCTTTATCAATGAATGCAGATGTTATTTTAACATTATTTCCAAAATTCCATTCCAACTGTTTCTTTGCTTCATTGTAACCTGTCTGAGGATCCATGTGAATGCAACTGCGCACAAGATGTTTAGGCTGTCCTGAAGTAAATTGTTCAAGATAATACAATCTGTTTTGCATATTATCTGTTTTGGTTTCAATAATTTGCTCAAAAGCCTTTATGAATGCTCTGTACTTGAGAGGATTACCATAAAATATGGGAATCTCACTTACTGGAAGAAGAGACAGCTGCTGTTGCCTGACTAACATCTCAGTGATCTCATTTTGTTTTCTCATGACATCTACAAGAGCACTGCCTTTCAGGTTAGCGGAGCCACCAATTTGATGACTTTTTGATTGAGCATCCTGTGGTTCAGTTTTAATCACTTGCTTTGCAGAACGGCGAGGAGATGATCTTTTGACTGAAGACAATTTTGGTAATGCTTGGGCCAAAGGTTTTGACGGCATGACAGCAGGAAGGATATAATCAGTGGATGTACTAGACTCTGAGTCAAATATGTCAGATGAATCTTGTTTTGAAACACTGCTTTGATTTTTTGTTATCGATGCAGACTTGAGAATTTTCACTTTTACATCAGCCAGTTCAGCATTCAAGGCAAGTTTTTCCTTCTTTGCCTTCAAACGGGCTTCCTCCATGTCCAGAACATGTTTTTGTTCTAGAGCTTTTGCTTTTACCTTGAGCGCAGCACGCTCTGCTTCAGCTTGCAAGCAAGCTATTGATGGACTGGACGTTTTGCTGCTCTTACTAGAAGCCTGACTAGATGCTTTAACATTGACATTCTTTGAAACAACGATTCCTTCTGCTGTCTTACCAGGGGCAATTCGAGGATTTTCATTTTAGGGGGGCTCAGCCCCCAGTGAGGGTATATAATAATAATAGCCAAATAATTATATAATATCATCTATATATATAAATAAGATAAAAAATGTTTGATTAATAGGGGTCATATAATAAACTTATTGCAGTATTCCACTGTATTGCTTAGATAGGTATTACATTTGAGTACTGAATAAGCCAAATTCAAGTCTTCATGATCTCACACACACAACCTGTTGTTACTGTACAAACACAAAATTTTACTGTTTGCAATTCTAGTACAACCCTCTTTTCTTAGCTCAAGTATGCAAACCACTTTAGCACATGCCCTGGAACACAGGGCCGTGCACAGACATTTCGAGGGGCAGTGGCCCAAACCAAAAAAGGGGCACTAAAGGGGTGGGTGCTTGTTAATACAAATGATCCAGTTGTTACAAATATACAATTAAAAAAGAAGACCGCACACTCTGTAATAATTTCAGACTTATTGCAGATGTTTTGATGAGAGTGGGCTATTCCCTCTCTCTCTCTGAGCCTGCTTCTGCCTCATCTTCAATGGAAGTAGTGGAGAGTGGGGTAAGTTGAGCCAGTGGGTAAGTTTACCCACCCCCTGTTTTTTGGCACTTTTACTGTCATGTGACCATGTATTTTGGAACCACCCATAATTTCTGCCAGACTGTGAAAAGGAGAAACACATGGGGGGAATGGAAGGCACCCATTTACTTTAAAAACTGTTTTTGGCGTGTCAAAGGTAAAATTTTTGCATAATAGATGTAATGGTTGTTACATCAAAGCAAATTTATACAGTGTCTAAAAATATTTATGATACATATAAGTGATTTAGCAACATATAAAACCATGAAAATCATTTAGCTAAATATTAGCCTGAAATGGTACGCAACAGTAGCTATTTTTTTCCAAAATGGCAGCTATGGGGTGAAGTGAGCCAAATGTTGTGGGGTAAATTGAGTCAGCATTTTAACTTAACCCACCATAAGGCACTGTAGGTTAAGTTAAATTTCTGAATTATAAACAGGTTTTTTAATGTGATATTACTGGTTTAGTTTATCATATATACATATTATTTGTAGTTTATTTGATAGAGACAGTGTACAAGTGCACCAAATCCTTCTCTGATCAGAACCAGAAAATGCTTTTCATCACATTATAATAAGATATATTTCCACTTGTAGTCACTAATGGCCAACAAACTCTCTTAGTCTGTTTTTAGGAAGGCTACAACTTTGGTGTTCAACAGTGTTTCAGAAATGCAAACAAATAAATACTGAAATTTACACTTCATTTGGTTGGTTTTATGTTGTTAAAGTTAACTTTATGCAGTCTGCGAATTGAAAAAGAAGCGCTGAAAGACGGGGAGGAGCCGATTAAAGTCTGCTGCCGTTTTCATACAAAAGTTCAATGGGGCTGAGGCGATCACGAATTTGTGTACAGTTTATGGAGCTAATCGCACAATTTTAGGGGGGCCCCGAGTAGTCATTTTAGCCCCCCTAAAAATGGCCTAGCGACACCCATGTGTCTTACCATATGCACCGTCCCCATCAGCGGCATCTACACGTTCAGCCTCCTTTTCTAGGTCGTGCCTTTTGTCTATTTGAGACACTATCATCTGGCCCAATCGCATCTCCTAAACCTTCATAATTTTCTTCTTGCTTCTCATCGTCACTTGCACCCATCCAACTTTTAATTCCATTAAGAAATTCTCGAAAACGAATTAACTTAGGTTCGTACCAGTCAGAATGATCTGCTTCCTTTTCATCTGGGTCTTTTAACAAGCTTTGAACGGCAACTTGCAAATCCATAAACTCCGGCAAAATACAATTAAACTTTTCAACTTGAACATTAACTGTTTCCTTATTTTCACCAGCTTCGATGAGGTTATTGATTTCATTCTGTTTCTGTGTAAGAGCTTCAAGTTTTCCTCTTCGTTTAGCAAGCAACTTAAAAAAACGTTCTTCCTCGTTTCCTTCCGATCCTTCATCCATTTTAACTTAAATTAGCTTCAGCAATAAACAATGCCCCTTTTTCTTTCCTTTTCTCGTCTTGCAAATCTTCTAACAAACTAATTAATCTTCAACAAACAAAGCACTGAGAGCACGGCGGCTCAGCGTCTTTCGTTCAAATCCCATTACCCACGGTGAAGCAGCGAAGCACACCCGTCCAGTCTCCACAAAGTCCATGAAATCATTTGCGCCACAATCCATCATATAAATCCAAGGTAATCCACAGAATTCAGACAATTTTTTGACTTGATGTTTCGGCCTTTGTTTTGGCGCGGCCGGGGGGGGGGTGGGGTGGGGTGTGGCGGGGGGGTTCGGGGCTGGGAAGCATGGCGGGCTTTGTTTTGAATGCACTTCATTCCATGAAACGCTTATTCTTTCCTCTCATTTATTCAAGTAAATAATTGACCAACAAAAAACATATTAAAATTAAGATACAAATGATACCAAACAAAACTCTTTCGAAAAAAGGGATTCTACAAACAAAAACGTATGAAGTGGTCAAAAAATGATGTCTGACCCACTTCCTTTCTTCCGGCGTACTACCGTCCAGTTTACCACGCCCTCATGACGTTTACCATTTTCTTAATTAGCAAATTGAACTAAACAAGACACAAACAAATAATATTTAAACATAAATAATATAAAAATAAAAATACTTTCTTAAATGGCTACAACACCCATCTTGAGTGTTTGCTGTAAAAAGGCTAATTTTTTAGTTTTATCTGAACATAGAACCCAGTCCTGCTTGAAGTTCCAGGAGCGTCTGGCAAATGCTGGAGTTTGTTTTTGGATGCGAGCATTTTCTTTTCTTTATTTCTTTTCTTGAAAGCCTCCCAAACAACATGTGGTGATATACAGTAGGTGCTGTTTGATATTTATTTAGGCTTTCTGACCCCAAGACTCAACTAATCTCTGCTATTCTGCAGCTGTGATCCTTGAAGAGCCTTTAGCCACTCAAACTCTCCTCCTCACCGTGCATTAGGACGATATAGACACACGTCCTTTTCCAGGCAGATTTGTAACATCTTCAGTTGATTGGAAATTCTTAATTATTGCCCTGATGGTGGAAATGGGTATTTTGAATGCTCTAGCTCTTTCTAAAGCCCCTTTTCTAATTGGTGAAGAGCAAATTAATCTGTTGCTGACACATAAGAACCGCACCATAGGTTTTTACTCATTCTGAGGCATGATTTAAAGAAATTGGCTTTGTTGGGCCTTCATATTTATAATCCTGTGAAACAGGAAGCAATGGCTGGATAATTGAATGTTCATAATCACCCTGAGAGAGAGAGTATAGGGTCCTATATGACAAAAAGTTTGATTTATTGCCCCTTCATAAACCCCCCTCCTCCTACCATAAATTGACTCCTGTTTGGACACCTGTTTCTGTACACCCCCACCCATCTAAACCGGCCATCTGTTTATCCACCCCAATGAACCCATAGAATTTATGATTGTTTGGGAAAGTGTTTTTTTGTGTGGGTTAATTGTTTTTAACTACCGGTATGTGCTTTAAACTTTAAATTGTGAAAAGTGGTATGATTATTAAACGGGATAAGGGAAGTTTTTATTAAAGTTTTCACACACAAACATACATTTCAAGAAAAACATCAAACATATGCGGTATATAAACAATGTAATGACTGTGTTTTCTAGAAAATAGTAAAAACCGATGGGTTAAGACGAATATTTAAGTGTTGTTAATTTAAAAGCTAGTTAGAGTTTGTTACAAGTTAGAAAATAAAAATAAAACTAGGCCGCTGTCCATCTATCTAAAACAAACAAAAAAAGTATCAGATAGTTCGTTAAACAATACGGCAGTTTTTCTGTTACAATTTAAAAGTTTGAGAGTTTGTTACCGGTTCGAAAAATTTTTTTTAAGGGGAAAAAAATGCTGACTTATCTTACCATCTAAAACAAAAACAAAAAAAATATCAGACCGTTAGCAATAAGATACTTGTCAAAATCTATGTTGTAGTCTATCATTACAATTTAAAACTAGTTAGTTTTTCACAAGTTAAACAAAATAAAAAGACCCTCTCATCTTACAATGTTTCCGTCAGTTCATCCTCACACGCAGCTGTCAAAACTCGGAATGAGCTCAGGAGCGCACCTCTCAGGCCACACCTACAGCCCTCCCCCTAACACCGGACCCCGCAAAGATAGCTTTAAATGTATGTTAATAGAATTAAACAAAGTAATATTTTTAATAAATCGACCAAGCATTCTTATGATGAAACATTCCTACCTGTTGAACATTAGCCAGATTTTTCTTTAAAAATTAGGATAGCCATATTACAAAGTTTTACCCCTATGAAACACATGCAGCCAAGCGCAGGGAAAAATTTTTATTTTATTTTATTTTAGTTTAGTTATTCACACTTATTTGAGTAATACCTTTATTTACTCTTTGTTTTTGTCAAATTTAACTTACGGTGCTAACCCAGACTTTTTTATTTTTGTTCACTTTTAAAATTAGGGTAGTCAAGTTTTCTTCTAAACAATCACCTCTAAGCCAGAGGAAAAATGTTGTTTGTTTTTTATTTTAGTTTAGTTTAGTTATTCACACTCATTTATAGTAGCCTAATTCCTTTAATCTGTCTTTTATTTTTGTCAAATTTAAACGTTGGGGGTTTTTTTATAAACAGTTTAAAACCCAACACACACACACAAACACACACACACACACGCGAATTGGTACGCAAATATTATAACTGGGATGTTTCGGGGGGGGAGTCTCTCTGATTTTCCGTCTGTAACACTTGTGGCGTGTTATCTATCTATATATCTATATCTATCGTATTATTCTTGAATATAGTTGTTTGGTCTAAATATGTTTTGACAATTCTTTTTGTTTTTGTTTTTACAAAGGTGTTAAATTGAACGTGTGTAACTAATACCTCATTCAAATGCTGTAGACTTTCAGGTGTAGACTGTCATGTATGTGTATTTTGGGATATGGACCCCCGGTGGCCATGTTTGAAGTCTGAGGTGTATGCTGGGTATTGTAGTTCCCTGAACTGAAAGTCTACCGCATTTGAATGAGGTATTAGTTACACACGTTCAATTGAACACCTTTGTATTAACAAAAACAAAAAGAATTGTCAAAATATATTTAGACTAAACAATTATATTCAAGAATAATACGATATGCATATGCTAAAACAGGCTTGATGTGTATGTTGTAATGGAGCAAGCGTGTTATGTTATGTTATCTTGTGAAGCGTTAGGCGTTAGGATTCGTGTGTTCTTGTAAGCAAATAATTGTCTTTATCTTAAGAAAAAACTGCGGCGCTATAATGCATTTTCTGCTATGACTGTACTTGTTATGATGCTTCAAATCGGGTCTGGCTTGTTTTATGAGCGTACACTTGTTTGTCAAACTAGTGTTAAGTGATATTGTTCACTTTTTAACGTTAAAGAGGTTAATGAACTCTTTCACCATCTATTATTGTAATAATGCATAAACGTGGTGGGGAGTAACTAGTTACATGTAACGGAATTTACGTAATTTAATTACAAAATAAAATTAATTGTAATCAGTTACAGTTACTAAAAAAAAAAGTGTAATTAAATTACAGTTACTTATGAAAATGTCAATGATTACGAAGGGGGGTTTGCATATGAATATTTTTTTTTTCCCCACACACACACACACATACACACAGATTGAATTGATATCTTTCATAAATTGCATTAACAGCTCTAAAATATGAGACACCTATGTTTCAGGAGTTTAGGACACATGCTTAATCGATAACTGTTTTATTTTTAAGTGAACTGTTTTTCCAATCAGGTGTTAGAGCCAGTGTTTTTTTTTTCTGTAGCATTATTAGTCTATGCAAAAGACGATTTTAAAAACAGTATCATCGCTATTGAACTATCTTGTTAGGGTTGTAATCTGTGTATTGATTCTCAGAAACAATCTCAAAGCAATTCTGATGTGTTGTGGTGTTGTTGCTTTAACTTAAATATGATAATCTAATTCCATTGATTGAAGGATTTTGAAAGTCTGACAGTAATTAGTTATTGAGTCCTACTGTGATATTAACCCTGGCTGGTTTACATGTTTCAAAAGAAACATTACATATTTAGAAAAGTAATCAAATCAGTTACATTACTTTAATAAAGTAATCAAAATACTTACACTACGTATTAGATTTTAAATAGTGTAACTTGTAATCTATAACCTATTACATTTCCGTAGCACCCTTCCCAACACTGCGTAAAATAATTCCATTAGGGTCTCAGCTACAGCTAATATGATAGAATCATGCTGAATTTACAAGGTTATGTATTTATACAATAATGTTTTCTGTAATCACTGCTTACTGTATACATATTCAAGAGAAATGCATAACCTCAGTTGTTTAATCAATCTAAAGTTTTTAGTCTGTCATTATAATATCTTAAAAGAAAAGTCTTCCATACATTCTATTTTCATTTGTTTCAGGACTCTGTTACACAAAATCCAACTGATTATGACCGTGAATCATATATGAAAGCTAAAAAAGATTCCTTTTTAACTATTTTTAAAAGTAATATTGAACTTTACACATACTTTACAGATACTTAACATCTTAACACATGTGTATCAGTAAGATATTAATGTCATCACAAACCATCAGACACATCAGCTTGGGGTGATAAGATGGACTTATCGAATATTTGTTTGTTTGGTGTTAGGGGAGGGCTGTATGGCCTGAGAGGTGCGCTCCTGAGCTCATTCCGAGTTTTGACAGCTGCGTGTGAGGATGAACTGACGGAAAACATCGTAAGATACACGGGGATCTTTTTCTTTTGTTTAACTTGTGAAAAACTCTAACTAGTTTTAAATTGTAATGGTAGAGTGCAACATAGACTTTGCCAAGTATCTTATTGCTTAATGGTCTGATATTTTTTGTTTTAGATGGTAAGATAAGTCAGCGTTTTTTCTTTATTTTCGAACCGGTAACAAACTCTCAAACTTTTAAATTGTAACTGCCGTACTGTTTAACGAACTATCTGATACTTTTTTCGTTTGTTTTACAAACCCGATTCCAAAAAAGTTGGGACACTACAAATTGTGAACAAAAACAGAACACTAATGATTGTTTTGCGTATTTTTGTTTGTGTTTATGTTTTTTGTTTTTGTTTGATTTTTGTCTGTTGTTTTTTTTGTTTTGTTTCTTTTTATTTTTTTCTGTTGTTTTGTGGAAGTTTCGAATTTCAATATTTTATTCAGAATACATAGATGACATATCAAATGTTTAACCTGAGAAAATGTATCATTTTAAGGGAAAAATAAGTTGATTTTAAATTTCATGGCATCAACACATCTCAAAAAAAGTTGGGACAAGGCCATGTTTACCACTGTGTGGCATCCCCTCTTCTTTTTATAACAGTCTGCAAACGTCTGGGACTGAGGAGACAAGTTGCTCAAGTTTAGGAATAGGATTGTTGTCCCATTACTGTCTAATACAGGCTTCTAGTTGCTCAAATGTCTCAGGTCTTCTTTGTCGCATCTTCCTCTATATGATGCGCCAAATGTTTCTATGGGTGAAAGATCTGGACTGAAAGCTGGCCATTTCAGTACCCGGATCCTACTACGCAGCCATGATGTTGTAATTGATGCATTATGTGGTCTGGCATTGTTGTGTTGGAAAATGCAAGGTCTTCCCTGAAAGAGATGATGTCTGGATGGTAGCATATGTTGTTCTAGAACTTGGATGTTCCTTTCAGCATTGATGGTGCCTTTCCTGATGTGTAAGCTGCCCATGCCACACGTACTCATGCAACCTCATACCATCAGAGATGCAGGCTTCTGGATTGAGCGCTGATAACAACTTGGGTTGTCTGTCCTCTTTAGTCCGGATGACATGGCATCCCAGTTTTCCAAAAAGAACTTCAAATTTTGATTCGTCTCTGACCACAGAACAGTTTTCCACTTATCCACAGTCCATTTTAAATGAGCCTTGACCCAGAGAAAACACCTGCGCTTCTGGATAATGTTTAGATATGGCTTCTTTTTTTACCTATAGAGATTTAGCCGGCAACGGCGAATGGCACGGTGGATTGTCTTCACCGACAATGTTTTCTGGAAGTATGCCTGAGCCCATGTTGTGATTTCCATTAAAGTAGCATTCCTGTATGTGATGCAGTACCATCTAAGGGCCCGAAGATCACGGGAACCAGTATGGTTTTCCGGCCTTGACCCTTACACACAGAGAATGTTCCAGATTCTGAATCATTTGGATGATATTATGCACTGTAGATGATGATAACTTCTAATTCTTTGCAATTTTTCTCTGAGAAACTCTTTTCTGATATTGCTCCACTATTTTTCATTATTTTTGGGGGAATTGGTGATCCTCTGCCCCTCTTGACTTCTGAGAGACACTGCCACTCTTAGAGGCTCTTTTTATACCCAATCATGTTGCCAATTGAACTAATAAGTTGCAATTTGGTCCTCCAGCTGTTCCTTATATGTACATTTAACTTTTTTGGCCTCTTATTGCTACCTGTCCCAACCTTGTTGGAATGTGTAGCTCTCATGAAATCAAAAAAATGAGCCAATATTTGGCATGACAAAATGTCTCACTTTCAACATTTGAAATGTTATCTATATTATATTGTGAATAAAATATAAGTTTATGAAATTTGTAAATTATGCCATTCCGTTGGTACTCACAATTTGTACGTGGTTCACAATTTTTTTGAAACTGGGTTGTAGATAGTATGGAATAGCGGCCTGTTTTTCTTTTTTTTTATTTTTTCTAACTTGTAACAAACCCTAACTAGCTTTTAAATTAACAACACTTAAATATTCGTCTTAACCCCTGGTTTTTACTCTTTTCTGGAAACACAGACATTACATTGTTTATATATTTTTTTATATAGTTTGATGTTTTTTCTTGAAATGTATGTGTGTGTGTGTGAACTTTAATAAAAACTTCCCTTATCCCGTTTAATAATCATACCACTTTTCACAATTTAAAGTTTAAAGCACATACCGGTAGTTAAAAACAATTAACCCACACAAAAAAACACTTTCCCAAACAATCATAAATTCCATGGAATCATTGGGGTGGATAAACAGATGGCCAGTTAGATGGGTGGGGGGTGTACATGAAAACAGCGTGTACAAACAGATGTCCATTATGGTAGGAGGAGGGGGGAGTGATGAGGAGGCAAGAAATCAAACTTTTTGCTCAGATAGGACCCTATCCTCTCTCTACCTGGTGTGCTAAAAAATTTTAAATATGAATGGGAATATACTTCAGAGTAGAATCTGAAGATTTACTTCAGAGTAATTCTTTACTCATAAGAATTTCTAAGGGTACCATTAATTGTGGCCACGTGTATTAGAGAAAAACATTTATTTCATAATGAGATTTCCCCCCATTTTAAAATCTTATTCTTCAATGAAAGGTTATATTTATGTGAATATTTTTAATAAAACATCAAAAGGATTAACAATGCAGATTTATTTTCACAGCCTTTTTGATCATATTTACCAAGGGCACCAACAATTCTGACCACGACGAATGAATAGTTCCCAATCACAGATCTGAATACAGAACTCTACAGGCTCTCTGATTTTTAAATTTGATACTGGAGTTGAAGCAGAATAACAGGCTAAAAGAAAATAAGACACCTGAGTGCAGAAGTGACAGCAGCTGTTTTAGCTCAAAGTCTTCCTCATCTATTGGGGATAAGAAAATTAAGATTATTGATCCACAAAATTAACTATTTCACACTTCAAATGTAATTTATAAGCTGTCTTTTATGATTTCCCAGAGGAAGGCACTCTGACAGAAGATCTCCTTGTAGAACAAGAAGAAACTGCATCACTACCCATGGAGACATTAGCAACTGGTAAACCTTTGACAACTACACCTGCAAACCTTGACCTTTTTGAAATAGTCCTAACAGATGTATCAGTCGTTACACCAACATCTTTGGAAAAGGATTATGATTCAGCAACTGAAAAAGTACAATCAACTGTTGTCCAGGACTTGCCATCTACTATTGGAGATATTGAGGAGCCACAGCTCACACAGATGGGTAAGAGAGCTATGCTATGTGTGTTTCTCAATACAAATGTTTGGTCAAAGAGATTTTTAGAAATATCCTTGAAAATCTGAAACAACGATATACGTATACCTTATAGCACATTTACATCACTCTACAGGCTCTCTAATTTAAATGTGACACTGGAGCTGAAGCGGAATAATATAGGCTAAAACAGGGGTGTCCAAATTGTTTTTTTTAAAGGGGGCCATATTCGATGATTTGGACACATCGAGGGGCCGGATGCCTTTCCTATATAAATAAATATGGCAGTAGCTTGAGTTGACACTTTGTATATAAAAAAATATGTAAATATTTTAACAACCTTGTTTTTAAAAGGTAAAATTTTAATAATTATAATATGTAGAATGGCTTCATGTTTTTTAGTCTATTAACGCATTTATTTTGTATAAATAGAAATGCACAAAACTGCTTTTAACAAAAAATATCTGTGATTTGGCCTATTTCATTACTCCCTTACATTACATTCAATATGTCTACATTAATAATATAATACAATTTGGTATGAATATCCTACATTTCTGCCACAATACCACAGTTACAGTTAGTACTACAACAGTAAATCCATTGAAAATGTTGGTGATTTGTGGATTGAAAAGTATTCTAACCGGTTTGTTGTCGCACGTGTTTCTCCTGTTTTCCGTGTCAGCGCTGTTTCATCTGCCTAACTAGTTTAAATCACCGTGACATCTGTGGTCTGTATGAGAAACCTCTGCTCCAAACCTCACAGTGCTGTTTAGTGGTCTGGTGATCGAGAATTCGAGATCAGTCAGCGGGTAAACACGTTGTTCTGGGCGGGTGCTGGTCCGTTCATCCACAGGCCGCATTTGGCCCAGACATTGGACACCCCTGGGCTAAAAGAAAATAAGACACCCGAGTGCAGAAGTGACAGCAGCTGTTTTTGGTGAAAGTTTTCCTCCTCGTTTTTGAAAATAAACATACATAGATACAGGTCATTGAAAGTGCTTGAATTTATTTTGTGCTAGAAGTTTTCTGGAAAAAAATTCCATATTATTCCCTCCGGTCCGCTAATGTGTTATTTCGCCAATACTTCATGGCCATGGGCATCGCTAGGCCATTTTTAGGGGGGCTATAGCGTTCTTTTTCAATCAGCAGACAGCAGCGGCGCAGAGCGAGAAACAGAGGACAATGTGTGTGTTTAACGATAGATTGTTATAATATCTGCATCTGTGCAGTTTTGTTCTTTGTCATAAATACAGTTTACAAAATATCAATCGGTTCTAGCCAAGTTTTCGCTGCGTTCACCCCTCATCACGCCACACAGCTGTTTCCTCCAGTGAAAATGAAGCACATATGAACGCATAATTTATAAAACGATCATGTTGCCATTTTCATTTGAAAATTTAACTTTCAATGTAATAGATTTTTCAGTGCATGTGGCAAAGGTTTGCATGCTTGAGCTAAGGAAAGAGGGTTGTACTATGTGTGTAGCCTACAGTAAACAGGTGTGTGTGTGTGTGGGTGTGTGTGTGTGGTACGTGGTTTATAGGATACAAATGTTAAATAACATGGGTATGACATAGTTATTACAACGAGAAGGTGATTTATGGGGACATTTTGAGTGTCCCCATATTTCAAAACGCTTGTAAATCATTCAGAATGAGTTTTTTTTTTTGAAAATCTAAAAATGCAGAAAGTCTCATGTGAGGGGTAGGTTTAGGGATAGGGTTGGTAAAGAACAATAGAATATACGGTTTGTACAGTATAAAAACCATTACGCCTATGGAGAGTCACCATAAACCATAAAACAAACCCGTGTGTGTGTGTGTGTGTGTGGTGAGAGAGAGAGATCATGAAGATTGTAGTGGCTTTCAGTGTATGTTAACCTATCTGTGCATACAGTGATACTCTCTTTTTGGTATATAAATTCGCAGTAACATATAGTCCAAAAAGTTTTACACACACAAATTTATTATTATTATTATTATACCCTCATTTGGGGTCTGAGCCCCCCTAAAATGAAAATCCTCGAATTGCCCCTGTTCGTGGCCTTTGATCAGGTTTTTTTTCTTTTTTTTCCCACCCTTAGTCAGTTCAGCACACAAAGGCACAATGCAAACAGGAAACGGATGCACATCTCAAAGCCTGCAAAACAGAACAAAAAGCAAACAACAAAACGCAAAAGAATACAAACTAATAGTATTCATATATATAGAAAGGATTCAGACCCCCCTTACATTTTTAACTATTATTTTATCTTGTGCCATTTGCTAAAATCAGTAAGTTAAGGTTTTTCATTCATTAAGGTAACACACAGAAACCATTGACGAGAAAAACACAGAAGTGTGACAATTTTGCGATTTATAAAAAAGAAAAACGGACATATCACATGGTCCTAAGTATTCAGACCCTTGCTCAGTATTTAGTAGAAGCACCCTTTTGATCTAATACAGCCATGAGTCTTTTTGGGAAAGATGCAACAAGTTTTTCACACCTGGATTTGGGGATCCTCTGCCATTCCTCATTGCAGATCCTCTCCAGTTCTGTCAGGTGGGATGGTAAACGTGGTGGACAGCCATTTTTAGGTCTCTCAAGAGATGGCGGGCATTCAATAACAGTCACAGAGTTGTTGTGAAGCACTCCTTCGTTATTTTAGCTGTGTGCTTTGGTCATTGTCTTGTTGGAAGGTAAAACCTTCGGCCCAGTCTGAGGTCCTAAGCACTCTGGAAAAGGTTTTTGTCCAGGATATCCCTGTACTTGGCCGCATTCATCTTTCCCTCGATTGCAACCAGTCGTCCTGATGCTGCCACCACCATGCTTCACTGTTGGGACTGTATTGGACAGGTGATGAGCAGTGCCTGGTTTTCTCCACACATACAGCTTAGAATTAAGGCCAAAAGTTCTCATCGTGGTTCATCGGCCACAGAGCGGAATCTTATTTTTCCCCATCTTGGAGTCCTTCAGGTGTTTTTAGCAAATTCCATGCGGGCTTTCAAGTGTCTTGCACTAAGGAGAGGCTTCCATCGGGCAACTCTGCCATAAAGCCCCGACTGGTGGTGGGCTGCAGTGATGGTTGACTTTCTACAATTTTCTCCCATCTCCCGACTGCATCTCTGGGGTCAGCCACAGTGATCTTTGGGTTCTTTTTTACCTCTCTCACCAAGGTTCTTCTCTCCCGATAGCTCAGTTTGGCTGGACGGTCAGCTCTAGGAAGGGTTCTGGTTGTCTTCCATTTAAGGATTATGGAGGCACTGTGCTCTTAGGAACCTTAAGTCCAACAGAAATGTTTTTGTAACCTTGGCCAAATCTGTGCCTTGCCACAATTCTTTCTCTGAGCTCTTCAGGCAGTTATTTTGACCTCATGATTCTCATTTGCTCTGACAATGCACTGTGAGCTGTAAGGTCTTATATAGACAGGTGTGTGTGGCTTTCCTAATCAAGTCCAATCAGTATAATCATACACAGCTGGACTCAAATGAAGGTGTAGAACCATCTCAAGGATGATCAGAAGAAATGGACAGCACCTGAGTTAAATTATATGAGTGTCACAGCAAAGGTCTGATACTTAGGGACATGTGATATTTCAGTTTTTCTTTTTTAATAAATCTGCAAAAAATGTCAATAATTCTGTGTTTTTATGTCAATATGGGGTGTTGTGTGTACAGTAATGAGGAAAAAAATTTAACTTAAATTATTTTAGCAAATGGGTGCAATATAACAAAGAGTGGAAAATTTAAGGGGGTTTGAATACTTTCGTACCACGGTATAATTTAGCTATCTATACTGCTATTCATATTATATATATCTACCTATATATAAATCAAATAATAAATAACAGGATAAAAAATTAAGAAGAGTAAATAATACATATACGCCAAGAAAAAGGAATGCAGAGATGGGCAACCTTGTCGGATGCCTCGATTATTTCAAATGTTAGGCGATTTATTGGCAAATTTAATAGAAATATTGGGCGACACGTACATAGTTCTTTCACTTTGATGAAATATTGTCGAACCAAAGAGTTTTAATAATAAATATAATTTGCGACTGTATCAAAGCTTTAGAAAATCGTATTAAGAGTCCAATGTAATTAAATGACTATACTTGCCGTAAATCAATAACTAAACGAATATTAGAGGAAATGTGAGACTTGCAGAGATTCAATGTAGGTTTCATCATATCTCACTTATTCTGGTAAAGTCATTTCTGACTTTTATCTCCAATTAGGACTTTACTTCACAATTTTGAGTTATCTCAGCGCAATTCTGAGGGGAAAAAGTCCGAATTGGGAGATAAAAAGTTATTTTATTTTTCATTCAGTGGCGGAAACGGGCTTCCATAATATACCGAATATTCTTCATTTTTATGCAAAACAGAAATACGACAAATAGAATATCAGATCTCTGTTATTTGGCCAAAAATAAATGCAAAACAAAAAAATGCTTTTTTGGATAGTCGTGTTTGACACATGAAAACTGAAACAATGTATCTTACAAGGTAACACGATGTAACCTTGCTCTCACTCGAAACATGTCCCCACAATAAGTCCTTGAATTTGAGGGTATTGGACCTGGAAAGTCCTTGAATTTGAAGTTAACCAAGGTGTGGGAACCCTGTAACTATTTCAGTTTGCAACTATTTTACAGCTTAAAATGTAATTCATAACCTATCATTAATGATTTTCCAGAGGAAGACACTCTGACAGAAGGTGTCCTTGTAAAACAAGAGGAAGCGACTGCATCACTACCCATGGAGACACCTGCACCTCTGACAACTTCACCTGCAGACCTTGAACTGTTTGAAGTTGTCCTAACAGATGTATCGGTCATTACGCCAACATCTTTGGAAAAGGATTATGATTCGCCGACTGAAAAGTACAATGGACTGTTGGCCATGATGTTAATTTTAAGAAGACAGAAAATGACAAAGTGCTGAATGTGGGAACTGAGGAAGTAGTCCTAACAGATGTACCAGGCATTACTCCAACATCTTTGGAAAAGGGTTCTCCAATTGAAAAAGTACAATCAACATGCTTTCCAGGACATTGTATTTGAGTCAGAAAATGAGAAAGTGCTGAATGTGGAAACTGAATACCCATTTATTCATTTAAAAGACCTAGCCACTGAGTTAGACCAAATAGAGGTAGTAAGTACGGAGACCATTGATCTCTTGAGTTATGACAATGGATACTCTTTTCCAAATGAAGCATATCCCTTAGAGACAACAAAAGCGCCAGCGCTCAAGTATTTCACTACTCCTTCAATGACCACAGCTAGCAAAGGCAAAGAACTAGTTGTGTTTTTCAGTTTGCGTGTCACAAACATGCTGTTCTCTGAAGATCTTTTCAATAAGAGCTCCGCGGAATACAGATCACTGGAAAACACATTTGTTGAACTGGTGAGTGCAGCTGTTTCAACTGCTGATTGGCTTATTATTAACATCTTAACCTAAGGATTCCTCATTAACAGTGGCATGTTACAGTATAAGGGAACAACTCTTTATTTTCTTGATTTATTAAAGGGGTCATATGATGCGTTTTCAGTTTTTCTTTTCTCTTTGGAGTGTTACAAGCTCTTGGTGCATGAAGAAGATCTGTAAAGTTGCAAAGACTAAAGTCTCAAATCCAAAGAGATATTATTTATAAAAGTTAAGAGTCAATCACGCCTACCTAAAACGGCTCGTTCTAACACGCCCCCACATACCTACCTCACTATGTGGGAAGATTTGCATAACGCCACCCAAATGTTCATGCAAAGAAAGAAGGCGTAACTTTTATTCTCACTGTAGTATTGTTGTTGCCACCGCCGCCATGTTGTGAAGGCGCTGTGTGCTTCGTTGTGAAAGCGAAACTACTTTGTTTGGCCTTCCAAAAGAGGACGATATATGCTTCATCATGCCTGGAGGTTGCTGAGGAAATACATCAACTTCGCTCTGTGGATCGCCGGATCGGCTTTCACCGTGGCCAATCACAACGCACTGGATAGCTGGCCAATCAGAGCACACCTCGCTTTTCAGACCGATGGGCTTTGTAAAAATCGACACGTTTCAGAAAGGCGGGGCATAGAGGAGAAACAATAATGTGCAGTATGTGGAAAATAATATTTTTTGAACCTTAAACGCATAAACACATTTCATTACACCGAATACACAAAATAATGTTCTTTTTAGCAGCATCATATGACCCCTTTAAAGCAATTTCTTATAGTGATGAGTGAACATCACTATCCCATTTTTTTCTTCAAAGATGACTACAGGATGACACTTGCTGAATTGAAAGTGACGTAGTTGAGTCACAATAATCTACTGTAGCATATTGCAGCTTCATCATAATGCTTATTGCATACTTTACACAATTGTATCAGACAGTATACATTTTATACTATGCAGTATGGTAGTATTATTTTTAAAGTTTGTGCTTAGACTCCTTCTGCTAACTCCTGCTATTGTCCAGTGGATTTTAAATGGTGAACATACATAAACTATGTTTTTGTCTCCTCAGTGCACAGCTACTCCCATATCTACAGTCTAACCTAACAGGCTTTAAGAAGTTAGAGATCCTAAACTTCAGAAACGGAAGTGTGGTGGTCAATAGCAAGGCAAAATTTGCCAAGTCTGTGCCGTACAACATTACTCAGGCTGTCCAGAATGTCTTGGAAGAGTTTTGTGATGCTGCAGCCCAGCAATTGGACATAACGATTGACAGCCATTCCCCTAGACATAGAACCAGGTAAGAGTCATTCCTGCTAAGCATCATACATCAGTTTGCTGGCCATTTTTTCAAACTAGTCTGTAAGCAGAAACATGGGCAGGAGTTCTCACAGAAGGTCATGAATTGCTACAAGAGAGATGAGTCTAATTTCTTCTTTCATTTTAGCTGATCAAGGTGACCCTTGCAAGTTTCTTGCCTCCAACGAGTTTTCCAAATGTGTGGTGAACCTGTGGACAAAGGAAGCACAATGTTTATGTGAGCCAGGCTACGTGACTGTGGATGGACTGCCATGTCAGAGCCTCTGCGTGGTCCAGCCAGACTTCTGTCTCAATGGAGGAGAGTGTGAGATTGTACCAGGGCACGGTGCCGCTTGCAGGTACCTCAGAGAACAATCACATATAGATTTCCACAATCTCAATTCTGTTTTGGAATTGAATAAAATGCGTGTCTCTAATGTGAGATCTAGTTTTTTTTTTTAGGTAAATCAAGTTTCTGACAAACTTGGCAAACTTCTGCCAGTACTCCAGTATTTTTGGTAGATTTTTATTTCAAGATTTTCAAGAAATTACTTTGTTCTTTAGAAATATGTAAACACGGGGATGTTGTTGTGTAGGTCTGATGTATCTTTTTAAGAATAATCCTCCACTGTACATGTTCTAACTGTCTCGGCCCTTTTAGATGTCCTGTAGGTAAACTCTGGCAATTTATTAGGGAGAGATGTGCAGCGCTGGTCTCCGTGACACTAGACCCCTTTCTTTCCCTAGTGTGCCTCGTGGGGGTGCTCACCTTTCTTTATGCCATCATTTCACTCTTGTTATCTATGTGCAGGAAATGTGTACGGAGCAGAAAGACACTAACTCTAGTGTAAGCAGGTCTTTTTTCGTCAGATTTTCTGAAATGTTTGCGGTCAGATCATTTGTTGTGTTATCAAAGATAACAAAGACAAGACATACAGTTAAATATATCTCTGAAATGTTGCCTATGCAAAGATCAATCATTTGAAGACGTGTGTTTTATATAATCTTTCTTAGCATAACTATGCACAGTGAATTAGAAATATGGCACCATGATTACATTGTTATTTACTAAATTGGTTAGCATAAAATGCCTCAAATCTTTACTTGCTTCCCTGTCTATTCTTCATATCATTCGGTTCTAAACACATTTATGAATACTTTTTAACCCTTTTAGAGATGTCGCATTCTTCATTTTCATTCTGTGCCTTTATCTGTATCTTTTCTTTGACTGAACAAAAAGTCAAGAGTTGGCAGTAACTCATTTCATGATCAACACACACACACATAATATTATATATATATATATACAAACTAGTATCAAATCTACAGTAGCAAATGGTGCAATAACCCAAGGTCGACAAACTTTAAGGGGTGCAACCAGCTCTGAATACTTTCCGTACCATGTATATACAGTATCTCACAGAAGTGAGTATTCCCCTCACATTTTTGTAAATATTTTAGTATATCTTTTCATGTGACAACACTGAAGAAAGGACACTTTGCTACAATGTAAAGTAGTGAGCGTACAGCTTGTATAACAGTGTAAATTAGCTGTCCCATCAAAATAAATCAACACACAGCCATTAACGTCTAAACCGCTGGCCACAAAAGTGAGTACACCTAAGTGAAAATGTCCAAATTGGGCCCAAAGTGTCAATTTTTTGTGTGGCCACCATTATTTTCCAGCAATGCCTTAACCCTCTTGGGCATGGAGGTCACCAGAGCTTCACAGGTTGCCACTGGAGTCCCCTTCCAGATGTTAGAGACCTTGCGCTCCTCCAACTTCCGTTTGAGGATGCCCCACAGATACTCAATAGGGTTTAGGTCTGGAGACAAGCTTGACCAATCCATCACCTTTACCCTCAGCTACTTTAGCAAGGCAGTGGTAATCTTGGAGGTGTGTTTGGGGTCGTTATCATGTTGGAATACTGCCCTACGGCCCAGTCTCCGAAGGGAGAGGATCATCCTCTGCTTCAGTATGTCACAGTACATATTGGCATTCATGGTTCCCTCAATGAAATGTAGCTCCCCAGTGCCAGCAGCACTCACGCAGCCCCAGACCATGACACTCCCACAAACATGCTTGACTGTAGGCAAGACACACATGTCTTTGTACTCCTCACCTGGTTGCCGCCAAACACGCTCGACACCATCTGAACCAAATGACTGTCCTGTTAAAAGATGTATGTCTTGTCCACCGTGCTGCAGCTCAGTTTCTTGTCTTGGCAATCTTCTTATAGCCTACTCCATCTTTATGTAGAGCAACAATTTTTTTTTCAGATTCTCAGAGAGTTCTTTGCCTTGAGGTGCAATGTTGAAATTCCAGTGACCAGTATGAGAGAGTGAAAACGATAACACCAAATTTAACACACCTGATCCCCATTCACACCTGAGACCTTGTAAAACAAATGAGTCACATGACACCGGGGAGAGAAAAAGGCTAATTGGGCCCAATTTGGACATTTTCATTAGGGGTGTATTCACTTTTGTGGCCAGCGGTTTAGACATCAATGGTGGTGTTGAGTTTTTTTTTGAGGGGACAGCAAATTTACACTGTTATACAGGCTGTACACTCACTACTTTACATTGTTGCAAAGTGTCATTTCTTCAGTGTTGTAACATGAAAAGATAATATTTACAAAAATGTGAGGGGTGTACCCACTTCTGTAAGATACTGTATATATCAGTGGGTACGAAGTATTCAGACCCCATTAAATTTGTACTCCTTGTTATATTGCGCATTTCGCTAAAATCATTAAGGTAAATTTTTTTCCTCATTGAATGTACACCAGCCCCATATGACAGAAAAACCCACGAATGTTGAATTTGCCAGATTTTAAAAAAGAAAAACTGAAATATCACTTGGTCCTAAGTATTCAAACCCTTTGCTCAGTATGTAGTAGAAGCACCCTTTTGATCTAATAAAGCCATGAGTCTTTTTGGAAAAGATGCAACAAGTTTTCACACCTGGATTTGGGGATCCTCTGCCATTACTCATTGCAGATCCTCTCCAGTTCTGTCAGGATTGATGGTAAACGTTGGTGGACAGCCATATTTAGGTCTCTCCAGAGATGCTCAATAGGGTTTAAGTCAGGGCTCTGGCTGGGACACTCAAGAACAGTCACAGAGTTGTTGTGAAGCACTCCTTCGTTATTTTAGCTGTGTGCTAGGGTCATTGTCTTGTTGGAAGGTAAAAATTCGGCCCAGTCTGAGGTCCTGAGCAATCTGGAGAAGGTTTCCGTCCAGGATATCCCTGTACTTGGCCGCATTCATCTTTCCCTCGATTGCAACCAGTCGTCCTGTCCCTGCATGCTGTTAACACACCTCAACAGCTGAGCTGCCACCACCATGCTTCACTGTTGGGACTGTATTGGGCAGGTGATGAGCAGTGCCTGGTTTCTCCACACATACCGCTTAGAATTAAGGCCAGAAAGTTCTATCTTGGTTTCATCAGACCAGATAATCTTATTTCTCATCATCTTGGAGTCCTTCAGGTGTTTTTAGCAAACTCAATGCGGGCTTTCATGTGTCTTGCACTGAGGAGAGGCTTCAATCGGGCCACTCTGCCGTAAAGCTCCGACTGGTGGAGGGCTGCAGCGATGGTTGACTTTCTACAACTTTCTCACATCTCCCGACTGCATCTCTGGAGCTAAGCCACAGTGATCTTTGGGTTCTTCTATACCTCTCTCACCAAGGCTCTTCTCCCCCGATAGCTCAGTTTGCCGGACGGCCAGCTCTAGGAAGGGGTCTGGTCATCCCAAACATCTTCCATTATGGAGGCCACTGTGCTCTTAGGAAACTTAAGTGCAGCAGACATTTTTTTGTAACCTTGGCCAGCTCTGTGCCTTGCCACAATTCTGTCTCTGAGCTCTGCAGGCAGTTCCTCTGACCTCATGATTCTCATTTGCTCTGACATGCAATGTGAGCTGTAAGGTCTCATATAGACAGGTGTGCGGCTTTCCTAATCAAGTCCAATCAGTAAAATCAAACACAACTGGACTCAAATGAAGGAGTAGAACCATCTCAAGGATTATCAGAAGAAATGGACAGCACCTGAGTTAAATATATGAGTGTAACAGCAAAGGGTCTGAATACTTAAGACCAAGTGATATTTCAGTTTTTCTTTTTTAAATCTGCAAAAAATGTCAACAATTCTGTGTTTTTCTGTCTATATGGGGTGTTGTGTGTACATTAATGAGGGAAAAAATTAACAAATGATTTTAGCAAATGGCTACAATATAACAAATAGTGAAAAATTTAAGGGGGTCTGAATAATTTCCGTACCCACTGTATATATGCAGTGGGGAAAAAAGTATTTAGTCAGCCACCAACTTGTGCAAGTTCTCCCACTTAAAAAGAAGAAAGAGGCCTGTAATTTTCATCATAAGTATACCTAAACTATGAGAGACAAAATAAGAAAAAAAAAAATCCAGAAAATCACACTGTAGTATTTTTAAAGAATTTATTTGCAAATTATAGTGGAAAATAAGTATTTGGTCACCTTCCCCCCCCTACAAACAAGCAAGATTTATGGCTCTCACAGACCTGTAACTTCTTCTTTAAGAGGGTCCTCTTTCCTCCACTCGTTACCTGTATTAATGTGTTTGAATTCGTTATCAGTATAAAAGACATCTGTTCACAACCTCAAACAGTCACACTCCAAGTTCCACCATGGCCAAGACCAAAGAGCTGCAAAGGACACCAGAAACAAAATGGTAGACCTGCACCAGGAGGGGAAGACTGAATCTGCAATAGGTAAACAGCTTGGTGTGAAGAAATCAACTGTGGGAGCAATTATTAGAAAATGGAAGATATACAAGACCACTGATAATCTCCCTCTATCTGGGGCTCCATGCAAGATCTCACTCCGTGGGGTCAAAATGATCACAAGAACTGTGAGCAAAAATCCAGAACCACACGGGGGGACCTAGTGAAAGACCTGCAGAGAGCTGGGACCAAAGTAAAAAAGGCTACCATCAGTAACACACTGCGCCGCCAGGGACTCAAATCCTGCAGTGCCAGACGTGTCCCGCTGCTTAAGCCAGTACATGTCCAGGCACATCAGAAGTTTGCTAGAGAGCATTTGGATGAACCAGAAGAGGATTGGGAGAATGTCATAATATCAGATGAAACCAAAATAGAACTTTTAGGTAAAAACTCAACTTGTCGTGTTTGAAGGAGAAAGAATACTGAGTTGCATCCAAAGAACACCATAACTACTGAGAAGCATGGGGGTGGAAACATCATGCATTGGGACTGTTTTTCTGCAAAGGGACCAGAACGACTGATCCGTGTAAACGAAAGAATGAATGGGGCAATGTATCGTGAGATTTTGAGTGAAAAACTCCTTCAATCAGCAAGGGCATTGAAGATGAAACATGGCTGGGTCTTTCAGTATGACAATGATCCCAAACACACCGCCCGGGCAACGTAGGAGTGGCTTCGTAAGAAGCATTTCTAGGTCCTGGAGTGGCCTAGCCAGTCTACAGATCTCAAACCCATAGAAAATCTTTGGAGGGAGTTATCCGTGTTGCCCAGCGACAGCCCCAAAACGTTACTGCTCTAGAGGAGATCTGCATGGAGGGATGGGCCAAAATACCAGCAACAGTGTATGAAAACCTTGTGAAGACTTACAGAAAAAACATTTGACCTCTGTCATTGCCAACAAAGGGTATATAAACAAAGTTTGAGATGAAATTTTGTTATTGACCAAATACTTAGTTTCCACCATAATTTGCAAATAAATTCTTAAAAAATTTGATTTTCTGGATTTTTTTTTTCTCATAGTTGAGGTATACCTATGATAAAATTACAGGCCTCTCTCATCTTTTAAAGTGGGAGAACTTGCACAATTGCTGGCTGACTAAATACTTTTTTCCCCCACTATATATATATATATATATAAATAATATATATATATATATAAAAGAGTTGGACCTTTATTTAGCTCAGTTTAAATGGGTCATATGATGCGATTTAATTTTTTTTTTCTCTTTGGAGTGTTACAAGCTCTTGGGATAAAGGAAGTCTGTAAAGTTGCAAAGACCTAAAGTCTCAAATCCAAAGAGATATTTTTTTTATAAAAGTTAAGAGTCAACCACGCTACCTAAAACGCCTCGTTCTAACACAACAAATGTATATGTCCGAGGTGGGAAGGATGTGATAACGGCAACCACAAATGTTCAAAAGCAAAGAAAGGCGGACGTAACTTTTATTCTCGCTGTAGTATTGTTGTTGCCGCCGGAGCCATGTTGTGGAGATGCTGTGTGCTTCGTTGTGAAAGCGCAAATAATTTGTTTGGTCTTCCAAAAGAGACACAACTAGAAATCAGTGGTAAGTTGTATTTACAACACTCTTCCAAAACAGTTCAACCCAAACATTCAGATGAGTGCTGCACATTTTATGGAGGACTGTCTCCTGAACCTGCAGAGTAGCCTACAATGCCGGCTGTTCAGACTCAAAGACTATAAGTACGTTTTTTATATTTAAATAATTTGCCACGGACGATTACAACGCTGAGTTTGGGCAGTGTCAGTAGCACTGTTGTTTGTGTTTATACGATCACACATGCAGACATGGCTTTAGGTTTACGCCCCCCCCCCCCCGGCCGACTATAAGCAAGCACGCGTAAAAGACAGTATGAGTCATTATAATCAGTAGTTATGTCTCCACTGGATGCAACAAATGCCTCGTTTGTAATGGGTTTTAATGTTTTTGTCTCTGAGCTCCGGCCGGGACACGGCATCACAGTATGGTAAGGGACGTAACATTTCCGTCACACACTTGAGGTATTCGGCCAATCACAATGCACTGGATAGCTGGCCAATCATAGCACATCTCTTTTCATACCGATGAGCTTTGTAAAAATCGATGGTTTCAGAAAGGCGGGGCATAGAGGAGCAACAATAATGTACATTGTGGAATATAATGTGTTTTTTGAACCTTAAACTGCATAAACACATTTAATTACACCAAATACACAAAATAATGTTCTTTTTTGCAACATCATATGACCCCTTTAAATTCTCGTTACGCTTTCTTCTCCATAATTATCAAAATTTATATAACCACTTAACTTACAGAGATCATTCAAAAAATTTGCAGACATGTTCAGCTCTAGGTGGGCAGTTTTGGTCTTTCCTCACTTTACTTAATTAGAAATGAATTTACATTTGCATCTTCATTTCATCTAGATTTTCACCGATTGTTAGGTGATTGCTAGATAACACTGTCCTACAACGCAATAAAGTGACAAAAGTTATCTCTTCTATTCAGAATTTCTTTCCATGACCCAAAGAAGTAAACACATTTTGTTGGACACTTGGTTTCTTCTTCTGCAATCCACAGAATCCCCACGCTCATGACAACTAGTACTAAACTCATTTACATATTGATGTAAAAATAATTTTGTACGATGACGTTTATACATTTTTGTACATTGTTTTCCTGTAATTATATTGTTTAAAAGAAAAAGAAAAGTGCTACCACTTTTGCCATAAAACAGGACTTTACTCAAGGAATCCAAATGATACGATTTCCAGCATGTTCCAGCACAAAGCCTGTTTTGTACCTAAAAAAACCTTCACTAATGTGTCTTCTTTACAGAAATTGTGATGCATCACTGTGAATTTGTCCATGGGAAATGACGTTTTTTTCCTTTAGGTGATATTGATGTCTTTCTTTGCCTTTTAAAATCTAGACTTCATATTGTTGTATGTGCTGTCCTGTTTATAGAGGCAGAGACCAGACCACCATACCAGGCCTGAGGAGTTAATCACAGAAGATTACACATTATAATGACTGTCCGTGAGGTAAGAGTAGATCTCATGTGCTATCACCTTGTGTTGTGGTTGTAAAACAAATCCCTAACTATTAGACCAGTGGCCAGTTACATAAAATGGAACTGGCCATTTTATGCAACTGGCCAGTGCCATTTGCACTGGCTACCAGTAGCTGCTCGCATTAAATTCAAGGCATTAATGTTTGCCCACAAAGCCACCACTGGCTCTGCACCCATTTACCTAAATTCATTACTTCAGAGTTGTGTGCCCTCTAGAAGCTTGCGTTATGCAAGTGAACATCACTTTATTGTGCATCCCAAAGAGGCACAAAATCACTTTCAACAGACTTTTTCATTAACGTTTCCCCTCCAGCCACGGTCTAAACCATCTTCAATTAACGACTAAAAACACATATTTTCCACCTTTATTTGACCCTCTAACTCTAGCACTTTATATTCTATTTTAATTATACTTTATCTACATTTATCTTTTTTTGTAATCTATATTGCTTTTCTATTCTATCGACTTGTTTTTTCCTTTGTTTTGTATAATAGTATATATACTGTATCTATAATATCTATGTAGTAGTTACTGTATATATAAATATATATATATATATATATCATACACCCCGTGCTACAGTGTAGCGTTAGGCTAACTGAGACTTTTTTGCACTTATATATTGTTGCTCTTTTGTTAGTTTCGACTGCTTTTATTGTCCTCATTTGTAAGTCGCTTTGGATAAAAGCGTCTGCTAAATGGCTAAATGTAAATATAAAATGCTTAGACTTGTCTTACAAGTCATCAGATTTTTATTTAAGACTGGACATAACTTTTTTCGTAACATAAATACATAGATTGGTCTAAAAGTATCACCCTTTGAATAACTGCTAGAAGTTCTTAAGACCCAGGTCTCACTTAATGTCATGTTGGAGGTTAATTATAACAGACTACATTGGTCACTGGGTTTTTAGCTGGACTGCGCATTCATTCCATAAAAAAAATGTGCTTAGAAATTTTTTATAAACAATATTAGATTAAATTCTAAAATTGAAATTTTGTAAGCAAAACTGATTACACAGTCTGTGGTTTCCGAATATATAATTATAAATAAAAAACATCCTTTATCGACTGCACAACATCAACGCAAAACAGCTTGTTTCTCTTTTAACAGAGGTGAGACGTCACGTCATGCTGTCTTCCAGTGCTGCTATCCAGCCATTAACAGATGTTGAGAAAGACTTCATGATCCCACAACTCACGAAGGCTGTAGAATGAGTGGCCAAACATCCTGAACCGATGGAGAGCCAAGCTGAGCTGCTATTGGTTGCGTTACCTGTCGTTCTCAGGAGAACATCAAGAAATGAGCTGGACTTCAGGTTGAATGTTTTCACGTGGCAGAAAGGATTACAGGTTTCCTCACGATGAGGAAAGTATTCTTCTGTTAGATCATAATGAATACACAAGTTTCACATAGTTAAAATGTTCTCATAGTACTGACCATCATTTTGTTTTGGTGTATAATAATAAAGCAACAATATTAACGTCATTACACTTTATTTGCTCCGTTTTGTTTTGTGAAACCTTACTACGTATATGGAATAACCGTTTTATAAAAGCAATAAGCCCCAAGAAGCCGTGGTTTACAGTGAATTTATAACAGCAAACGTTGTCTCGGCACCCTACTTTCTACGTTAACGTAACCCCCTTAGCTGTTATAAATTCACTGTAAACCGCGGCTTCACGGGGCTTATTGATTTTATAAAACGGCTATTCCATATACGTAGTAAGGTTTCACAAAATAAAACAGAGCAAATAAAGTGTAATGACGTTAATAAAAACAGTATTCCTCCGCCAAACAATGTAGTTCCTCAGAAACAGTTGTGGTTGCAACAAAGTGGAAGACATTTTTTTTTCTTTTAGCATGGCTGTCTTGTGAAAAGAAGAACTTTGCTGGAAATATTCTTTGAATGTTAGACAGCAACAACAACAACAAAAAAATTATAAACAAAAATATTAACCAATTTCGTAGGATTTACCCAAAGCACTATAACCGTGCAAATTCTTTTTTTAAGCATAGTTTATATTTAAAAAAAATTATATATTAAATTAAATTCTTAAACTTGAAAGATCAAAAATCTAGAGCTGTGTTCGTTAGTGACGTCGCAGACCCCTGAATAATGGCAATGTAAGGGAAACGGGTCAATAATTTAGCTCAAAGGGAATTATTTAAGATTTTAAAGGGAATTTGGATGGAATCACGGTTTTACGGCTGATCACTTAGTCGGCCAGCGATTCATTGAACGAGTCGTATAACATCAACTCTGCAATGGATTTTAATATCCAAAGTATAGTGAAAACACATTTATTTAGCTCAGTAACAAGATCGGCAGTTTAAGACAATAACTTGTAAGCACAAAACACAAGATAATTCTCTTTTCAATATAAATAAGACTTTATTGGATAATTCTAAGACCTATAAACTAATCTAACACATGAACACACGCATTCACACATTCACACAAGTTTGCAGAAAGAGAGAAAGTGAGGAAATAATTAGTTTAAGAGAATGAAAATGTGAAATCCCAAGTTTACAGCAATATGTTCAATTGCATAGATCTGCACAACCATCAATCACTTAATTAACCCTCGCATTGAGTTCCTCAGTGAGGCTAAAATTTACATTATGCACCAGTTCAGCTAGAATCTGGGGTACGCTTTCCTGTGTCCGGGTTCCCCTTCCTTGTCTGGTTCCGAAAGGTGGTTTCTCCCGCTTTTCTGAAAAAATTGGCTGGATGTTCATTCCTGGGAAGCCAGTGGTTGGGCGCTTGCTGGCGACGCTTAGCTGTGTCTGCAGTTTGAAGGTTTTTTAGACAGCACTCTTCGGAATGCGTCGTTAGGCAACTTTAACTCAAACGACTCCTCAACGGAAAATAAAAATATAACTAAAGAATAAATAGAATCAGTTTGAACACTAGTTGGCGTTTCCCTCATTTTGTAGCGATGCTGGCGTGTCAAGCCATAGCACTCTCCAAACACAGAAGCATGATTTAAACAGAAAACAACAATGCTCAAAATGGCAAGGAAAGCGCGAGAGAGAGACAAAATAGCAAAGTGTTTGGAGGTGTCCTGAGTATTTACCAGGCTGTTTTACACACCCCCAGGGTGTTTTTTGACCATTCGATTTACGTGTTTGCTCGGGGGCTTGTACATACATGTTCTTCCTCCCTCATTCATAAATCACTGTTATCCTCATCATCAATGGTCCTGTTTTTTTCTCCCGCTCTGGCTCGATTTACAGTTGGACATGATTGCTATAACGCGAATATAGATCATTTTGACAACGAAGTGATAGAATAAACGTTCGCTGTTCAAGCAAGAAGATTCAAGCTCACACATACCAAACATGAATACGACCCTTTTAGCTGTTCAATAGTTATTAAAAATACATACACGATAAATGATTAAGACCTGGTAAGTCACATGTAGGTTACATACATGAAATGGAGTTATATTTATAGCAATGATTAGTTGCTCGAGTCTTTTTAGTGTCATTTAGGTGCATGGAAAACAGTTTCTGTGCCATTCTGTGAACATATGAAGACCAGAGATTAAGAGGTCTGTAAGGAATCTCTGAAAATCTGTTCTTTGTCCTAGGTGGGGGGAAAAGTCAATCCAAAGAGCTTGTGATCACTATCACATGTCTCCATGTGACGGTCACGCTGTGCATCTCTTTTGACCATTATTCTTTATAACTTGCCCCCAAAATTGACAATCTACTTGGAATTGTCAATAAGTGTTCTTTCGTTTAAATGTTTAGCTGTTCTTGAAAGAGTTGGTCCAGGCTTGCTTCCAGACTGGCTAGGGTCTGATTATTACATCCTGTTTGTCCTCTTGGCCTCTTGTGAATTTTGCTCCTATGTTTTCAATCCTGTTTTTTTGACCAAATCTCAGATAGTCTGATTCGGTCTGATATCCTACAGCAAATAGCATCATTTAGTTTAATTTATTCTAAATCTTTAGATAACATTCATCAACATATTTAACATCACCATTTAACAGTTGTTTGTACTATATTAAATACATATATTTTTCTCATTGTTTATGTTATTGTGAACTTATAGACGTAATCTCTGAAATGAGGCTTTCATCACGCTTATACGTATATATTTTTTTTTTAATCTTGTCACATTGGTTTATATCTATATAAAATCTCAACTGTGTTTGTTGTTAGAAAACAGACAACTTGTCAAAAAAACAAAAAATCTCATTTGCATATTGCTGTGATACATATTTGGTCTGATATCACAATTACAAACCATGCCTTGTGTATCTTATTGCATAATTTGCGAAACACACATTATCGTTGATTTACAGTCACAACATTAGGGACAATAACTATCACTAAACCATCATATTAAAATCATTATTTTTTTTATTAAACGTTTTTCATTCAGAGTCATAATTTAGTTGCCATTACTTACCAGAGCTATTGTATTTACTGCATTGTAGCTTTTGTAAATACTTTATGCAAGCAGCTAAACTCACAGTGAATAACAAAACTCAGAATAGAGTAAAGTGCTGAACAATATCAGTATTTACATCTGCGAGTCCAAGAGGATCTTTATTTCAACATGAGATTGATTCGAATGTTAGGAAGAGACTGTTGAATTTCTCTGAAGGAACACAGCCAGTGGATTACTGATGTTCATCATACATCATACCACAAATATTACATACAATTATATTAAGAGGCAGTTTAGAGGCAATTACACAGCAATTATAGATCAATGAGATGATTCAACGCACCAGATATTCAAATAAATCCAGGACAAATGAACTAAAAAGAACTGAAAAATAAAGTCAAAAGACTAAAATCCAAAAAGAATATTAAAAGACTTAAAAAGGGAACTAAATGAAAGTCAGTGCTGGTTATGTATGAGTTGGCAGACTTCCCTTATGGAACTAGAGCAGTGATGTGTGTGTGTGTGTGTGTGAGTGTGAGTGTGTGTGTGTGTGTGTGTGTGTGTGCGCGTGTGAGTGGGATGTGTGTGTGCGTGCGTGCGTGTGATGTGAGTGTGCATGTGTGTGAGTGTGTGTGCGTGCACGGCTGCGTGGGAGGTGTGTGTGCGTGCGTGCGTGTTATGTGAGTGTGCATGTGTGTGAGTTGTGTGCGTGCACGTGTGTGGATGGGTGTTGTGCGTGTCGTGCGTGTGAGTGAGTGTCATGTGTGTGAGCTGTTGTTCGTGCACGTGTGAGTGTGATGTGTGAGCGAGTGGTGTTCGTTAATGTGTGTTTTTTTTGTGTGTGTGAGTGGATGTGTGTGTGTGTGTGTGTGTGCATGTGTGTGTGTGCGCTTCCTGTAAGGGGTAGGGTTAGGTGTAGGGCAATAGAAAATACAGTTTGTACAGTATAAAAACCATTATGCCTACGGAATGTCCCCACAATTCCCAAAAACAAACCTGTGTGTGTGTGCATGTGTGAGTGTGATGTGTGGTGTGTGTGTGTGTTGTGCGTGTGTGGGGTCGGTGAGTGTGATGTGTGAGTGTGCTGGCGTGTGCGAGTGTGATGTGTGTGCGTGTGTGCGCATGTGTGTGTGCGTGAGTGATATTGTGTGTGTGTGTGTGCATGTGTGTTTATTTGAGCATGCTCTGCAGCATGGCAGTGGCGTAGGTGGGTCGGGCCTGTCTGCTTTCGATGGCGATTTTAAGGTACTGAATGCCTCCATAGTGTTCCCAGATCTCCTCAAACTGGCGGGACAGAATCTCAGCACCACGCTTCCGAGTCAAACCGGTCTCCTCCAGACTCAGCTCACACATCTCCATATCATCCTTACCTATCAACACAAAAACAGACGTATCACATATGTATTTATCTGGCTGAAAGACTGAGGTTTTCAATAATGTTCATTGCATTATACAGATACTGCTGCTATGTGACTCATATATTGTCATGACAGTGTGAACAGCACAATGTTTTTTAATTCAGATTTGGGCTACTTTCATATGTGTTCAGACCTGAATCTGATTTAGGACCAGTCATATCGGAATTCATGCAACTTTTACATCACTCAAGATCGACATTGGTCATAATTCTGTGCCGATCACTCCGTGAGTATGACAGACAGATGTGGATGCATTCAGTGGAGAGACAGTGAGGTGTTACAGCGGCAGCTCCACAAGCTAAACTTGACAAGGGGTCACTCTTTCTCCTCATCTTTGTCCTCCTCCGCTGGATTCGCTGGCTTTCACGGCACATCAGCTTATAAACGAGCTTACTTCAGCGCGCTTCATGCCGTCCTGTTATCGTTCTTTTGCGCATACAGGTCAGTTCAAGACAGTCATTCGTTCCACGCGAATCTTATCATTGGCCACATTTAAAAAAAAAAAAAAAGAATGTGAACAGCCAAACAAAAAAATCATAATAGAGCACTAATGCTTGCAGTGTTTTTTAACTGACCCAAAACTGATGGACAGCTAGATTTAACTACACATTACTATATTTAATAAAATAATATGTTAATACAAAATGTTGAGAATGAGCTGAAAGACTTTCCTAAATACACTCGGCTGTAAAGGTGGGCGTATAAAACAATCTGACCCAAAAGTAATAATCTAATGAATGATGCACTGCTCTCACTATTGAATCATTTTGGAAAATACCGCTACAGTTACTAATGTTATTGACTATCTCTATCAGAAATACAATTCACTGACACTAACAGCTTCTCTCGAGAGCAAATGTAATGCTGTGAAAAGTGAATCGGATGCAGTGAGAGAAAAAGATGCCAGTGAAAGTGAATCAGACCTGCCACCAGCAGAATGGGGTGTTTATCCGGGTGCAGCTCCATCTGTCTGGCAATCCAAGGCCCATCAAAGTGTGCGTACCACCATCCTTTCTTCTTGTTCTGAGGGTCTTTGTATTGGTCACCTGGTCGGATGAAGGGAATGCGAAAGAAGCACTGCTGTCTGTTCATGACGATCTCCTGCTGCCGGGGCACCACAGGGCACGACCGGGTTCTGCTGGGCTGCAGGAGGATGGTGTTAAAAACAACATCTCCAGTGTCTAAAGTTCAGATTTCTGAAGGATCACGAGCCACTGAAGACTGGAGTAATTCAGCTTTGCATCGCAGGAATAAACGTCATTTCAAAATATGAAAACTGTTCAGAAAACAGCTATTTTATATTGTAATAATATTTCACGATATTACTGTTTTTACTGTATTTTGGTCAAATATAAGTAGCTTTCCTAAGCATACGATTCTTCTTTCAAAAACATGCAATATATATTTCAAATGGTTAGGAAAGCAGCAGTGAAAGGGATATTTTGTTTATTGTAAATGTTGCTTTCTATTGGCTTTGTTAAGTGAGTGAGTTAGGCTAATTATTGGATTTTTATCTCTCTTTGTATTTCATTAGGTCCTTGAGTTATGTTTTGGGGAGTTAGTCAGCTGTTGATTTATTCTTTTGGCCTTACTCACCTACGAAGCCTTGGCTTCCAATTAAGTCAACTATTAAAAAAAAACCCACACAAAAAGTTATTTCTGTCTACAGTATCGAATTTGCATTTCATCCGAACCCTTTTCGCACTAACCCAGCGGCATTTCTTACCATAGTCTGTGACGGCTTTTGGCGCTCTCTGCTCATCCTGAGCGTTGCGTTTCTTGTTTTTTGACTTCCACGCGTGATAAACCTTCAGTCTGCGGTGAAACTCCTCACGACATGCAGCTAACAACTCGATATCTAGACAGAGATTGTGAAAAGAGAGTTGGAGTCAAGACATTCTCTGAAACTTCAAATGTGACCCTTGAGCACAAAACCAGTCATAAGGGTCCAATTTTTCAGAAATTGAGATGTGTACATCATCTGAAAGCTGAATAAATATGCTTTCCATTGATGTGTGGTTTGTTAGGATAGGACAGTATTTGGCTGAGATACAACTATTTGAAAATCTGGAATCTGAGGGTGCAAAAAAAATCTAAATATTGAGGAAATCATCTTTAAAGTTGTCCAAATGAAGTTCTTAGCTATGTATATTACTAATCAAAAATTACGTTTTGATATATTTACGGTAGGAAATTTACAAAATATCTTCATGGAACATGATCTTTAGTTAATATCCTAATGATTTTTGGCATAAAAGAAAAATCAATAAATTTTTGACCCATACAATGTATTGTAGGCTATTCTACAAATATACCCCCGCGACTTAACTCTGGTTTTGTGCTCCAGGCTCACATGATCATCAGGATTTGTCTGTGCCAGCTTGAGTGCAAACATGAGACATACCAAATACTGGATTTACTTGAATTTTTACGCTGAAAATATAATTTGTAATACAGAGAAAATCTGTATGAAATTGGATAAAAATGCAAATAGAAGCATTTTCATGTGTGGTTTGGACTTTTGGACTGCTGTATACGGTCAGAAGCATAAGTAAAAAAATATTTCATATTCATATGCATTAATGAAAAGGATCAAAAGCTTTCTTACCACAGGATGTATTGATGACGTCCCGTAATTCAGCATATTTCCACTTGCTGAGTTCATATTTCTTCACATCAGCTTGAGTGTTTGTGGCAGTCACCTGTGGAGCTCTGAAGCCACAGAAAACACATAAACAGATACAGTTATACAACAGATAGCACTTCCTGCTGATCCGACTCTTACTCTTTTGACAAGCTGCCGGGTACAAAATCAACAAGGATCTCAACTTGCCAATTACAATGTAAAAAAAGATACTTTACACTACATGCAATTAATACAATTTACCAAACCCCTTCATTTATAAAACTAAATCAAACACATGCTAATAAACAGCATGATTTAATTATTGCTAAATGCAAAAACGTCTCAATTGAATCGAGAAAGAAAAGAAAAGTTTACACAACAGCAATAGCAGGAAATCGATTTCAGAAAAAGAAAAATAGGGCAAATCAGCATTTAATTAAATTACAAGGAAGGATCATTAATTCACAGACAGACATAATAAAAGAACAAGTGACTCTGGATTCATATTGATTAACAAAATATTGAGTTTTGTGACTGGACTGAGGATGATCAGAATGATTCAACAAGGTCATTTTGTTTTAGTTTTTTTCCAGTGGATAATGTTTCGATTTTTGGTTGTGTATATCTGCAGTGCTAACAACAGATCCTTCTACCCACCGAGCCAGAAGATCAGACATTTCCTTGGCCATTTCCTCCCTAAAGGACATGATTGTTGGACCGTTGCACATGTTAGTATATGATGCCATCTGTAAACTGCTCACAGGATATTCCATTTGTACATTTGACTGACTAAACTGCTAAAAGTAAATATGTCTGAATGTCATGATTTATGGTGATTGTCTGGTGAGACTGCTATTACTGTTCCAAACCCTCTGCATAGACTGCAAGCTAGATCCATTTTAAATCCATGGTGCTTAATGGGAAATGACATGGGACTTTTTCACAAAAAGGTTTACAAAGAGCTGCTTTGAAACTAATCTAAAAACGATCAGTAACGAATAAAGATTTAAATAGGAGACATAGTGAAAGTGTAACCTACATGGTCAAGCTCTTGAGTTTTTGTGTTGGTGCAATGCTGTAAAAACAGACAGGAAGAGCATTAAATAGAGTGACGGGGAGACTAATCAAAGTCTCCACCAGTAATTAAACAAGATCAAAATCCCGCCCCCCTCAATGCTTTATAAGCATGTTCCAGGTCAAGACAAGGGAAAGGGGTCGAATCATGAGGAATTAAAAATATACTAGACTTTTTGACATATTTGCGTTTACAGTGCTATTAAATATATAATGTGCTATTATAAAAATGTTGAAAACGGTTCTTAATATTTTGATACATTTTCTTTGATGAAAGAACAGCATTTATTTGAAATTGAAATCTTTTGTAACATTATAAACGTCTTTACGCTAAATTTTGATCAATTTTCATTAAATCTTCAGCAAAGATTTGAATTATTATTATGAGAGAATGTTGTTTATCTAATAAATTGTTATCTAATTAACATCTGGTTCTGCCCTGCCAGTCGACTTCCATGTGATTTGTCGTTGTTTTTACTCACAGATGCTGCCATTAACTTGCATTGAACCCAGAACATTCCTTTAACCTGCAGCTGTGATTGAATGTGTTTGTATGACAAGAAACACTCTGACATACGAATGCATGTGTAATGTTACATGCATTGTAATTCATTTGTATAATGCATTTTTTTCCTCAGCTCACTGAAGTCAGTATTGATGTAAGATTGCTCTATGGGGCATGTTTAGCTGCAGAGTGTGCTGGGTAAATATCTGAAGGTATGCCATTTGCTTGGTTCAGAGGCACGCAGATACCTGCGCAGTCCGGCTTCCACGGGCGTCTCCTCTGGGATGAGCTCAGCCTCGCTCTGGGCGATCCGCAGGGCCAGCTCTCGGTCTCGCCGCTCTTGTTCCAGCACAGTCTGTCGGGCCGCCTCCTGCTCCCTCTCCTCCTGCAGCTGCAGCTCCATCTCCTCCTGGCAAACATGCCCACAGGGACACACGGCACAAATCAAGTCTCATTACTAAAGGCCTGTTTACAACAACACAAACAGTGCTGCTCCAAATGAATGTATAAATATTTCTATCATGAGAACTCTCTGAAGATTTTAGCACGGTAATGGATATGACAATGTTAATGTATTTGGCGGAACAGATCTGCTGCTGTTGGTTATTGCTGTATTTGTAGATTAAGTAAGTACAGGAACTTGCTACTGCCAATACATAAGCCGATATGGTGCTGTGAGTATTTAAGACATACTGCTGCTGCACAAATAGCATATAAAATAACCCGTAGCAGATCTAATACAGGTGGAGCTGGGGAAGGTGGAGGGTTTCAGAGGAACTCTGAAAGTGCGCTGCAATGCTCAAGCGAATGCTAATCAGCCTTTTAAATGTCAAGCAGCAAGCTCATTGGCTGCATATGCAACATGAACCAATCAGCTTGTGAGAAGTCATTTAATGCTAAGAATATCATCAGTTACGTTAAGGACCCTTCAGCCTGCGCCATCTAGTGTTTCATGACAGAACTTGGTATTTTTACAAGAGTCAGTATGAGATTGGCTATATGAGAATGGACATGCAAATTAGCAAGGCGAAATAATGCTTTCTTTCATAGGTGCACAAACATATTGTTTTAATAAACAGCAATCAAATACAAAGCTGGAAAGGGATAGTGCCCTACCGCTCACCTGCCCCCCCCCCCCCTCCCCCCCCCCCCCCGCGCCCCAAAATGGAAATTAGCATAGTGTCACCCTCAAGGCATCCTAGGGGTAGATGACTTTCTTTCAGACAAACCAATCGGGTTATTACAATGGTCTTTTGGATCTTCCAAGCTGCTAATGGCCGTCAGGGTCCAAAAGAAAGTGAATATAGAGCATCCATCCCTAATAAAACGTCCCTCACACGGCTCCATGGTGAATAAAGGCCTCCTGTAGCTAATCGTTGTGTTTTTGTAAGAAAAATATCCATAATTCAAAATGTAAAATCACTTAATGTAGCTTGCGCCCCAAAAGTTGAACACGGACGCAGCTTGGGAAGATGACGTAAGATGTTGCATTGAGCATGCGCTGGTGAGTCTTGGAACCAACGTTTTTACAGGAGAAAGGAAGCAAAGTCTTAATTTAGCAACGGAAAGCCGTTCTCCTCTTGGCTTATATCTTAAATCCTTCGAATTCGTCTTTACAAATACTCGTTGAAACTTCTAATCGTGCCCGTTGTTTTGTTTCGATCTATCCGCGCGCTCCGCAGTCGTCACTTCTGCGCGGCGCATGCACAACGCGACATATTACGTATCAGCCCGGAGCTGCTTCCGTTTACAACAGTGAGCGCAAGCTAGATTAAACTGATTATTACATGTTAAATAGGGATATTTTCTTACAAAAACACATCTATTCGCTACAGGAGGCCTTTGTTCACCCCCCGGAGCCGTGTGAGGCACTTTTTTTTATGGATGGATGCACTTTATTTAACTTCTTTTGGACTGATGAACTGCAACACCCGCTGACTGCCATTAAACAGCTTGGAAGATCAAAGACAATTTAATATAACTCCGGAATGGATTAGTCTGATGTACGAAGAAAGTCACGACACTAGGATGGCCTTGAGGGGGACGTAATAAGGGCTAATTTCATTTTGGGTGAACTAACACTTTAAGAAACATTCCTGGCCAGGAAATTCTCACCTATTGGCAGGTGTGACTAAAGGTTATTTTCAGACCCTGCATTAGGGTGAACGCGAAGGGAAAATGCAGAAGAAATAATGTGCCGTGTAAAGCTGAGGTCACCTGCAGTCTCCTCTCATCCTCCTCTCTTTTCTTGCGCTCTTCCTCTTCATGTTTCCTCTTCAACTCCATCTCCGATTTCCTAACAGACAGACAGATAGAAGCTTCAGCTGAGCTGGAGACGGCAATGTCAGAATTATTGCTGTATATCCAAGTGAAATGAGTTATCAGAAAAGAAAAAAAAAGTAAGGCGAGACTTGGTTCTGTGCATTTTAGAGATTACGCAAACTAAATGATTGAAGAAGTCCGGCATACGTCACCAGAGAGAAGCCTGACATTTCACTGGGAGATTGAGTTGATATTTTGATTATAGATAAAAAAATACAAATAAAGGAATAAAAGTAAAATGTGTCTATATGAAGAATATGAACTATTATATGCATTTAGGATGTTACTTTCATGCAAACTTTAATTAAATTCAGATTTGTTTCCCCTCACAATGCACATGTAAACACATTAGCCACTTGTAACAGGTCATTTACATATAGAAGCAGATTTGTTTCCCCTCACAATGCACATGTAAACACATTAGCCACTTGTAACAGGTCATTTACATATAGAAGTCTTAAAGGTACAGAAGTAAAACAGTTTCAGTTCATTAAGTCAGCAATGGCACCAACATTTGACCTGAGAGCTACAGTGGATATCCATGTTTTCTGTTTCACTGAAATAAAGTAATCTGGGTTAGGAACGACATGAAGGTGAATAAATGATTTCTGTCTACTCACAGGCGTCTTTCCTCTTCCTCTTGTTTACGCTTCTGCTCCTCTTCCTCGCGTCTCTTCCTCTCTCTTTCCATTTCCTCTTGGATTCTCCTCAGACGCTCCATCTCCTCCTCCTCCTGCTTCTTCTTCTGCATGACGCTGAGCAGCTCCTGCGAGCGAGTGACCAGAGCCTGGTGCTCATGGTCGATGTCTATGCGGCTCATTACAGTGTTCTAGACAGAGAAGATGCATACAGGACACAGTTCTTCATCTACAGCCCTTTCAGATTCAATGAGTAATAGGGGTTTTCAGGAATATGTTCAGGACAGGACTCTGTCTCTCTGATGCACACCTTAATCTTGAATATGTGGGCGCTGATCGAGGAATCGAGTTCCTGCATGTGTTTGCTCATCTCCTGTTTTCCCTCTTTTAGTCCAGACACCACCTCATTCAGCTTCTCTATCCTCTTCTTCAGGTTACATGCCTTCACCAGCCCATCGATCCTAACACACACACACACACATTAACGCTGTTCACTTCCACTCAAGTTTTTATGACGCTTCAAAGGTTTTACACGCAGCATCTGATGAGCACAGAAAATCATTTCAAAAGTTTTTTTCGCCAAGGCTACATTTTTTGGAATTGACTGAATTACATTAAAAATGGAAATATTGTAAAACGTTACTACAATTTTTATTACAATTATGGAAAAGCTAAATTTACTCCAGTCTTCAGTGTCGCATGATCCTTCAGAAATCATTCTAAGATGCTGATTCGCTGCTCAAGAAACATTTCTGATTATTATCAATGTTGAAAACAGTTGTGCTGCTTCATATTTTGTCGCTTTTGATCAATTTAATGCATCCTTGTTTAAAAACAAAAAAGTACTACTCTTACTAACCTACATGCGTTAATGTAATTAATGTTGGAGTTTGCTTTAATTTGACCAAACAAAAGGTAACCATGTTTAGTTTTTTAATTTGTCATTTAAAATAGTGAATTGTATATACATGTACATAAACAGGGTAAGCGATTTCCATCACAGCAGTCTAATACCAACATGTTTAAGTGTTATAGTTATATGATTACAGCTTGATGAACAAACACTGAAGAGGAGAGGAAGTGCCGCCCACCGTGGTTTGTGCTTCCTCTTGCACAGCCACATGCGAACAGTCTTCTGCATCTGGATGCACGCTTTGGCTCGGTACAGCATCTTGTTTTTCACTGACAGAGCATGAAAACCACATTAAACACTGTGGACCTTCTTAATTTCTACAGGTCCTTCAGTTAGTTACGTACGTTTAATGACGGACAGGGCGCACCACTGCACCTTCTTCCAGCGGCTGCAGATGAGCCATTTATTGACACGTTTCACCAGTTCAGCCAGATGATCTGGATCTGACTTCATGATCTGATCGAACTCCGCAAACTGAGTAACATCAAACCAGTCAATAAACTGCATGAGCTTATGGTCACAAGTGAAGAAAAATACAATTATCTACAATTCCTATTCTACAATCAGAAATAGGATACACTAATAAAGATTTCCATCACACAAGATATATCAGGATGAATTCAATCAGAATGAATGAGTCATATTTCATCCCAAAATCGAAAGAAAAAAAAAACACATTTGACAGAACGAACATCGTGATATGTGACCCTGGAGCACAAAAGCAGTCTTAAGTCGCTGGGGTATATTTGTAGCAATAGCCAAAAAAACATTGTATGGGTCAAAATTAGCGATTTATCTTTAATGCCAAAAAATCATTAGGATATTAAGTTAAGATATTTTGTACATTTCCTACCGTAAATATATCAAAACTTAATTTTTGATTAGTAATACACATTGCTAAGAACTTCATTTGGACAACTTTAAAGATGATTTTCTCAATATTTAGATTTTTTTGCACCCTCAGATTCCAGATTTTCAAATAGTTGTATCTCAGCCAAATATTCTATCCTAACAAACCATACATCAATGGAAAGCTTATTTATTCAGATGATGTATACATCTCAATTTCAGAAAATTGACCCTTATGACTGGTTCGGTGGTCCAGGGTCACATATTAAGACCATTAATATTTTTTCATTAAACTTGTACTGTACACCATGTTATTAGACTTTTCTTTGTCCAAACGTGTAAAACATGTTTAGTGTAAAATATGACCTGCACCACACTGTCATCATGAGACACAACCTAATCGAAAAACAATAAATAAATAAAATATTTTAAAAAATCATATAAGGAAGATACATCACCTTTCCAGGTCTGAAGAAAACTTTTGTCAAACCAAATTTATAATCATTTTCATTCAGGCCGAGAGCTTTGAACAAAGCCTGTTGAGCAGAAAAAAACAAATAAAAATGCTATTAATATCTAAATAATATTATAGAGCGACTATTACACTCAACCGTAGTTGTCTGAGAAACCTTACCAGCACACAGAACAACATCATCCTGACCTGCACATGTATTTACACACTGACTGTATGTAACACACACCTTGCAGAAGAGTCGCGGGTCGAGCCGTGTCAGTTTGGCGGGCATGTACTGCTTGTACATGTTGTAGAGCTCGTGGAACGGCGCTCGAGAGGGGAAGCCGCCCTGCATCAGATCCAGTACTGACACCATCCCTGAGCACACAAACACAGAAACTCTCAGACACACAGCGAGAGAACACACAAGCAGTATATTACATTAGAATATTAATACATTTAACCCTGACACCAAGAAAGCTTCTGACATGTAGTATGTCAGTATTTTTCTTTGTCCCTTGACACTTAAATAATTTACAACCTTGTTGAACTTTAACTCCGTAAAGCCTGACAAGTTGCAATAATAGTCTTAAATATATCATTTTTTAAATGGAACAGTTTATGCAACCTTTACTCAAAATAAAAGAAGGGCCCTATACGGGCCCTATGCGAGGGCCCGTATAGGGCTGCCTAGCCCACGTACCCTCACCATGGCGAGGTGAGGCGAGAAGGGACGAAGGCCCCCTCGTCTGGGAACGCAAACTGAGCGCCCAGGGGCTGTCTGGAGAGATGCCTAGCCCGCGTACCCCTCACCGTGTCCGGGGTGACCAGTGGCGGGTCCAGGGTAAAAACGACTAAGTGTGAAATGCGGGGTTTGGACCGTCCTATGTGTGTAGATACTATGACTGAGAGATTATTAAATAAACATTCTTCAAAATTTTAACAGAATAAAAAAAAAATTACGCATGGATAATTAAGTAAACCTAAGTGGCGTGAAAAGTGTTCATTTTGAAATATTACCGACTACCTTTTTTTTCTTATGTTTACTTCAGTATCAAAACCAGTATAGATTTCACAGCAAAAACACACGTGAACCACGACGTGAAGGGTTTTTTACAATTATACTAAAAGTACAAGTTATCGATCAGATGATAAAAGGCATGTAGAAGATTGTGAACAACAGGTTTTTCAGCAGATATGTTCCTAGTAGGCTTATAGGGAAATACTTGGTTTATACCAGGGCTGCCCAAACTCGGTCCTGGAGGGCCAGTGTCCTGCAGAGTTTAGCTCCAGCTTGCCTCAACACACCTGCTTTTAAGTTTCTAGTATGCCTAGTAAGAGCTTGATTAGCTGGTTCAGGTGTGTTTAATTGGGGTTGGAGCAAAACTCTTCAGGACACCGGCCCTCCAGGACCGAGTTTGGGCACCCCTGGGCTTGACCTTCCCTCCCTCACCATAACATAATAAATGTCACATTAAAATGTTTCATGTTGTCTATGAATTAATATGAGGTCATAAATAACTCATAATACTCAGCTACTGAAATAGTTCTAGGTGGCTTTTCATATGTCAGACCTCAGGACACCTCCATTTGAGCTTGAACTTGAAAGTGCAAATCAAAATCCTGAAGGAAACAATGTAATGACGCTGGCAGCTCTGTGTAATGTGATATGTGTGCACTGTGTGTGTGTGTGTGTGTGTCTGAAACCTGATCCCTGTAGTTGAGACAGAATCTGAGCGCCCTCAAACTGATGGCTGACCATCTTCAGATTGGGCTTCACACAGCGGACAAAACTTGAACCCTGAAACACACGAGCAGCACAAATCATGACTTGCTGTAATTCAGAAATACAGTATTATTTCAGCTAATGTATGCGGTAACATTTAGCTAAACCTGAAAACAATAACAAGTTGGGCTTGACGACTCACAGTACTGTGCAGCTTTTCCAGAAGAATATTCAGCTGTGTCTGTGAGAGGAAAATACGAAAAATTAAACGACGGGGTTTGAAATGTAAGACTTTAAGTCTTTTACAAGTAACATTGATAATGCATGTCTACAGAGTAAAAACCCCTACACTCTCAAAATAAATCATGTACAGTATCTCAGATTCTTTTACTTAATTAAACTGCAAACCAGGGTGGCTGCAAGACATGCTTTATTCAATGTGAACTGAAAGTGTTTTATGTACTGTAGTAATTAGTGCTGTCAATCGATAAAAAAACAAAACAATTAATCACATTTTTTTTCTGAAATTAATCAAAATTAATCCCACCTAACATTGAAGTTTTTAAATATACTTTTATATTGCAATAATGTTTAATGGCATCTTTTATGACTGAAGGACAGTATCAATGATACCAATACTGATTCCTCTATAAAATCCCCCCTAATATTGAACCACTGACTATAGCCATTCAACATTACAGTAGAATTGAGAGCTATCAATTTTAACATTTATTAGACTTAAAACAACAACAACTTCTAATTTAAGTGAACCTAAAACAAACTAGGGTTGTGACGGTGAGGAAATTTTCCCACCAGTTAATCGACATGTGACAACACCGGTAATACCGGTATCACCGTGGGGGCGGGGTGGGGGCATTCCCTCTTTTCCTCGTTTTCCTTTGCTTTTAAATGGCTTGTAAAAGCTGCATGCACATTTCTTTCACTTTCAAATAGTGGCAATTCTGAGTAAAGCAATTGTTCGTTTTTAGTTAGTTTGAATTTTCCCTATTTTCCTCGCTCTCCTTCACTTTTAAATAGCTTAAAAGCACTGTGCACATTTTACTTTCACTTTCGAATTCGCGGCAGTTCGCCACAATTGCTTTAATGCAACCACAACATCAAACCACCGTCCCCCCCCCCCCCAAAAACTCACTTAGCTTATATATAAAACATAGAACTTTTATTTTTTATTAAAAAAAATACACCAGGCAGGCTATGCCTAATATAAAATAAAAAATAACTTGCATAAAGTTTAATAGGTATAAAAAACTGGAAATAGGTAAACATGTATAATATATTACCAAATAAATAAGAAACGTAGAACGCTTTTTAGCAAAACGAGTAAGAAAGCTTGGGGGCACGGCATACACCTTTATGTCAAATAAAATAAATAAATTACAAAGTTTAAATAAAGTAAAATCAGCAAACAATGTGGAACCAATTAAATAAGAAACAAATGTTTTTAAAAAACTTCCAAAATCAGCTTAGATAAACGTCAAAAGTCAACAGGCTTTTCAAAATCAAAAAATACTGCCAAACAGGTGCTTTTGCATCTAGTTTCAAAACTAAATCATCCGCGATCATCTTGTCAGTCTCACCTCACTCTTCTCGTCTGTCGCTGTCCCGCCTCACTGGGGTTCTCGTCTTGTCTCTCTCCCCTCGCCTCACTCTTCTCGTCTGTCGTCTGTCTCGCCTCACTCTTCTCGTCTGTCTCTCCTCACTCTTCTCGTCTGTCTCGCCTCCCCCTTCTCGTCTGTCTCGCCTCACTCTTCCCCTCTGTCTCGCCTCACTCACTCTTCTCCTCTCTCTCGCCTCACTCACTCTTCTCCTCTCTCTCGCCTCACTCTTCTCCTCTGTCTCGCCTCACTCCCTCTTCTCCTCTGTCTCGCCTCACTCTTCTCGTCTCTCACACTCTCTCTTCGTCGTCGGTCTGTCGCCGCCTCACTCGTCTCGCTCTTCTCGTCTGTCTCGCTCTTCTCGTCTGTCTCGCCTCAGTCTTCTCGTCTGTCTCTCCTCACTCTTCTCGTCTCTCTCGCCTCACTCTTCTCCTCTCTCTCGCCTCACTCACTCTTCTCCTCTGTCTCGCCTCACTCTTCTCGTCTGTCTCGCCTCACTCTTCTCTTCTGTCTCGCCTCGCTCTTCTCGTCTTTCTCGCCTCACTCTTCTCGTCTGTCTGTCTCACTCTTCTCGTCTGTCTCGCCTCCCTCTTCTCCTCTGTCTCGCCTCACTCACTCTTCTCCTCTGTCTCTCCTCACTCTTCTCTTCTCGTCTGTGTCTCGCCTCACTCTTCTCGTCTGTCTCATCTCATTCTTCTCGTCTGTCTCGCCGCACTCTTCTCGTCTGTCTCGCCTCACCCTTCTCATCTGTCTCGCCTCAACCTTCTCGTCTGTCTCACCTCACTCTTCTTGTCTGTCTCACCTCATCTCACTCTTCTCGTCTGTCTCAACTCACTCTTCTCGTCTGTCTTGCCTCACTCTTCTCGTCTGTCTCGCCTCACTCTTCTCGCCTCACTCGTCTCGTCTGTCTCGCCCTTCTCGTCTGTCTCGCCTCACTCTTCTCGTCAGTCAGCTGGACTCCCTCTCCTCACTGGAGAAATGAAATCTCATCTGTGATGCGACTGTCGTTCGGCACAATGCATTGAGCAGCCGCATTCAGATTTTAATTGTAGTGTCTGTTCTTTTAATGAACTAAATTATTTTTATTACTATGAAAATCTAAACGATGGTGGGGTTCCGTCCCTGGCGGTGGGAAGGACGTAACCGTTGTGTGCTGCTTAACACCGGTCTCACGGGTCATCACCGTCTATCGGCAAGCCTAAAACAAACGTTCACTAAGCCATTATATTTAGCTACCTCTGCCCTTTAGCAGGTAAGAAATGTACAGAAATTGAATAGTTATCAAACACTAAATTATAAATTATATATATGAATCTTTAAAGCTACAAAAGTTACTGATTTCCTGTTTTTTTTTTCTTTTGTTCTTTGATGAACAGACATCACAGCAGCTGGGTTATTTTGGCTGCTTTAAGAGCTGCTGCTGCTGCTGAACATGACGCGGATCTGACACGCATCCTATTTTCTCAAAACTCTTTACCTTTTCTGACCCACTTCAGCTCTTAAAGTCTAGTAAGAATAGTAATGAGCTGGCGAGTTGAATCGGGTGTGTTAGATGAGGGAGATAGTGCTGCCGCTCCAGGACAGTTTGAAAACCACTGCATTTCAGAGACATTGTTTCCTAAATCCTGACAAATACCTACATACATGCAAGTGTTAAGCAGCTTTAAGTGCTTTTTTTGGTAACGTCCATGACTTATTCGATGACAAACTACCACACTGATGCGCCGTTTGCTTTTGCCTTTGATATGAATGATACGGCTACACGTGCACCCTGGCATTTGTGGTGGGGGCAGTAAAAAGTGTTTTTATTTACTGACATAGACCGCCTGCAGCATCTCACCTCACTGACCGCGTTTCTCCTGAAGCGCTTCTCACTTAGCTTTCTGCACTTGTTTTACTAGTGCCTGGCGCTGAGGTTGGAGTGCGTGTCTGAAAAATCTCCCGTTTGATGTGGTCGTAAAGACGTTCTGCATCTCAATAAATGCAATTCTTGTCAAGAAAAATAGAGACAGAAGCAGCAGTTGTGAGTGGGGTGGCTAACACTAGCTCCACCCCTGCTTTAATTGCGTTAAATATTTTTAACACGTTAATCTGAAAAAGTTAATTGCATGCATTAACGCGCCAAGTTTGACAGCACTAGTACTAATATATCAATGCATATGATTTATAGGCCTATCGAAATTGGATTTTGCTGATACATTAATAATGTTTTTAAAGAAAGGCTCTAAAAAGATTATTGTGGTGATGCCCGCAAATTCAATATATTGAACGTGCGGAATAATGTTCTTAGTCTTTCCTTCACGGGACGGCCCAGAGAGAAGAGTTTATGGCGAATGAAATGCCAGGTACAGTTTATTGTGTAATCAAAATAAAATATGCACACTTCCATGTACAACATATTGCAATACAAACACCATAAAGCAAACATTGTCATAATTCATCAATAGTAGATCACAAGCAATCGATTATTCACAGCAGTAGCTATTCATTGATTGTGAATGGCTCTGAAACTGCGTGAATGCGCAATAGCGCCGCATTTTGACTTTGAATGAGCAGTGCTCACGTTCATTTAATTATATAACACTCTTCTGAAGTTTAATAATCACATTAGGCCGTATGGCAATCCCTGTTTTTCCTCTTCTTAAATGGGAATGAAGACCTTTGTTGTACCATTTAACATATCTTTTCAAGACTTTTTAAGAAACTGCAGGAACCCTGCTGATTTTTCCCTCAAATGACAGTCAGACCAAGTGATTTTGAGGCTGACCTTGAATTTGTTGCCTACACTGATGAAGCTCAGTTTGCCGGCTTTCTGCTTGGTGTCTTTGGAGTGGTTGGAGTTCTCGAAGAGCTCTCCGATGAATTTATCCTTCGACTCGCTCACCAGACTCGCCAAGGACGTGTGAAGAGCGTCGTTATTCTTCTCCACAAACTGAGTCTGAATGAGAGATGGGAAAATGGTCTAAATCACATAGAACTGAACTTTAAATTCCTTTTTCTGGAATTGAATTTAAGCTTTAGTTCAAAATGCGGCACTTACAGCGATTACAAAACCTTGAATAAATGAACACACAAAAGGGTGTGCATTACAGTGAATTTAGGGATTTCTGGAGAGTGCATAAAATCTAATTATTGTAAAATCTCAGTAACACAAGTAATATAGTTAATTTGTCAACTACAGTGCATTAATATTGAACGTGTGGTCACATGTGCCTCAACGATAACTGACTAACCCCATCCTGTGTCTAATATTTTGCCATGTTGAGATTATTGTCTCGGCTGTTTAACTGAACTGTTAACGCCCCCTTGTGTCAGATCCAAAATCTACCAACATTTGTTGCTCTGCACACTTAATAAAACTCCAGTTTGCTGTTACTGTCTTCTTGCAATATTGACAAACTATTTTATTTCTATTAAAATGTTTAGTTTTATTTAGTTTAATTATTTTCAGCAGTGGATTTGTTGTGTTTCATGTGCCCATTTTTATTGAATTTTTATACATTTTTACAGCAATTTAAGTATTAACAGATACTAGAGTAAATTGAGGAATCAACAGAATATTAACGGTTATTTATATCAATTTACCACCAAGCTAATTTAACTGAGAAATGAGCAAAAATTGAGGGAAAACTGATAAATCCTTGACTGGCGAGGGTTATTTAGTCTAAAGCAGAAGTACTGATGCCCAATTTATGAATGAACGTTCAATCAATCAAGAAGTTGGCAAAACAAATATTGAAGATCTGAAAATGTTTTGGTTTCTCCCTGAATGGATAGTGTGTGTACCGTTTCATAGCATACTGCTCCAGCAAAGTGTCTTATGATGAAGCCCTCGTCGTCTCTGACGTTCCTGTGCACTGTCAGCTTGGACTTCCTGGGAACCTGTGGGACGAAAGATTTGAAAAATACAGCCACTAAACCAGAGTGCGCCGTTGGAATGAGATGTAGAGTAAAGCGTGACTCACAGTCAGGCGGAAATGGTCCTTGTGTTTGCTGTGGATGGTGTCAGTGAAGTGCTGGTCGCTGGGTTGAGGTAGCCGGTTCTCTTCATCCAAGATATCCAAGATGCCAACTAACTTCGCTTCCACCAAGTCTGAACAAAAGGAGACACAAAGGCAGATTCATACAATCATCAAGCACATTTAGGCTGCCAGAAGTATCTGCATTCTGGTGTATTAAAAGGCAGAAGAGTGCAGATGTAATTTTTGTACCCCATACAGTGGGGCAAAAAAGTATTTAGTCAGCCACCAATTGTGCAAGTTCTCCCACTTAAAAAGATGAGAGAGGCCTGTAATTTTCATCATAGGTATACCTCAACTATGAGAGACAAAATGAGAAAAAAAAATCCAGAAAATCACATTGTAGGATTTTTAAAGAATTTATTTGCAAATTATGGTGGAAAATAAGTATTTGGTCAATAACAAAATGTCATCTCAATACTTTGTTATATACCCTTTGTTGGCAATGACAGAGGTCAAATGTTTTTTCTGTAAGTCTTCACAAGGTTTTCACATATTGTTGCTGGTATTTTGGCCCATTCCTATATGCAGATCTCCTCTAGAGCAGTAATTTTTTTGGGGCTGTCGCTGGGCAACACGGGTTTTCAGCTCCCTCCAAAGATTTTCTATGGGTTGAGATCTGGAGACTGGCTAGGCCACTCCAGGACTTGAAATGCTTCTTTCTTACGAATCCACTCCTTCGTTGCCCGGGTGGTGTGTTTGGAATCATTGTCATGCTGAAAGACCCAGCCACGTTTCATCTTCAATGCCCTTGCTGATGGAAGGAGGTTTTCACTCAAAATCTCACGATACATGGCCCCATTCATTCTTTCGTTTACACGGATCAGTCGTCCTGGTCCCTTTGCAGAAAAACAGCCCCAAAGCATGATGTTTCCACCCCCATGCTTCACAGTAGGTATGGTGTTTTTGGATGCAACTCAGCATTCTTTCTCCAAACACGACAAGTTGAGTTTTTTCCAAAATTCTATTTTGGTTCATCTGACCATATGACATTCTCCCAATCCTCTTCTGATCATCCACCACCCCCAAACAAATGCTCTCTAGCAAACTTCAGACGGGCCTGGACACGTACTGGCTTAAGCAGGGGGACACGTCTGGAATTGCAGGATTTGAGTCCCTGGCGGCGCTGTGTTTTACTGAGGTAGCCTTTGTTACTTTGGTCCCACCTCTCTGCAGGTCATTCACTAGGTCCCCCATGTGGTTCTGGGATTTTTGCTCACAGTTCTTGTGATCATTTTGTCCCCACGGGGTGAGATCTTGTGTGGATCCCCAGATCGAGGGAGATTATCAGTGGTCTTGTATGTCTTCCATTTTCTAATAATTGCTCCCACAGTTGATTTCTTCACACCAAGCTGCTTACCTATTGCAGATTCAGTCTTCCCAGCCTGGTGCAGGTCTACAATTTTGTTTCTGGTGTCCTTTGACAGCTCTTTGGTCTTGGCCATGGTGGAGTTTGGGAGTGTGACTGTTTGAGGTTGTGGACAGGTTTCTTTTATACTGATAACGAGTTCAAACAGATGCATTAATACAGGTAACCAGTGGAGGACAGAGGAGCCTTTAGCCTTTAGAAGTTACAGGTCTGTGAGAGCCAGTAATCTTGCTTGTTTGTAGGTGACCAACTACTTATTTTACAGAGGAATTTACCAATTAATTCTTTAAAAATCCTACAATGTGATTTTCTGGATTTTTTTTCTCATTTTGTCTCTCATAGTTGAGGTATACCTATGATGAAAATTACAGGCCTCTCTCATCTTTTTAAGTGGGAGAACTTGCACAACTGGTGGCTGACTAAATACTTTTTTTCCCCACTGTATGCCCAATGAAATCAGTGTAGTGTAAAAGAGGCAGACCTATACAGTCCTGATTATCAACGTAATGGACCTCATTGACTCCAAGACCTTCTCTCTGATACAAGTCCTGCTCCTGTTGACCACACACAAAACAACAGACAAAACATCAGTCCAGTTCATTCCTTACAATGGACAATTTCGACTCGAATCAGCCTAACATTTTTATCACTGCAGCATCAAAACATCTCTGTTTTGGATGATTGTGTAAAAAACTTGTCCTTGCAAGAACTGTTTATTTACAGCAAAATGCATTTAACTTGTGGCAAATACATAATACTGTGTAAAAAATGCAAAGACAACAATGAATCAATAATTGTATGCATTGGTTAATATATCTTTATTGAATGGCTGTATCATATCTATTGAATTTGTTTCTGTAATATCTGAATTTCATGGTGTTTTTGTGTTGTTTAATTTGATAAGTGAATAGTTGATTCCTACTGTATGTTGATAATGAGTAGAGTTGATAAATGCTCAAGAGCATTTTTGATTATTAGCAAAAAACAAAACAAAAAAAAAGATTTTTCAGGACTCTTTGTTCAATAGAAAGTTCAAAAGAACAATATTTATTTGCAATAGAAATCTTTTGCAATACAAATGTTTTTGCTGTCACTTTTGATCAATTTAAAGTGTAAAATATTAAAAATCTTTACAGAAAATCACTCGCCTCTTTGAGAATGCCTCATTTATGAGACTTGGATTTCTCATTAGTAGTTCATGCGACTGCTCAAACTGTTGTGCTCGAAATACTCTGAGGAAGACAAAATGAGGTTTGGCATAAGCAGGAGTCAGGGTTGACTGGTTGGTTAGCTTAAGTGTTAGGTAACAGCTGGCCCCTGCTGACAATCTGAATGGCCAGTCACATGACATTAATGGCTCAGGTGCCTCAAAACTGTGTTGAACTGAGTATTCACGAGCATAGACTGTCTTGTACCAAAGCCAGCGATGTCCAGCACACCGATGAAGTGAGAGGACGAGTCGAAGGGGAAGCACTGGTTGATCCTGGTGACCACGTGATCAAAGAGACGGCTGTAGATGGCTTTAGCCAGAGCATCACGAGCACTGCTGGCCTGCTCCACCTTCAGAGGAACCCTACAGAAGACGACAAAGTGCATGGTTATCCACTAGACTCCAGCATCTCCGCTCAACCACTCGTCAGAAGGCGTGAGCGGCTCTTACTTGATGGCTGTGCCTTTAGCGCCCCCTGCGGTTGTGTGCATGACTCTGGTGGTCAGACTGACCCTCAGATCTTCCTCATCCAGACCCAACAGCTCCGCACAGAACTCTAACGACTGACCGCACGTCTTCTTCAAGACACAGCCACCTGAAACGCACAAACACACGTGAGAGTAAATAAAAACATATTTTTTCCTCATTTTCATCAAGATGTGGTATATAATTAAAGGGGTCATATGACATTGCTAAAAAGAACATTGTTTTGTGTATTTGGTGTAATAATGTGTTTATGCGGTTTAAGGTTAAAAAAACACATTAATACTGTACATTATTGTTTCTCCTCTATGCCCCCCTTCTGAACGCGTCGATTTTTTACAAAGCTCATCGGTCTGAAAGCGAGGTGTGCTGCGATTGGCCAGCTATCCAGTGCGTTGTGATTGGCCGAATACCTCAAGCGTGTGACAGAAATGTTACGCCCCTCACCACTGTTGATGCCGTCTCAGGCCGGAGCAACAAAAAAAAAACATTAAAACCCATTACAAACGAGGCATTTGTTGCATCCAGTGGGGACATAATTACGGATTATAATGACTTTTACGCGTTGCGTTGCATCGCCGCTAAACATAAAACCATGTCTGTGTTTGTGATCGGAGAAACTGCAAACAACAAGTGCTACTCTACACTGCTCAAAACTCGCGTTTGAGTCATCATTGGCAAATTATTTAAATATAAAAAGCATACTTACAGTCTTTGAGTCAGAACCGCCGGCATTGTAGTCTACTCTTCCAGGATCTGGAAACAGTCCTTCATAAAATGTGCTGCACACATCTGGATATTTGGGTTAAACTGTTCTGGAACAGTGTTGTAAACACAACCTAACCACTGATTTCTAGTCGTGTCCTCTTTTGGAAGACCAAACAAAGTAGTTTCGCTTTCACAATGGCGGCGGCGGCAACAACAATACTACAGCGAGAATAAAAGTTATGCCTTCTTTCTTTGAACATTTGGGCGGTGTTATGCAAATCTTCCCACATAGTGATGTAGACATGTGGGGGCGTGTTAGAATGATGCGTTTTAGGTAGGCGTGGTTGACTCTTAACTTTTATATATCTCTCTGGATTTGAGACTTTAGTCTTTGCAACTTTACAGATCTTCTTTATGCACCAAGAGCTTGTAACACTCCAAAGAGAAAGGAACAATTGAAATCGCATCATATGACCCCTTAAAGATAATGGCTAATGTCAACTTTTGTTTATTGTGAGGGGGAACGTCTTTAAATGAATAAGCACACAAGTAAGAGGATTTTAACTGTTAGCACCAAACCTGTGTGTTTTTAATAACTCTAATAGCTCTCCGTTTACCTGAGGTGCTTCCAGCCTCTTCGAAATCAATGTTTCCGAGGTGCAAAACCCCGGCCACCACCCTGAACATGTTGAACTTCTCTGTGTCACCCAGACCGATCTTCTTCATGGCCACACACATTCTGTTAAAGTCGGCATGATCATCCAGCAGAGGGTCTTTCAGAGGGCCCGCCTTCAGATGCTGAGGAGCAACGGGCAAGTCAAGAAACCTGTGAGTTTATCCAGGAGCCTGACTGCTAATCAAACTCAGCACAGCAAGTGCAATCAATTTATCTCAGTGTTTTGTCACTCAGTACTATGCAGCAGAACACCAATACCATATCTCTTCAACATTTCATTTCAAAACCACTGGCATTAATAGGGAATTGCTCCTCACGTTCCTGTTCTGACACAGGAAAATGCTTGTGTGAGGATAATGCATGGCTATATCTTTGATTTTATACAACTGTCAGTAATTGGTGTAGCTGAAACGGCCACATCATTTTGACTAAGCAGTGTATCAAGCAGCTTCATCAATCACTCAAATGTATCCACAACGCTTCATCATGAAACTCATGACTGTCTTTGCCCTTGTCAACTGAGCGAAGTTGTCTGAACTGCAGTTGTTCAGTCTCTCTAATGGAACTGCAGACAGCCTAAATTACATTAGTTTCCTGCTTTCTTATGCTTTGAGGCCTTGCAGTTGCATGCCGTCACATTCACTGTTGTTCTGCAAAAGTTCACAGACAAAATCCAACAGGAATTTTAGATCCGTGACTGCACTTTTAGTCTCCTGGTTGAAATGTACAAAACCTGTCATTAGCATATATAATCATGCTTATATTTGTATTAACTTTACTGAAAGATATAAAAAGATGTCAAATTTCAGGTCATAGAAGTTCATCTGAGAATAAAGGAAACTGGCAGGTGCATGTAGGTTTTCTACAGTCTTTGATGTCTGATACTCCACCCTCTTTTATTGTAAAGTGCAAAAAGGTACTTGTTGTCCTCAACATTTTCCCATGTGAATTTGATGTAGTGTGTAGTAGTTTTATGTTGTTCTTGACCCTGGTGTCGTCCACATATCTGAACATCAAGATACACAAACCAGATATCATTTCTTGAATTATCCGAGTGCAGCAGTGGTGTGTTGGAATGATTCCTCACGGTTCATTTCTCATCCTAAACTGCAGTCTGGTTGTGGCTGTTGTCTTGCAGAGTGTGAATTGTGAGCTCAGGTGTGATACATTCAGAGACAGCCACAGATTATTACTACTATCATGACTTTCGCAAAACTCCCAACCCCTCATGACAATCAGGAGTCTGATGTAACTCTGTGGATATTTTTAAATGACATGATGAACCTGAGCCAAAACGATTGTCAATAAATGGATAAGTTGCTGGGATTTGTGTCTTCTGTTCAAAAACATTTGAAAGGAGCCTGATGGACTTATTTTGGTAGACAAATGCAGCTGCTAGAGAGAAATGTGTCTTCTGAGAGGAGCAGATAACGCTAATGGACGCAAAAAACTGCAAGTATAGCAAGAGTGTCCCAGTAACCTCAATTTTATAACCTTTAACCTGGATTTTAAAAGTGCACTAGACGTGCACCCTGCTGTAATACTACTACTACTATTTTGTGGCAAACAATAAAAAGGAATATTAAGAGAAAAATATCCCATTACCTTAGAAAAAAACCAAGACAAGTCAAAACAGCGGCAATTTCGCTCCCAAGAATTGAAAGTTCCCATTTTTTTTACAAGATCTGGGTCAAACATATTCTTAAAGCTTTTAAGTGCTACATGGAAATGGCAAGAAAATGTTACAAAATTGGATATAGTTTTACACAGAAAGAATTCATATGTAACCAGCGTAACCCAGATTGTTTTTTTAAATCAAAATGATTGAACCCAGAATATTCCTTTAGGTTTGTTAACTACGGGAACAAAAAAACAATGAGATGAACTGAAATTGAAATGAAATGAAATTAAACCACTTTCCATGCAATACACAAGTCCATAATTGGTTATAATATAATATAATAGTATAGTATAACAAACCAAACCATGGTAAGTATAACAAACCAGCAACAATGTCATTGTCCAGTAAGAAATACATTGGACCCAGGTCATGTATTTATATCACAAAAAGAGAGAAAAAAGCAAAGCCCCTCTGACTGCTCACATATTCACCTTCTCATCCTTTGATGTATCAGACACACACAAACAGACACACAACCACAGACAATGATGTTACAAATGATTAGTGCAGTGATTAGATTAGTATGAACATAATCATGCATCAGTTATACACAATTTGATATATAAGGTCATTAACAAATGCCTCGTATCTGGGAATTAATATCAAGGCGTAGACCAGCAACCAAACACAAGTGTGGACGCTTGTAAAGGACAAGCTGAATCAGAGCGCTGAGGCTTAATCAGCCAAACCAATAAATCCAGAATCACGTCCCCCACTGACCCTCGACTGACCCTTCATCAAAGACTCTTCTTCTACCATCACATCAATGACCTACTGACCCATTACTCTAAAACTTTGACAATGTGTCGATGAATATTGAAAACTAAATATTTAAAATGTATATATATATATATATTATAATATTTAATTTAAGTAAATTAATTAATTATATGTGCTATATGTGTGTCAAAATGCGCACAATTGTTTAGAAAAAAACCCAACTAAAATTATTTTCCATTAAAGTTTTACTGAAGGCAAAACACCGCAGGTGAACAGTGTAAAAAATATATAACAGAACAGATATATAACCATACATCCCCAGCTGATTGATTACATTAAGAATTGCAAACATTTTTGCATTACCAGTTTTATGAAATGTTGTTTAAATGCAAATGAGACATTATGTAATTAAATATGGGCAAATTTGTTTCATTTTTTCAGGGGATTTTGTTCTCTCTTTTTATCACTCCATCAATCAGAAAGCACCGTCAACATCCAGGGGGAAAAAAAAATCACTATATTTTTTTAAAATAAAATCAGCCGGATGATATATGAACAAATCCCTCTGTAAAAATTGCTAAATTGACCAGTGCATGATAAAACACTGTTTTTTTCTGTAGTGTCTTGCCTGCTTTCATAATCAATTCTTCCCCATCCAAACACGCATGAAAAGAAACATTTCAGTTTTTTGTTAGAGTGTGTAAAAGGGAGGGTAAGTGTGTTCTCCGCAAAGAACCTGTGGAGATGCTTTAAGCTGTTAAAAATAAATGTATTACCTCTGGACTCTTGCGGTTTTGAGGTATCAGCTTGTCTGAATCCTTGGTAGAAAAGTACCTTTTGCATCCTCGACTTAAATACTGGATTGAACAGAAAACGTATACAAGAAATGATTAGAAACATGAAAGAACACCTGACAGACAGTCAAGAATTACACTATTTAAATAGTATAATACACGTTTTTCATGATCAACCTGAATTGTAACGGGTCAAAATAACTGCTTGTTAATGTCTTTATAGACACTGTGAAATCCCTCACTGGCTATTCTACAGAAGAGAAAGTGTAGTGTAAGTGTGTTTGTCAGAATGATGTGGGCTCTGTGAGACGCAGGGTTCACAAACCCTGAAGCAGTCTGGAGAGCTGAGGTGGAACTTCTCCTTGATGTCTTCAGGAGCTCCAGCGCACAGCCTGTAGAAGATGTGATAGTTCCTCTCCTCCTGGCCCTGCGTGCAGATACGGGACTTCTCCAGCAGGTAATGGGACACGAAACCACCTACTACTGCATTCTGGAAAACAGATCAGCATTACATTGAAATAAACGTGTACAAAATCACACCTCTGCATCACTGCACAAAATTGTACATCATTTAAAAAGCATTGCAGCTTTCTGTTTGTAGTGAGACTTTTATATACATGTAAAAAAAAAAAGAAACACACCTTTTCATTAAAGTGAATCTCCACAAATTTCCCAAAGCGACTGCTGTTGTTGTTTCGGACAGTTTTGGCATTGCCAAACGCCTCGAGCAGTGGGTTTGCTAGAATCCAGTGACAAAAAAAAAGAAGTTGTTTTCTATTACTTGCATTGGTTACGGCATAGTGGGGCACAAATTTATATTAGTACAGTAAAGGCCTTCAAACGTACCTTCAACTATTCTTTCATCAATGTCTTGACCTGTGCCATAAGATGTAGTTAAGTACCTGTGAGAGGGAAGAGTAACCCAATAAAACCCATCACATATCAAATAAAGAATAAAGGATTATGCAGAAGTGCATTCTTATTATTCACTTTTTATGAATCATACTGTATGCGTTATATAAACGAGACCTTTCTGTTACGTATCCGGTCCATGAACTTCCGTCTGCTAGCCATCAGAGGTCACCCTTTCCATTTTCATTGACTCTCGCACTACACACTGTTGCATATCACCCCGGACTACATATCCTCATTCACTGCCACTTCTTGCACACAGCCTGATTGCACACCAGCTTTTCAGCACTGATTGCACACAGCTGTTTCATATCACTCGCTCACTATTTAACACTCACTCAGACCCCTTCCCGGTGCCGAGTATTGTTTAGCGCTTATCATTTGATAGCCACACTACAGAGTCCTTGTTAGTTTACCCTGCCTTAGCCTAGTCTTGCCTTGTCTGTTTTTTTGGTTTCTGATCCTTGCCTGGTTTCCTGGATTTATCCCTTTAGTCTCGCCCTTTTTGATTCTGTTCGCCATTCGTTGACCTTCGCTAGCCCTAGGATTATTCTTGTGTCTTGCCCGCCATATACCTGTTTGCCTTTGTTCGACCCTGCCTGTGTTTCTGACCTCCTCTGATGTTAATAAAGCTTGCATATGGATCCGCACGTCTCATATCTCGTCAACCACGTTACACTTTCTATACCTGAGAACAAACTTGGTGTTTTCGGTTTTTCCAGCTCCTGACTCTCCCGACACAACGATGGACTGACTCATCTTCAGCACCTTCATGTCACGATAAGCTTTATCCGCTACATCCAACAAATAAAAACTATGAGCATATACATAGAATATTAACATTTACGCAAGCTAATAGTATATATTTTTGTACATCACTGAGAAGCCTTAATTTCATTAAATTTAGCATATTCGTAGGCCCACCCGCACAGATAATTCGGCCCATGCCTGTTCTCGCAGCCTTGCTTACCAATTGCATAGACGTGAGGAGGCAGCGTGCCCAGCGAGCGGCCCCGATACTGTTTAATTGTCTCTGGAGAATACAGCTTGGGAATCTCAAAATATGGATTCACAGCGATCAGGATGTTGGCAACAAATGTCTGCAACACAAAGTAACATGAGCAGACGGGAAAGCAACCAATGAATGCATTTTCATTCTATTTGACAGACAACCACTTTCAGACAATAAGAGTATTGAGGAATTGCGGCTTGTTATTCAAGAATAATAAAATGGCAAGTACTTAAACGTTTTTATTTTATTTTTATTTTTTTTATTCCATTTATTTAATGAGGCTTTCGTCTTCATTCTGATATCAGGACTGTTGCATCATCTTAACTTTAAGATTTAAAAATAAAACTTTATTTTAATTTAGAAATTAAAAACATTTCATCATAGAAGAGAAGGCCCTGAGTGCATGAATAGCAATTTTTAATGTGCACTATTGTTCAAATGTTTGAGGTCAGTTTATGTTTTTGAAAGAAATCTGCATTAATTTGATCAAAATCTTATTAATTGCAATCAACCGTTCACATCTTACTATATTTACTGTTTTGTAGTTGAATCTGTTAGTGCGGGATCAAAGCATCATTACTCCAGTCTTCAGTGTCACATGATCCTTCAGAAATCAGTCTAATATGCTGATTTGCTGCTCGAGAAACATTTCTGATTATTATTATCAACAAGCTGTGAAAACAGTTGTGCTGTTTTCACAAAAAAATATTTTTGGTGGAAATTTTTATTTTTTCATGATTCTTTGATGCAAAGACAGTTCAAAAGAACATCATTTATTTTAAATAGATTTTGTAACAATGTAAAAATATTTGTGACTTTATCAATTTGAGCTCCTTTATCAATTGTTTTAACTATGAGAATTTCCTTTAAAAAAAATGGTAACACTTTACAATAAGGTTGCATTTGTTAACATTAGTTAACCACATTAACAAACTAACAATAAAAAAATACTTCTAGCATTTATTAATCTTAGTTAATGCTGATTCCAACATTTACTAATACATTATTAAAATCAAAAGTTGCATCTATTAATGTTATTTAATAGACCTGAGCTAACATGGACGAGCAATGAACTGTTGCATTTTTATTAACTAACATTAACAAAGATTAATAAATAATGTAACAAACGCATTGCTCATTGTTAGTTAATGTTGGTTAATGCATTAATAATGTTAACAAATGGAACCTTATTGTAAAGTGTTACCAAAACTCTTTTGAACAGTAGTGTACTTTTAAATAAACATAAATAAATCAATCAAAAACATAGCATACATTGGCCCATTTATGCAAATGTACCATTTTTTAATACAATTACTAAATTTACTATAACGCAAGGCTGAAGTGGTCTTCTGGTGACAATAAAGACCTGGGCATACTTGGGCCTGGGTTTTTAGTTTTCTGCATTCTGCTCCATATTACACATTTTCAAAGTATACTCTATTGACCACAAGTCTAGATGGAGTATGTGCACTACATAGTGAACTCTTCCATTTGAGTGATCAATCACTTGCACATGCACTGCTGTTTATGTATAAATCCATATAAACAGACAAATCAGGCAGCACACAGACATCAGCGGACTGGGCTGATTATGAAAACAAGCGAAATACTCTTTGTGTTTAAGACATGGGTTTGCCATGTAGCGTGCAGGGGACATACAGAATAGTGTCTCCATCACAACAGAGCAACAGAGAATATACTCACATAAATCTTATCTTTACTGTAGCGCACACGGACATTATTTAGTAGCGTTGGCTTCATTCCGTACATCAATGACCTGTGGTTAAGCACACACACACACACACACACACACACACACCACACACACACACACACACACACACAAACGAAATCATTAGTCAGTGCTGTCATTTCATTTTATCCAACATAACTGACAATATGAACATAATCAAAACACAAGAAACACTACATTGCCTCACAGGTTTGCTGACATCCTCTTCAGCAGGGAAGACTTGATTGACAGAAGCTTGAAAGTTCTGAAACACAATGACTTTAATGTTAACCGCCACCCCATTTTTTTTTTGGTTGTTTTTTTAGGCTCTAAAAGCCATGGACAGCTGGTGTTAGTTACGTGCTTAAGCTTGAAGGGAGACATTTCACCCACAAAATTCAAATTCGTCATAATTTAATCATCTCTATCGTTCCCAAAAAAATAAATAAAAATAAAAACTTGTTCATCTTCAAAACACAAATGAAGATATTTGTAATGAAATATGAGAGACTTGTCACTCCGCTGAAAGTGCTCTGCTTCAGTTTTAACAGTGAAAGATGTAAGCAGCTAAGTGGTAATATTTGACAACTGTTTTATGACAGCAATGTTAAATGACACGAATAGCCAGTGCTCCAAACTACTCGATATTTTTTTGTAAAATTTCACCATTTTGAATTAAAGGTCCCATATTGTCAAAACTGAAATTTCCTGGCTTTTTTCATGATAACTGAGGTCTAGGGGCTATTTAACTACCATATAAGTTTCAAAAAAGTCAGTCCACAGTAAAATGCACACAACCTGCATAAAGTAGCAGTGATTTTTCACGAACCGTTGTGACTACCATAAAAAGATGACGTCAGAACTACACAGTCACCGCCTTCATTCACCACCCTGAGCACCGCCCACCGTCCCACTCTCCTTTAGCCAAACCCCCAGACAACATCACATCCATGCCATTGCTGAGCAACAACAACACCGAAACATGTCGAAAAGGTTAACTTTAACCACGAAACCAGATCGGTCAGCCTGTAACGTTACATTCTCACTCAAAGGATGGACGATCTGACAGGAATGTTACTATGAGGTGTATCACATCTAACGTGTGTAGTAAAGACGAACTCACCGTGTCTATCTAGTCATGAAGAAGATGTATATACATTTCAATTTCAGCAAGAAACTATTTTTACAGCTACATTATTGTTCCAGCCACAATTAATAACAACAATGTATATACAATTACAAATGATTATATTACCGTGGTTTGTGAAAAACGTCTGATTTCTTATTTTTTTGAATGTTTGTCACACTTTAATGTTTCAGATCATCAAACAAATTTAAAAATTGTCAAAGCTAACACAAGTGAACACAACATTGCAGTTTTTAAATGAAGGTTTTTATCATTAAGGGAAAACAAAATGACCCTGTGTGAAGAAGTGTTTGCCCCCCTGTTAAAACTGTGGTTTATCACAACTGAAAGCAGTCTCTAGCCACACCAGGCCTGATTACTGCCACACCTGTTCACAATCAAGAAATCTCTTAAATAGGACCTGCCTGACAAAGTGAAGTAGACCAAAAGATCCTCAAAACCTAGACATCATGCCAAGATCCAAAGAAAATCAGAAACAAATGAAAAAGAAAGTAACTGAGATCTATCAGTCTGGAAAAGGTTATAAAGCCATTTCTAAAGATTTGGGACTCCAGCAAACCACAGTGAGAGCCATTATTCACAAAAAGCAAAAACATGGAACAGTGGAGAACCATCCCAGGAGTGGCCAGCCGACCAAAACTACCCCAAGAGCACAGCGACGACTCAACCAAGAGTTCACAAAAGACCCCACAACAACATCCAAAAAAACTGCAGGCCTCACTTGCCTCAATTAAGGTCAGTGTTCATGAATCAACAATAAGAAAGAGACTGGGCAAAAATGGTCTGCATGGCAGAGTTCCAAGATGGAAACCGCTGCTGAGCAAAAATAACATAAAGGCTCGTCTCAGTTTTGCCAGAAAACATCTTGATGATCCCCAAAACTTTTGGGAAAATACTCTGTGGACTGACGAGACTTTTTGGAAGGTGTGTGTCCCATTACATCTGGCGTAAAAGTAACACTGCATTTCAGAAAAAAAACATCATACCAACAGTAAAATATGGTGGTGGTAGTGTGATGGCCTGGGGCTGTTTTGCTGCTTCAGGACATGGAAGACTTGCTGTGATAAATGGAAACATGAATTCTGCTGTTTACCAAAAAATCCTGTAGGAGAATGTCCGGCCATCTGTTCGTTACCTCAAGCTGAAGCGAACTTGGGTTTTGCAGCAGGACAATGATCCAAAACACCAGCAAGGCCACCTCTGAATGGCTGAAGAAAAACAAAATGAAGACTTTGGAGTGGCCTAGTCAAAGTCCTGACCTGAATTGAACACTTTTTCACACAGGGCCATGTAGTTTTGGATTTTGTTTTCCCTTAATAATAAAAACCTTCATTTAAAAACTGCATGTTGTGTTCACTTGTGTTATCTTTTACTAATATTTAAATTTGTTTGATGATCTGAAACATTAAAGTTGTGACAAACATGCAAAAAAAAAATAGAAATCAGGAAGGGGGCTAACACTTTTTCACACCACTGTTAAATCGTCAGTTTGTTGTTTACACACGCACACCACATTATTTCATTACACGACATCGTGAGATGAAAGAACCATAGACATATGGCAAAGAAATCTGTAGACGCGCACATAACAACAAAAGACAATACTTTATTGACCCTTTTCTGATAAGAAGTGTGCGCTTTTTTGACAATCGTTTCGGTCCAGTCCGCTCGTTTTATTGCGTTTAACCACAGCTGTCGTCGGTTTTTTGTCTGGCAGTGGCAGCAGATACAGTATGTGATCAAATTTCTAATTTGAGGCTGTATTACATCGATTCTGGCACCCAACATCACAACAAAATTATATTTTAAGCTCATGTAGCTGAATCTGCGCTGGTTTGAATTGGCCGCCTCCAATTTCCCCTTTGTTTTGCTGCCTCCAGCTAGCGCTGTGACGTCGCTGACCCTAGTTACCTGTGGTTGGCCTGGCCGTGCGTCACTCAGAAAACAACAGGCCAATCAGAAGAGAGGCTCATGAATATTAATTAGACAGGCCAAAATCGACCTGTTCTCAGCAGAGCTCCTGAGAGAGGAGCTGTAAAAATATATTGAGATGGTTTTTGGTACTTTTACCGCAAATATATATTCTTAAGGACATAAAAACCTAAAATAAAACTCCAGAAAGGTGTAAAATATGTGACCTTTAAGAAATCTGATTCTATCATTATAAGCCCCACAAAAAACAGGTCCCCCAATGTTAAAGACATGACGGCCTTGATTTCATGCCCTCTACGCATATGTGTTGAGCAATGTTTATATGTAAATAAATGCCTGAATTAAATCTGCTCATCATATAAAGCAAACGTGTCTCTTCAGAAGAATTTGATTAAACCACTTGATTCATTTAGTTAACGTTTATGTCCTCTTTATGCACTTTTTGATGAATCAAAGTTTTGGTTGCATGGCCTGTCAATAGAGGGACAGAAATCTCTCAGGTTTCATTAAAAATATCAAAAAAAGACTTACGGGTTTGGAACAAAATGAGGGTGAGTAACATTTTTCATTTTTGGGCAAACTGACCCCTTAATGCGTGGGATTAGAGATTGGATTGCTCAAAAGCAGTATAGATGCGTCCCATAACAAACACATCAAATGCAACAGTAAAGGCTGCCCCTCTAGGTAATCCACTTCCATGCTTCTGTTCTAATATCAGACAGTAGTGTACTCCACACACACACACACACACACACACACAACACACACACACTTGTAGCGTGTGAACAGACGGCCTATTGTGCTTTCACATCCCGGCGACATCACACTGCACACACATCACGTGGGCTAGATGTAATGCTGCACACAACACTCTGTCTTGTAGTTGACACACACACACACACACACACAGTTATCGCTACTGTAATCATGGTCAAGCTCCAGAGAGGGCCAGACTCCATATGGGCAACAGGATGTGTTTGCAGTGGCTCTGAAAACAGAAGCATTCATCAGAAGAGTTTAAATCATTCTGCAAAGAATCTGTGAAGGCAACAAATGTTTTTGACAGAAACAGAGCAGGACAAGAAATGTGAGCACTTTCATTATTAGATCATATTAGCAGTTTGTCTTTCGGTGTTTTCTGCAGAATTGTGGCTCCCGCTCACCCTTCCCCATTAATTTTTAATGATGACCATCTTGAAATTAAGTTTTGTGTACTTAAGGTTCATGAAACATAAATCAAACTAACTTTTAATCATTACTGACTGTTTGTTTGTTCAATTGTCCTCACAGACAACTTTTCACAACAATTAAAAAAATAAAAATATAAATCATAACTGAAAAAGGTGTAGGCCGAAGCCTTTGGTTATCATGCCTACCCTTTATACATATTTATCTAATAGGCATCACTTTTCCACTGATTACAAACATACATAATTACAAAAGTACGCATTTCAGATATTACAATAGTTTATATATTACATACACAAACTATTCCTATGAGTTATACATATTAGTAAATTGTATATATATACAGTGGGTACGGAAGTATTCAGACCCCCTTAAATTTTTCACTCTGTGTTATATTGCAGCCATTTACTAAAACCATTTAAGTTAATTTTTTTCCTCATTAATGTACACACAGCACCCATATTGACAGAAAAACACAGAATTGTTGACATTTGCAGATTTATTAAAAAGAAAAACTGAAATATCACATGGTTCTAAGTATTCAGACCATTTGCTCAGTATTTAGTAGAAGCACCTTTTTGATCTAACACAGCCATGAGTCTTTTTGGGAAAGAAACAACAAGTTTTTCACACCTGGATTTAAGGATCCTCTGCCATTCCTCCTTGCAGATCCGCTCCAGTTCTGTCAGGTTGGATGGTAACGTTGGTGGACAGCCATTTTTAGGGCTCTCCAGAGATGCTCATTGGGTTAAGTCAGGGCTCTGGCTGGGCCATTCCAGAACAGTCACAGAGTTGTTGTGAAGCACTCCTTCGTTATTTTAGCTGTGTGCTTAGGGTCATGTCTTGTTGGAAGGTAAACCTTCGGTCCAGTCTGTGTTTTCGTCCAGGATATCCCTGTACTTGGCCGCATTCATCTTTCCCTCGATTGCAACCAGTCGTCCTGTCCCTGCAGCTGAAAAACACCCCCACAGCATGATGCTGCCACCACCATGCACCATGCACCATGCACCTGTATTGGACAGGTGATGAGCAGTGACTGGTTTTCTCCACACATACCGCTTGAATTAAGGCCAAAAAGTTCTATATTGGTCTCATCAGACCAGAGAATCTTATTTCTCACCATCTTGGAGTCCTTCAGGTGTTTTTAACTCCATGCGGGCTTTCATGTGTCTAGCACTGAGGAGAGGCTTCCGTCGGGCCACTCTGCCATAAAGCCCCGACTGGTGGAGGGCTGCAGTGATGGTTGACTTTCTACAACTTTCTCCCATCTCCCGACTGCATCTCTGGAGCTCAGCCACAGTGATCTTTGGGTTCTTCTTTACCTCTCTCACCAAGGATCTTCTCCCCCAATAGCTCAGTTTGGACGGCCAGCTCTAGGAAGGGTTCTGTTCTGGTCGTCCCAAACGTCTTCCATTTAAGGATTATGGAGGCCAAAGTGCTCTTAGGAACCTTAAGTGCAGCAGAAATTTTTTTGTAACCTTGGCCAGATCTGTGCCTTGCCACAATTATGTCTCTGAGCTCTTCAGGCAGTTCCTTGACTCATGATTCTCATTTGCTCTGACATGCACTGTGGTCTTATATAGACAGGTGTGTGGCTGTCCTAATCAAGTCCAATCAGTATAATCAAACACAGATGGACTCAAATGAAGGTGTAGAACCATCTCAAGGCTGATCACAAGAAATGGACAGCACCTGAGTTAAATATGTGAGTGTCACAGCAAAGGGTCTGAATACTTTAGGACCATGTGATATTTCAGTTTTTCTTTTTTAATAAATCTGCAAAAATGTCAACAATTCTGTGTTTTTCTGTCAATATGGGGTGCTGTGTGTACATTAATGAGGAAAAAAAAATAACTTAAATGATTTTAGCAAATGGCTGCAATATAAAAAAAAGAGTGAAAAATTTAAGGGGGTCTGCATACTTTCCGTACCCACTGTATACTCTATTAGGCTGGACGATATGGCAAAAATGTATATCACGATATATTTCTTAATTTCGGTCGATACGATATAATTCCGATATCGATATGAACACTATTTAAAAAAGCCTTGTAAAAACGGCCAAGAACGGCCACAACAGAGGTCTGTGCATACAAACTTATGAAAAAAAAATTTGCCAAGTCCATGACACCTCATATAAAACCATATAATACTTTAGAGAAAAAAACAGCACAAATAAATTAATATTCACCTTTTATTTGTATTTATCCTTCATACAAACAAGAAATGTGAAATCAGTCAAATAAACATCTCAGACTCTCCTTATTAATATTAATTTTTTTTACTTCAAACTATAGGCTAACAGTCAAATGTTTTTGAACAGTAAGATTTTTATTGTTTTTAAATAATTCTCTTCTGCTCACAAAGCCTGCATTAATTCGATCCAAAGTACAGCAAAAACAGAGTTATTTTGAATAGTAAAATTATTTCAAAATGTTACTTTTCTATTTGGAAATATTTAAAAATGCAATTTCTTCCTGTGATTTCAAAGCATATTGTGGCATCATTACCCAGTCACAAGATCATTCAGAAATCATTCTAATATTCTGATTTGCTGCTCAAAACACATTTATTATTATTATGTTGAAAACAGCCGAGTATAATTTTTTTCAGGTTTCTTTGATGAATAGAAAGAGAAGAACAGCATTTACCTGAAATAGAAATCTTTTGTAACATAAATGCCTTTATCATCACTTTTGATAAATTTAAAGCATCCTTGCTAAAGAAAAGTGTTAATATCTTTCCAAAAAAAAAGAAAAGAAAAGAAATCATACTGACTCCAAGCTTTTGAATGGTATAGTGTATAATGTTACAAAAGCTTTTTTATTTCAGATAAATGCTGATCTTGGGATCTTTCTATTCATCAATAATCCTGAAAAAAAAATCCTTAACTGTATATGATAATCAACAAATCAGCAATATTAGAATGAGTTCTGAATATCTTGTGACTCTGAAGAGGAGTAATGATGCCTGAAAAATTCAGCTTGGTTCCCACAGGAAAAATTACCATTTAAAATTATTCAAAATAGAAAATATTTCACAATTTTGCTGCTTTTATTGTATTTTTGATCAAAATAAATGCAGCATTGGTGAGCGAAGATTAATTCTTAAAAAAAAAAAAAAAAAACATTAAAAATCTTAATATTCAAAAAACCCTTGACTGTTAATGTAGGGTGGCTGATTATGTTATAGATTGAAACAACATGTTGCTTCAGCCAGGATAAAGAATAGAAAAGTGCTCTGGTGCCGGCAGAATAAAAAGGAGCCAACAACAAAAAACATTGTTGTGGAGACGGGCTATTGGAAAATGCAAACTGCTTGTCTGCCGAGGAGGCGCTGTGAGGAGCGCAGACTAGCGGTTTATCCATGGACTGTAATCAAGCAGCTCGCTCATGAACGCTATATAAGATCAATGAAAATGTCATCGAAACTTTTCTGAAGACAGTCGGTTTCCTTCAGAGATACATTCATATAAAACACCCGCGCCGTGCAGTGCTCATGTTTATTCAACGAAGTCAAACGGCACAAATAAATCAAGGTATGGGAAACATATCGAAATATCGGAAATGTGTTTAAAAATCATATCACCGTTATTGAAAAGAATTATAATCGTCATACATTGATATTGAATTATTGTCCAGCCCAATATAGAGTAAATAAATCTTGTAAAACTTCTTTAACTTTACAGCAAAAGTGAATTGCATATTTTTAATGCCTTATCACAATTATTCCATAAGTTTACCCCATTGACAGATATAATACATCTATTTCTTATAGTAGTTCTTGTCCTTATTTTTTTTAAACGTATACATTCCTCTTAGTTTATACTGGCTTTCTCTTATTTCGAACAACCTCTGGATACAATTTAGAAGTAAATTATTATATACTTTATACATTATCTGTGCAGTATAGAAATAAACTAAATCAACGAATTTAAGTTTTGAAATTGTAAAGGGGTCATATGATGCTTTTTTAAAGATAATTATTTTGTGTATTTGGTGTAACAGAATATGTTGACATGCGTTAATGTTCAAAAAACACATTATTTTTCAAATACTGTACATTATTGTAGGTCCTCTATGCCCTGCCTCTCTCAAACGCTTCGTTTTCTACAAAGTCCCTCCTTCCAAAACAGTGGCTGATTCAGAAGCCTAGGTTCACGTAACGGTCGTCCATAAAATGCATTGCTGTTCTGTTGCAAGTAATCTTAAAGATTCCTAATGCATCTACTTTCGGAAGGCCAAAAAAAAGTACTTTTGCTTTCGCCTAGAAACACACAGTGAGGTAGATATGTGGGGGCGTGCTAGAACGAGCCGTTTTAGGGGGGCGTGGCAGAGTCTGAACTTTGATAAAGAATATCTCTTTGGGTTTGAGACTTTAGTCTTTGCAACTTCAGGGATCTTATCTATGCACAATCAGCTTGTAACACTCCAAAGAGAAAGGAAAACTTGAAATCGCATCATATGACCCCTTTAAAATATGTTTTGTTCTATGTAATATTGCAATGGATTTAGACATTTTTGTTTTTACATGATTTATATGTGGTTTCCAGCATAATTTATGATCTATTGTAACACCCAGAAATTTATTTTCATACACTCTTTCTATTTCCTCATTATTAATCCTAATTTTAGTTTTGTTATTACTTTGTCGATTACTAAGTATTATGAACTTTGTTTTACTTAAATTCAATGAATTTATTATCATCTATTATCATCATACCATTTTTAAAGATCATCAGCTCAATTCCCACTGTATTCAGAAGCTGTTCCAAATTATTCCCTGTACAATATAAATTTGTGTCATCAGCAAACAAAACCATTTTTAATATTTTAGACACTTTACAAATATAATTTATATACAGTACAAACAATTTGGGGCCAAGCACCGGACCTTGTGGAACACCACAAGTGATTTTCATTAGATCTGATTTAACAATTTCTTTGTACAAATTGATATCTGTCATCGAGGTAACTTTTTAACCAAGAGAAGGGTTTTCCTCTTATACCATATCTCTCCAGTTTAATCATTAATCAGCCATAATCAATTGTGTCAAAAGCTTTCTTTAAAGGCACAATATGTAACGTTTTGCTGCTAGAGGTGGGACAACAATTTCAAAACAATAACAAAGGCGGAGCTTGATGATGCTATGAAGGAGAGTGGAATGATGGGAGATGTCATTTTCACCATCCAGAAATGTCAGAATCATGTTCACGGATGAAAAAATAAATAAATAAAAAATGTATTACCTGTACCTTCCAAAGTTTAAGCACTCTTAAAAAAACTCCCCTTATAATCAGTAAAGCTGTCTATACACTGTTTGATGAATGAATCTACATCATACGTACATCTGCACTTTGTTGTTTATGATGAGAGAATTTGCGAGAGAGCAGAATTCAGTCAGTGAGCGCGCGCACTGAACAACAAAACTCCTGCGTTTCAGCGATGATTCATCTGAACACCTCTGATTGGCCGCTGCGTTTATAAGCTCAACAGACTCATGTGTGATTGGTTATAATGCGCAACACTGTAAAAACGCGTAAAAAGAATCATCACTTTTCATTTCATTTTTATTTTATTTGCGACAGCCATAATGGATTTAGTTTAACTATACAGCAGCATTTTTGCCCATGTGTGTTGTCATAGTTTCTAAAAGTGGAAACCGATAGCGCGGATATTACGTCTTTGATAGGCGAAAATGAACAGGGATGAGCCATTATTTAAAACTGAAATTTCTCTGGATTTACAAATCCTTGGGAACTCTTGGGATAACGTAAGTGCACAACTGCATGAAATACTGTATATAACACTGTGCAAGTGGTTTTTGGATATTTTGAAACCAATTGTCATATCTTCATAACTCACTGTGCATTTTTTTCCAATGCAATCTGAATCAAAACCAGTGGAGAACAACTGCACTACATTAAAACTGAGAAATACAGATTTTTATATGACTGCCATTCACCATTTCCTGAATATTTCTCAATAAACCCTATTCCACAGTTTAAACCCGCTGATGTCAGAATAATGATTTTACAGCTTGTTAGGCCATCGAAAAAAAAAATACAAATATGCAGGTCTAAATGATCAGCCAACACATTTTAAGAGCGTGGTCCTTTTGTAGATACTTAACATGAGTTTTTGCATTAATGCAGTAATAACGGAGCAACAGAACTACTTGGGTACTATAAAAGGGATTGTTCACCAAAAAAATCAAATCCGGTCTTCATTTACTCATGTTGTTCAGAAACTCTATGACTTTCTTTCTTCTGTGGAGCATAACAGAAGATATTTCAAGAAATGTCTCAGTGTTTGTTTGCTTGTTTTTTGTACATTCGATGGAAGTTACAAACAGGCACCAGCATTCAAAAATATTGAAATTATCTTCTTTTGTGATCAGCAGAAGAAAAAATCATACAGTTTTGGGACGAAATGAGGGCAAGTAAATGATGACATTTTTTTTTTTTACCCCATATTTGGTTGAACTATCCCTTTAAACCAGATGTGTTATTACACTGGCTATAAACATGATGACAGTTTAACCAACTTTAACTTGCTCAGCAAGATTCTCTTCAAATTGTTGATCTGCCATAACAGTACCTGCCCTATAAAAGAAAACTGAGCATAGAAGGTCATTCATGTGAGCCCTTGTCCACTGAATTATTAATTGGCATTCTGACACATATTAAAATGCAAAAATCTATGTTTCGGCCTTAAATGTGACACTGTGTATTCTTGCAGAAGCTCCTCCTCACCTTCCCTCTCTGGTTGAGAGGCTCGATGGTCAGACTATCGGCACTGATGTCAATGATTCTGCCCAGCTGGAACCCATCCGTAGGGTGAGGCGCCCACACCGGCTTTCCATCATCCATTTCAACGCTGAGGAAGAAACACAGCAGAATGAATGAAATGCCAATAGAAGAAGAACAGAGGATGAGTGGGCTCTACAATACTGACAATCACTGAAAACGTTAGCTTGAAACACTGATGGAGATGAAATCGTGTTCATATGTTTGATGTATTTTTTTTTACTGCCTAAGTTAGAGATATCAATGTTTAATGAGAATATATCAGGAAAAATAGTATTTATACACTTAAAAATTGAAATGTAAAATTTTGTGGTGAAATTGTAACACACACACACACACACACACACACACCCACACACATAATATATATATATATACATACATACATACTTTTTTAAAAATTATTATTATAATTTTTGAAAATATAACAATTACATTCGAAAATGTCGTAGTGTTTTGTAGTCATACAATTGAATGTGCCTCATCAAAAAATAAAAAAAATAAAGTAATAAAATAAAAAATAAAAATAATCGGAGCGTTCGGGAACTGATGTAAAATTACATAATACAAAAAATTATCACTTATATTAAGTAATAATATTAATTACAAATTATCCTAGTTTTTGTTTACATAATTTTTCTTTAAATAACGTCACTCTTTTCTGGTGTCTGATGGTACTTTTTTTTTTTTCAATACAACATTTAAATATATGCAATCTATAAAATGTTAGTTCATTTCTGTAACAGGTTGGAACAAATTGCTATGTGGCCTTTCAAAGAAATGGTCATGTTTGTCTGCTGATGTCTCACAGTAAACCAACAAAACAAAGCCTATAACCATTCACTTTAAAATTAATATGGTGAATACAACGGCAAAATGCTGCACAATGTAGCACCACTAGGCTAAATTCAAATCTCAAAGGAGTGTTTCTCAGCTGATTTATTTAATTTCCTGTAAAATCAAAATTACTTCAGTATGGGCCAAAACGTTTTCGTCCACTGTGTAATTGTAAATAAACGTTTGATGAAATTCAATAACTTGGCAGCTAGACATATTAAGGAAGGCTTCATTAGAAAGACTAATGACTAATGAGGGAAAGATAAATGGAGCAAAACACAGAGAGCTGCTTTATCCAGATCACATAACTCAGACTCCAGAATGAACACAAATCTGTCTGCAGGACAACAAGCCAAAGTACAGCCAATACAACAATGGAGTGACTGTGGTGCAAGTCTCCAAGTCTGAATGCATCTGAACACATTTTAAAAACACCTTGTCACCCTATGCATTTTTGCATCAGATCTGCATTGGACTGATGCAACATTTATATAGTGCTTTACTACGTACATCTGTATACTCAAAGCAGTAACACTTTAGTTTAGGGACCAGTTCTCACTATTAACTAGTTGCTTATTAGCATGCATATTACTAGCATATTAGTACTTATAAAGCACATATTAATGCCTTATTCTGCATGACCATATTCTAGATCCCTAAACTTAACAACTATCTTACTGACTATTAATAAGCAGCAAATTAGGAGATTATTGAGGCAAAAGTTGTAGTTAATATTAGGGCTGTGCAATTAATCGCATGTGATTGTCATGCGCATCTCGTCAGTGAAGCCAGTTCCGTGATCAGTAGTAAATCTCCATCACCTGCTTTCAGATGGAGTAACTTTTACTACACAGAGCCGTAGTTCACTGACAATTAGGCAATATCGCGTTCATAATCGACAATGAATCGCCTGCGATTTTGAACGTGATTTTGTGTAGCTTGTCAGGGAACTACGGCTCTGTGTAGCCGTATTGCCCAGAATATAAGACGTATTTTTTCTAAAAATACATCTGAAAAAACGCGGTCGTCTTATATTCAGGGTCTAGACTTTGGCATGTCAATAATACACCCACAACTATAGGTGGCGCCAAATACGCATAAAACGAGTGTGCCATGAATTACGAAGTGTAATGCGTGTTGTAAAGATCGCGAGCAAAAATAAAAGAAAAAAACCTTACAGCTGCATGAGTCGTGACTGTCATGTTAGTCTGATGGGACCAAACTCCCTTTGTGATTTTAAAACGTAAGACAGTACCCAGATTTGAAGACTACAGTAAGATTTAACTTCTACTGTAAATAAGATTTTGGTAGGCTACTATTAGATGGATAGCCTAAATGTCCTAATTCAGATGGGCTACCTGTTTTTTATGGTATATCAAAAAGTGTATATTTTTTAAATGTGATTGTTGGTACATTTACCAGTTTTTACCATACTTTCAAAACAAAAAATAAAATAAGAAAAATATGCAATATGAAATAATTGAAGACAAAATGTGTTTTACAGAGAAAAAAAACAAGATTTGGTTTTTTAAAAAGCCTTTTTCCAAAAGGTACATCTGGAAAAAGGGGGGGTCGTCTTATATTCGGGCCAATACAGTAAATGCCGCTCCATCTGAAAGCAGGTGATGGAGGTTTACTACTAATCACAGAACCAGCTTTACTGACGAGATGCTCATGACAATCGCATGCGATTAATTGCACAGCCCTATAGTTAGTTAATAGTGAGAACTGGTCCCCAAACTAAAGTGTGACCGAATCTGCAATTTCTTGGTTTGAATTTTGGCTACCAAATACGATTAACGTTTTATTCATGGTACAACGTAAGCCTTATGTTGCAAAGGACTACTTGCACATTCTACTCAGTACAGCTCGGGAGTTTCATGTCAGTGTTTAGCACACATACAGACAGTTTCTCTTGAAAACGCAGATTATTACTACGTTTTATTGCTGACAATTTTTTTAAAACAATTAATCATATTCTCTGCGTTAACATGAATTATCTTCAACCTGCTGAAATGTATATATTTCCCTTACAAATGTGCATTCTGAATAATGAATAAATATATTTCCCCACTAACATAGTGCAGTCCAGCACTTCTTCTTATTAACAGTATTTTCTCTTCTCTGATTTCATACCTGTTGCATTTACAGTTTTAAATTAAATTGACTGATAAACACCCCAAGGAAAATTAACCATAGTTTTGTAGTAACCATGCTGATTACCATTTATATAACCACAATTTTACTACAATTACCGTGGTTAAACTATGGTTAGATTTGCAAAACCTGGGTAAATTTGTGGTTACAATGGTTTAACTACAATTGCAATTTTTTGGGTGTTTATTTGTAGTAAAACTATGGCTAATTTTGGGTTGGTGCTCTTATTCCAGTGTTTAAAATGGCTGAATGAATGTGTGGTAACTGCCTTAAAGAAATTTAACTATGTTAATCATTTAATTAATTTTAAACAGTTTATTCATATTTTGGCATTACATGCAGTGAAATGATTGTGAATGAAAAATGACACAGAAAAGTGACTAACATATTTAATATAGATAAATAAAGGTTCATTCCGATCGTATTCATCAGATCTCACACACACTGTATCATCGCCATTACTAGTTAAGGGCACTGACACCCTGTGGTGAAACAATCACGTATGTTTACCAGCCACAGCTTTCTCAGATCGTCTTATGTTGGATTAAAACTAGGGATGCACGATATTATTGGAACGTTATGGGAATTGGCCGATAATAAAGGCTTAAAGTGTAAACATTTTGAAAAAAAATGCTGATATATTATGCAGATAATGCTCACATGTGCTCAGGGTAGGGCTGGACAATAATTCAATATCAATATGTATCGCGATATATATTTTTTCAATAACGGTGATATGATTTTTAAAAACATTTCCGATATTTCGATATACATTACCAGTTTCTCATGTTTGACTTCGTTGAATAAACATGAGCACTGCACGTTTCAAAATCATAACACGTCGCAGCTGTTTATATGAATGTATCTCTGAAGGGAATTCACTGTCTTCAGAAAAGTTTCGATGGTCTTTTCATTTGATCTGATAAAGTAGCGTTCATGAGCGGAGCTGCTGTGATTACAGCCGTTACTGGGGAAAACGCTAGTTTTATTACTTTAAAAGCGTCTCCTGCTGGCAGAGAATGAGTTTGCATTTTCAATAATAAGCCCGTCTCCAGCAAGAGCATTTCCAGATTTATTTGATCAAAGTACAGCAAAAACAGTACAATTTTGAAATATTTTTACCATTTAAAATAACTGCTTCTATTGAAATATGTTAAAATGTAATTTATGCCTGTTATGGCAAAGCTGGATTTCGAGCATCATTACTCCAGTCTTCAGTGTAACATGATCTTCAGAAATCATTATAATATTCTGATTTCGCGATTATCAATATTTAAAACCATGATACATTTTTTTTTCAGGATTCTTTGATGAATAGAAAGATCCAAAGATCAGCATTTATCTGAAATAAAAAGCTTTTGTAACATTATACACTATTCCATTCAGTATACTTTTTATTATTTTTTGGGGGAAAGAAATTATAGAAATTAATACTTTTATTTAGCAAGGATGCTTAAAATTGATCAAAAGTGATGATAAAGGCATTTAAAATGTTTTAAAAAAAACAAAAGATTCTTCTTTCAGATAAATAGGTTTCATATCGATATCGGAATTATATCGTATCGACCGAAATTAAGAAATATACCGTGATATAAATTTTGGCCATATCGTCCAGTCCTAGCTCAGGGTGTGCTAGCGATTATTGTATGGCGTTATTTTAATGACAAATGTCGAGAGCACATTATTGTAGCGCGAAAGCACATAAATATAATGCACAAAACCGGACGCGCACGCTCAGATACACACTGCTCTTGCCCGGAGAGTGTGCATGCACTTAAAACGTGTCTCTCCTCTCACTCAAACTGTCCTGTGCACTCGCAAATCTCTCTGTGCTCATGCGCTAGATATTAATTCTTTTCGCACCTGAATTAAACGCTGTCAAAAGTTATCATTATGCACTTTTAAAAAGTATCTCAAAACAGATTTGTTCACTAAAGGCTTTTCTTGATTTTTTTATTGTTGTATTGTTGTTTTAACAAACTGGTTATTGCACTTTGTTGTACTATATCTCTTTTATGTTTGTATTTTCTTTTCTGTGAATGCACATATGCATCTCTCTGTAAAACACTTGGTAAACACTTTTAAAAGGCGCTATATAAATAAAGCTTTAAACAATCAGACATTTACAACTGACCGATGAAAATACTACGTGAAATATAATTGGCTGAGAGGGAACTGAACCTGGAATTCTTTTGACAATCAAAGATGGATCTTTAATTTATTTCCAGTTTAATAATATTTAGCAATGTTAATGAAATGTGGCATATATTAGAAATGGCTGAATTGGGTGCTTGGATGATTAGTACATATAATTAACATCTGTCCAACTGGTTGGTCTGAGCAATTTATCTAAAAACAACACATTATAGCCTATGGGCTCTAAAGGCTTCATATAAAAGATCATTTTTATGTCATAATATGTCAGATACCTCAACTGAATTTAAAATCATTGCAATAAATTCTCAGTTGGTATGATGGCAATAGTAACAACTCCTATCAAATCAATATCAAATGCAAAAATAGACGTAAATGATGCAAGATATAACACAATAAATGTTCTGATAGAATCACTGTTTGGAAATTTACTGGGAGTTTTTTTTTTTTTAAACCAGCTGTGTGTTTTAGTTCGAGTTGAGTTTTAGCTTTATTTTTTTTCACGAAACCACTTATTACGCTACACATTCAATGGCATTCTCAAACAGTGAATATACAGTTATATGATAGTTACATGTAATTACATTGTATGCAAATGCATTAAACCCATAGAATATAATGTAGTAATGTTATGACAAATATGGGAAATTCATTATAGTGTTATATTTGGTCTCCACATCTTAAGTATAGGGAATAGTGCATCTGACCCTTATCTAAATCTGTCCTTAATCAGAAGATTATTATTTATTTATTTATTTCAATCCAAGCGCACAATAGGCTATATGACCACATGAACTTTAAGAATCATATAGGCCTACTTTTTTGTTTGTGTTTAGATAAATCGCTCAGAGGGGTTTGACCAAACTGTTAAACTAGATTATTTACAAATAATCCAAGCACCCGATTAATTTCTAATATTTGATTGGTTTGACAACGTTTAATCAGGTGCAAAAATAATTCATATTAGCGCATGAGCACAGAGAGATTTGCGAGTGCACAGGACAGTTTGAGTGAGAGGAGAGACACGTTTTAACGTTTTGTACACGTTTTGTATCTGAGCGCGCGCGTTCAGTTTTGTGCGAGAGTAAAGGAAATTCGCGTGCGAGCAGGGAGATTCGCACTCGCACATTATGTGCTTTCGCGCTACAATAATGCGCTCTCGACATTTGTCATTAAAGTAACGCCATATTAGGCGCACGATAAAATGCGACATGGAATGAGATAGCGATTCGAAGAAGTAAATCTCAATCGGAAGGCAGAAGACGCTCTCGCGCTGAAACTCTAAATACGCCTCGCAGAAGAAACCCAGAAAATGGCTATCACTGCAGCTGAATAAACAGAAGATTCTGTTTCATTGATTCAACGTGACTAATAAACACACAACTACAGCAATATACGGTTTATCTGAATTATTATTATTAGAATTTTCATTAAAATAAAGTATATTTATAATGCCTTTATCACTGCTTAAAATACTATGAAATCATTTTTGCAAACGATTTCTTCGATTTCAGAATCGCGCAATAAAATCGTCAAGAATTTTTTGCGTAACTTGTCAGTGAACTACGGCTCTGTGTAGTAAATTCTGCTTCATCTGAAAGCACGTGATGATGATTTCCTGCTGATCACAGAACCGGCTTTTTTAACAAAATGAGCATGACAAATCGCATTTGATTAATCGTGCAGCCCTAATAGATAGATCACGTTAGCAGTGTGGTCATTCTTGAAGCAAAGTTTTGCCTGATTGGTGATTAGATTCACTGTTTTGGATCGCCACATTTAATCTGAGAATGCAAGTACAGAATGACGCATCCAGTGTGCGATAGTCAACAATCACTAGCGCGTGCAGCGGCAACAGCCTTTTGCTTAATATCATCTATTAATGTTAAATCCACAAATAAAATGTCAAGGTTTCAACTAGGGCTGCACGATAAATCGCATGCGATATTTAACGCGCATCTTGTCAGTAAAGCCGCTTCTGTGATTAGTAGTAAATCTCCAGCATGTGCTTTCAGATTGAGCAGCGTTTACTACACAGAGCCGTTGTTCACTGACTAGACTGCGCCAACCACGTGCTATTGTTTGCGATTTTTGGCGACCAGCTTGTCAGTGAAAACGGCTAGTGTAGTAATGCGCTCAATGTGAAAGACCCGCAGGTGATGGGAGAGAGATTAATTACCGATGATTACAGCACCGGCTTTCTGACAAGATGCGCGTTAAATATCGCATGCGATTTATCGTGCAGCCCTAGTTTCAACGGTTTTCTCTGTATTGACTTGGAGGTGCTGTATGATCCAGATATCGACAGACATAATGAAATCAGGTCTGCATGTGTCAAATTCTGTGTAGATTCTGTGATTCCAGTTAAACAGGTTAAACATTTTTCAAATAACAAGCCTTATATCACCAAGGAGGTTAAAGCGTGTATAACTCAGAAATGCTTGGCTTTTAAACAACGGGACCCCGAACTTTTAAAACCGTCTCAGAAAAAAACTTATTCATAAAAAAGAGAAACTCATAAGAATTACAGAGATTTAATTGATAGTGATTGGCGTAAAAATCCAAAAAACTTGTGGTCTAAGGTAAGGTGTATAACTAAATATGATACCTAAAAGGTTAAGTATGCAGGTTGTAAATGAGGAGACATTGGCAAATGAGCTTTCTGATTTTTACTGTAGGTTTGATGTTAATTCTTATGACTGTAGTGATGTACTGGGGCTATTAGGATTGACGATTCTGTATCTAAACCTCAAATGTGTTTGACTGATGTTAAGGTTTTTAAAGATCTTGACATTAAAAAGGCAACTGGGCCGGATGATCTTTCTACTTTTATTTTGAAATCCTTTGCAGAGGAATTTTTCAGAGGTCCATTGATTTACATATTATTCCAGATATTTGGAAGAAATCAATTATTATACCAATTCCAAAAAGACCTAGTCCTCAAGAGTATAACGATTATTGCCCAGTTGCCTTAACCTGCTTTGTGATGAAGTGTTTGGAGAGGATTATGGTGTGGAAGCTTAAAGACCAGGTTAAGGACCATCTTGATCCTAATCAGTTTGCCTATCAAATCAATAAGACACTGATGAATCCCAAGGCTTATGTCAGGCTGTTCTTTCTTGATATGAGCTCTACTTTTAATACCGTGCTATCTTTACTGTGGTGCATCTAGGCCTGTCACGATAACAACTTTTTATTGTACAATATATTGCCCCAGAAATAATTGCGATAAGCGATATTATTGTCATTTTAAAGACTATTTTATGCCACTGAATATATAATCGTAATGTAACAGCATAATAATGCAAGGCGGCCTACACACTTCCAAATGACTACAAACTTTTAATTTTTAAGAATATTTAGATCATGGAAATTAAGTATAAAAATATTACATACCTTAAAAAACCTGAATAAATAGTAAATAAACATTTTCTAACAAAAGGTACAAAGTAACAACTAACAAGTACAAAAAAAATGCACAAAGAACTTGTATGGAGATTTTTCCATCTACAGATTTTTCCCTGACCTTCTTTTCTCTGTAAATTAAGGGTGCACACTATTGCTGAAAAACACAAGCACTACTCAGCAGTCAGATGTCTGTATGCACAAAAGGCATAGATCCCTAAACAAGACCATATCTTCAGATTAAACTTTTTTTTTGTAGAAGCATTTTTAAAAAAATTTGAATTAGCACCTCATGACTACACCACGTTATGTACGAGAAGCTGCAAAAGACACAGGCGCAAGTGGAATGTACAAAACATGGTGACATTCATTTTTAAGTAAATATAATGGGTGAAATATTGCATCACCAAAAATTAATGAGGTCATGCACATATATTGCGCGAAAAGGCGATATATTGATTATTGCGACAGGCCTAAGTGCATCATGTTTCAAAACATCTGGAGAATCCCAAGGCTTATGCCAGGCTGTTCTTTCTTGATATGAGCTCTGCTTTTAATACCGTGCAGCCACACCTGATGCTCTCCAAACTAAATAGTATGGCTGTTAATCCATATAGCATCAAATGGTTCCATGCATTTCTTACTGGTAGGACTTTCAAAGTTTTTTTTTTTTTTTGGGGTCTACAGGTCTATCAGGTCAAAATCAGTGTGGCTCTTTCTGAGTGTAGGTCCGTTAGTATTGGTGTCCCCCAGGGGTGTGTATGTTCACCACTCTTATTTACACTGTACACCAATGAATAGAGGAGTCACCATCCTGGGAATATTGTTGTAAAATTCTCAGATGATACTTCCATTCTTGGTCTTCTGTATAAAGATGAGGACATTTAACATTACATTACAGTGATTACTAACTTTGTTACATGGAGTAAAGAACGTTTGTCTAGAAGTCTTGTAATTAATGTTGGAAAAACAGAGGAAATGAATTTTGATCCCAAATTAGTAGGCAACCACACACCTATCATTATTAATGAGCCTATTAGACAGGTTGCTTCATACAAATACTTAGGTTTGCTTATTGATAATAAACTTTCATGGGAGGTGCATGGGGAAAATCTGTCTCGAAAGGTGCAACAAAAAATTGTATTCTTACGGAGGCTCAGACTTTTTGGAGTTGCTCAGAGGGCTATGTTGCTGTTTTGTCATGCCTGAATCCATCTTTCTGTATGGTACAGCGGCCTGGTTCGGTAATTTGACAGTTACTCTTAGATCTCAGCTGAACCGTTTGGTGCGTACGGCAATGAAAGTGGTTGGTCTGGGGGTTTACCCCAATCTTCAGTCGATATTTAACAAAATCATTTTTAAACAGGCAAGGAAAATGACTCTGGACCCTTCTCATGTGCTTTATCCAGAATTCGAACTACTTCCATCTGGTCGACGTTTACATACTCCAAGGTCCAAGGTCTAGATATAACCGTTATAAAAATTATTTTGTTCCTTTGGCTACAAGGCTGTTAAACTCTAGCTTAAAGGATACGACTGTGTGATTGATATTTTATTGATGTGGGTGGGTATCTCGTTACACCTGTATTGCCAAAAACAAATTTCCCTTAAAGGGACAAACTAAGTAAGTAAAGTAAAGTAATGTAAAGTAAAGTGTGTCACGAGGCTCAGTGCAAGTAGTCCATTTATTCATATTTAACTTGATTTCCTTTAAGGAAAGATCATTTAAAGCACTCATATAATGTGCTACTGACAATTTGGACAAAAACCATTTAATCCATGTAAATCATGACAGACTTATGCTCAAGTTTAATTTTGTCAATTTGCTATATACAACACTACATCCTAACCAGGCACAACACAGTGCGACACTTGATAAATAAAAGGTTTTTGCCAATTTTTTGACCTAACCAGCTGTGAGAGTGTGCCAGGGGATTCAATTTTTGGAAGGATTTCTATTTCTACGACATGCGATAGCATTACCAGAGTGAGCCCGCCCCTGCCACCTTCTGATTGACTGTTATTTGTGATTTTTGCCAAACCTTGTAGACTTATAGCTTAATGCTGGAATCATCATGTAGCAACTGGTTAGGACATGTAAAAGGAAACACCCAAGCTAACAGACATGGACTAAAAGTAACTAAGATTTCAATTTTATGGAGTCTTTATGGTCTGTCAGATTTTCCAGCTTCTGTCAGTTCAAGCAAAGTGATCGTATTACTCCAGATCTGTTTTCTGGCCTAGATTTATAATGTCTTATAAACCTGTCTTGCTTATTACATCTCGACAAGTAAAATAAATCATTGCAGTTATTGAATCTGAGCAATGACAGTGTGGCAGATTTATGTGGGTTAGGTGTGTCCTTCCTGACAAGGTCAATAAACACCCTGTGTTTTCACAGTTAAAAGTAAAGAAGTAAATTCTTCAGCCAGGTATGACTACTACAGATACCAGAAGGTCATCCTGGACAGGTAGGTCACATTTAAAGAGTATTGGCCCATGGTCAAAAACATGGACCTGAAAATGGATCACTGCTGCCAAACTGAGCAGACACCTGATGCTTATTGTGCCTTGTGTAAGTCCCCCATCAGGTCTCCCGAAACTAGTTTGGCAGTTCAAACAGCCTCAGGGTCCAGGAATGGCACCATCAGAGCAAGATCACTACAAAGCCAGCCGCCATCTGTCCCACAACACACTGTACACCACCCTCATCCACTTTCAGAGTCACCTGGGGACTTTAACAGCATCCACTCTGTGTTATTTCAATAATAACAATAATAATAAAAATAATAATATCATACACACGCTCTTTGAAATGTTGCCACAACAATTCTTTTCTTCAAGCTCAAGACCAGAAAAAAGACAACAATTAAGGCCACAGTTCACAAAGTAACTTATTGTCAATGTTGTAAAATGTATTGAGTACAACTGGATCTGTGCAAACTGAACCCATCATTTCTTCCTGGTCTCGTGTTGCTGTATAATCATTTCCATTTATGGGTCAATGACATATAAAATGCCCATGATAAAGATAAGGGAAAAATCTATTTTAACCATGTGTGCCAGTTTCTTCAGAATGTACTTGGTGCTCGTGTTCATTTCATATGGTCTGGAAAAACCTTTCAATAGTTTTCAATAAAAGTTGTCATGTGGTGTAATGATTACAATAAAAATATACAACATATTTTATAAATACATAAATGTGTCACATTAGCATATAAATATATATATTATTATACCGTATACTAGTTTTTATTTTAGCCTCACTGACAATAGTTTGAATTCAATTTATTTTTTACAAGTTACTTTAGTAATGTTGTTGTGTTTTTGTCTATATTCTATATATTTATATTTATTTATTAAACGTTTATTTATTTAATAGTACTTCAAGATAAACTAAATAAAGTGAGAAAAGCGATCTTGGCTAATAACTCATTTTATTTTATTTTTATTAATGTTTTATTTCAAGTACTTTTTATGGTTTAGCTTTATTAATGATAATAAACCAGGATTGTACAAATCTTAATTTTTATTTCCATTTTCATTTCTTTTTATATAATACAAATATTTTAAGACATTTGTAAACAACAAAAGTTAAAAAAAAAGTCGTAAACAGTTTTATTGTATTATTAGTTAATTAACACATTTTGTATGTCACACCATGCCATTTTAAAACCCAAACGCCACCTTAATATTAAAGTTTATTATTTTGATATTTTAAGACAATATTGCCTTGTCTGTGGGGCATGTTGGTTGGCTATAAGATTTTGAATTTGACTTTGATTTCAACTTGAGAAGTTTGTGAAATATTAAGGCAGTGCCAGGGTTTTTTTTTTCAAAAAGAAAATTAAATATAGTAAAAAGTTCAAAGCTTTTATTTTTAAGAATTACTTATTTTACAATGAGGATTTTTTTTTTCCTTCATTCAGCTATCAAAACGGCCAGGCAAAAATAAATAAATCAGAAGTTGAAAAGATGCTCTCCTGAAAGAGGTATGTCACTGTATTCCGATGGTAACTGAATATGTTCAAGATGGTCATTAAAATAAAGCAAATGTATTTCATTCCGTTCCTACAAAATGAAAGTCCTAATTAAACTGACCCAGATAGATGACTGGAATTTTGTCTCCTATAAAACAATAAAAACTGAGCATATCTTTAAATTGATAACACGTCTCCACCATGAACTGTAAAGAAACTAGTGTGTCAACAGTACCGAGCGCTTCAACTGATGCACACGGCAGCGTTGTGGAAAGCCGTAAGCTATGTTTCAGAACGCTACTAGGGGACTGTGAGGTTATCTGTGAAGATATGTCTGCCAATCACAGACATATCTGTTGAGCACGAGAACACAATGGCCAATCAGAGGTGTTTGGGAATCCATACAACAGTGCTCAAAATGCTAGCGGGAAATGCTGGTATCGTCACATTTTATCAATTTCAGTACAGACTGGTACCAACATCAGTACTTTGGACAACACTAAAAACTCTGTGGACAGAAACACTATTAAAATAGATGTTCCAGTGAAAACAAACCTGAATGCTACGCCATTCAATGGAACTATATTTAAATGTGTGCATGGCAACAAGCATGAATCCCTCCCTTTGCTGCCAGAGCAGTTTCTGTTCTTCTGGAAAGAGGATGTTTGAGTAGGGACGGAGAGCTTTGCTCCATTCAAGCGACGGCTTTGGTTTGCAATCGGTGTTCCAGTTCATCTCTGTTTAGCCGTTTAGTGGAGTTCAGTTCTGGGGTTTGTGCAGGACAGTCATGTTCTTCCACAATACACTCAAATTGTGTATCATATGGCGTATTATAATGATAATATCAATTCTGTAATTGAACAAAGGGGTCAAGATTTGGTTAGGTGGCAAAAATCATCTTTTTGCTTAGTCTTGGTAATGTATCACTAACACAGTGTTTGTTCACTAAGAGATGTTATAATGCCAGTCACTGAGTTTTTGAAGTTATTTTAAAAGCATGAAATTGATTCCTGACTGCTGCCTGGATGTCACTAGAGAAAGTTCTTGTGGTGTCATCAGCCAATCAGCACTGTCATTATGTCATTTTCACATGGCTTTTTAGTTTATTTTAATTTTGATATTACTTGGAATGCGCAATATAAAAAAAAACGTGATTTCTGGAGTTATCGGTTTTTGCAAATGATCATCTTCATACATATGTATGAAGAGATCATTTGCAACAACCAGATAACTCCAGAAGTATAATATAAAAAAACATTTATGTTTAGGAAAGCATGTTTAGTATATAATAAGAGGGGGGGGGGAAATGCATGAAGTTAATGTATGTCCAAAAACGCGCGATAACTCCAGACATGCGTCGTGATTTTTTTTTTATCGTGCGGGGGGGGGGGAGAGGAGAGCGATGGAAATGAAGGGAAAAAAAATCCAATAAATATCAGTCAACTTGCAGTTGGGTTGTTTTGATTAAGTAATAATAACACTTAAACACAAAATTAATAATTATACAACATTACAGTTATTAAAAGTTTGTTTTTTGGCAAAAGCAGATAACTCCAAATTTCATGTTTTAGAGTTTAAAAAAACGCTTGTTTAATCTTTGTAATCTCCTCTGATGACAATGTAGATGCCTGACAAACATTGTTGTTGTTGTGATCATAAACTGTATGGATGTGATTACACGCAATACACAGAGCTTTTCCCTCACCATTGTAACGTGCTAATTTTGCAAGGTTCCGTGAAAACGTTTCAGCTTTTATTTTCCTTTTTCGCCCTGAAGAAGATATCACAGGTTCATCAAGTTCGTCGAAATGATCCATCCTCGATCACTTTTAGTCAGCTTTGACGAAACTCCTCTCAGCTAGCACGTGAATGTAGCCTTGTCACCTGACCTGAATACTGCGCGCTGATTCGCTAAAATGGATTTATCGGCTTCTGTTCAAAAACAACAAGGGCGCTTATCGGCTTCTGCAGTAAAGCGTGAACTCACGATGCCTTGAAAGTGGACAAAACCGGCTTTTTTGACATTTTTTTAAAAGTGGTGTTTATCGGTTTTTGCAAATGAACTCTTCTATACAATATTAGATATTATATTATATTATTTTTCCGCAAATTCCATTTTTTTCTGTTTTCATTTTTCTGGATTCCTTTTTATTGGTTAAATTAAATTGTATTAATCAATCATTAAAATCATGAAACTTAAACAATTTAACATAAATTTATTAAAAGTTTAACAAAAATAAAAGGTGGATTTCGGGCCATATGACCAAAATTGTTTTATTGTTACCAAATTCTGTTTTAGCGTGTCTAATTATTTGAAAGCATAAAAACTATGAAACTATGAAAAGATTAATTTATCCTTACAATAGCCTTATGATTTCTTACTCAGAAATTCTGTGTCTGTGTTGTGTATTTACATTTTTTAAGGCATAAACCATTCATTTAATCTATCTTTTAAGTAATGAACAAATTTTTTTTTTTTGGAAAATAAAGGTTATTTAATATTACAATTAAAGCATTGAAGAAATATTGTATGATTATTCCTTAAAAATAAGGTTTTAATAATTTTAGTAGTAGTAGTAGCATTACTATAGCCCAGGGATCCTCAAATCTGGCCCACGAGATTAGAGTTTAGCTCTAACCCTAATCAAACACACCTGAGCATGCTAATCAATGTCTTCAGGATCATTAGAAAATCACAGGTAGCTGACTTTGATCAGGGTTGGAGCTAAACTCTGCAGCGCATTGGCCCTCCAGGGAAAGATTTGAGGAACCCTGCTATAGCCTATTAAGCAATTACTAAACAATAGTAATATATTTCTGCCGCAATACCTTCAAGTTAAACCAAACTTTTATTTTTGACGAGTTGCTGTAAAGACCTTTGAGTTTCTGTTTGTATATTATATGAGGATCGATTTCGTCCTCAAAATGGAAACGAATCCAAAAGAAAATGCTCATGAAGTGACTCTCAGAGCAGTTCTGGAGATGTTGTTCATGTAATTATGTCCCCATTAGTGAAACGGCAATCGCTAAAATCACGCAACGTCACATCGCGCGCCAGGTGTGCCTCAGTAAAGTACTAGTTTGTAAACAAAACCACACGCCTGCGCCATTCATTAACACAGGACAGGGCGCAGAATTCATTTAACAATAGTCCGTTTTGGCGTCGGTTAATATTTACAAATACTAGTGGGAGTGGGAGTGCACGCACATGTGTGTGAGTGTGTGTATGTGCGCGCGCGCATCAGGGCGGAACTCCGCTGTGCGTGATACAGAGAGCGCGACCATAACGTAGAGACTGAAATGTCATGCCGTCGTGTAAATAAGATAAATAACATAAGGCTATTTAGTTTGCTTAATGAAAGAACAAGGTATATACCTGTTCTATCGGAAAGACAACTTTAAATTACTTCTGTTGTGATCTGGCGGTATAGAGAAAATATAATTAAATAAATTAACTTGACCTTCACGGGGGGCAGGGGGCCGTTGGTTGGGGGGACGGGCCACCCCCCTAATATAATGGCAGGGCAAACACTGAGTATACAGTATATATACATACAATAAAAAAACAACTGGAATTGTTTTGGCCAGGAGCAAAGATGGTAAAATTCAAATCAGTCCAGGGTTCTTGTGCTAGCCAAGCAACTGCCTTTAAGATGAATGTGAAGGCTAACTTTCAAGATGGTCCTCACTGCAGAACACAAGATCCAGGGGGCGTGGTTGGGTCCAGATCCAACTCCTCCCACCTTACTTATACCTAAACCTACCCGTCTCCACCACCTGATCCCTAAACTCACCCGTCTCCACCCCTAAACCCACCCGTCTCCACCCCCGATTCCTAAACCCACCCTCTCCACCCCCCCGATCCCTACCTACCTGTCTCCACCCCCGATCCCTAAATCCACCCATCTCCACCCCTAAACCCACTCATCTCCACCCCTAAACCTACCCGTCTCCACTCCCTGATCCCTAAACCCACCCATCTCCACCCCCGATCCCTAAACCCACCCGTCTCCACCCCCCGATCCCTAAACCCACCCGTCTCCACCCCCGATCCCTAAACCCACCCGTCTCCACCCCCCGATCCCTAAACCCACCCGTCTCCACCACCTGATCCCTAAACCCACCCGTCTCCACCCCCTGATCCCTAAGCCTACCCGTCTCCACCCCCTGATCCCGAAACCCACCCCTAAACCTACCAATCTCCAACCCCTTATTCCTAAACCCACCCATCTCCACCCCCTAATCCCTAAACCCACCCGTCCTCCACCCCCCGATCCCTAAACCTACCCGTCTCCACCACCTGATCCCTAAACCCACCTGTCTCCACCACCTGATCCCTAAACCCACCCGTCTCCACCCCCCGATCCCTAAACCCACCCGTCTCCACCCCCGATCCCTAAACCCACCCGTCTCCACCCCCTGATCCCTAAACCCACCCGTCTCCACCCCCCGATCCCTAAACCCACCCGTCTCCACCCCCGATTCCTAAACCCACCCATCTCCACCCCCAAACCCACCCATCTCCACCCCTCCCCGATCCCTAAACCTACCCGTCTCCACCCCCTGATACCTAAACCTACCCGTCTCCACCCCCCGATCCCTAAACCCACCCTTCTCCACCCCTAAACCTACCAATCTCCACCCCCTGCTCGTGTTTTTGCAAGTGATGGTCTACTGTAACTGTAACTTTCTCGAGGCAACATTAACCTTGTTGATGTGAATCAGTTAGGTAACAGAATGAGGGAACTAGAGGAAGCTGCATCGGGCAGGTTATGCCATTCTATTACAACGGATTGGGGAGGCGTTGATTCAGGATGAGAGGTGCAACATGATCTCAGATGAATGTTACAAGACTAGAGGAATTGTTTTATCTTCGCCACACGTCTCAGTTTCTCAGACTGTTTGAATAAGTCAGTGCCCTTCTTGTGCACTGTAATGACATTTCAATTATTTAGAAGCCATTCGCAACACATTCTTGTGATTTGCTCAGTAAGCCTGCATTTATTTGATCACAAATTTAGTGAAATATTATTATAATCTAAAATAACTGCTTTCTATGTGAATATATTCTAAAATGTAATTTATTCCTATGACGCAAAGCTGAATTTTCTGCATCATTGCTCCAGACTTTAGTGTCACATGATCAGTCTAAACTGATGATAAGATAGATTTCAAAATGCAGTGCTTGCCCGACAAAACTACTACTGCAAGCTTCGTTAACTACATGAGCTACACACAAAGAGCTCTTTGGTTCTCAAGCAAAAGTAAATTTTACATATGTAAATGTCAGCATAGTACACAGACAATGACAAGCATTTGTTTAGGTCTTTTTTTAGAATGTCTTAGAAATTCTTTTTTTAGAATTTTTTTTTTAAAATGGGATTTCAGACAGTGTTTGACTCTGAATCAGCAAGACTGCAGGAGAACTAGGGATCAGTATTTGGCTGTTTTGTCTGTGTCTTTTAGTCATCATTAGGGCCTTTCACACCGCGGGAACCTTTTCATAGTACCAGAACTAATTGTGGAACTACCCACTTTTTGGCGTTTTCGCACCGCCGGAACTGGGTGCGATTTTAGTACCGGACTGCCTTTTTTGAGAACCAAATTAGCTCCTACTCCGGAGCAGGGTCTATCCAGCACAACTGGTACTAATCGTGACGTAAGTAGACATTGATTGGCCAAACGCGTATGAAAACACCCTCACCCGCCATGATTTAAAACACTGTGTAAACATACATTGTGTCAACTTATTTCGCAAGTATGGAGAATAGCGATAAACGGACGGACGCTGAAGTAGCACTGTTGCACTTGTAGCAAATGTAGCACTGCCAGTTGTCGTTGGAGATTCTTAGTCCTCCTTTCCGTTCTTTCAATCGCTTTACGTATACGTCGACTTTCCATGTCCATTATTGTGAAACCCGCGAGACACAACAAACACAGCTCCGATCACAGCGTCCTCCATCCTCCTGTTGTTAATGTTGTTCTTCTTTGTTTCTGTTGTTGAACGCCGCGCACAAATGACGTCGCTGTCGACTGGCGGACGTCACTTCTTAGTACACACTCTCGGTGCGAATGCAACCCTTTAAATGATGCTGGGAAATAGTTCAAGCAAAATCGTCCCAGTGCTTTAGTACTGTACATTTATTTCTGGAACTAAAGCGGTGCGAAAGGCCCTATTAATATAGGCCTGTTACAAAACTCAAAAAGCACAAGGCAGCAACATGTTTTGTGATTACATTACATGTCACAAACTCAATTAAATAAAAAAAAATTAATGAATCAAGTGTTCAATAACCTAATCCAAATATCACAAGATGAAAATTGTGTCATCTGATTGGTTTAAGTTACTTTACATCACCTCAAGGTCACATATGCTAAATCAAGCACATCAATGATTCATCTGCTAGAAAATAATGGTAAGCATGACAATGAGTTTTACACGTCATATTTTAAGAAAGCAATATTTTTTATCAATGCATCAGAAACAAGTTGTTTTAGCCAATATTTATGTCTCCCAAAATAGGCTAACACTGCCAGGATTAAATGCCAATTTTCCATCAGTTACATGTATCCCCTTTATTCTTTTATTTAGAACTTCTTGAACATGATTTGTTATTATCTCTTCAAGGTATTGAAAACGATACTGCGTGATTGTTTGCGAACACTTGTACTGCAGAATGCTTCATGTTTGTACTGTAAATCATAACTGATTAGATAATGCATTACCCCCAGCATACTAGTGTGCTTCCTGTAAAGGGCATCAGTGCACTAAACCAGATTTACTGTGTACTAATACTGATTATACATCTGATTAAACTAATGAATGCAAGTTCATTTACATTCAAGGTACACATGAATTATGAACTTAAGTGAGAACAAGTTCATTAGTTAGGGCTAGTTAATTAGTCGGGGGAAAAAAACATTATAAAGTGTCACCAACAAATTCAACCATGGTTATTCAATCAATGCTTACTTTTTAAATAATGACATCACTCTCTCCTGAGACAAGTCGTATATTTAACATCAATATAATAACTCATCCATTCATGAATCTAGCATGATCATGATAATCTGACAGTTAAACAAATGGACACAGATTAAAGACAACACTGCAAAGGACCAAAAAGCCGTCTTAAGGCCTGAGAGGCAAAGCAAGAAACGGCTGCTGTGAATGGACATTTCAGCAGCAGAAAGTTTAGCGTGGAGCTTAAATTTGAGTTATTCCACTGCAGGCCCACTCTTCCTCACAGCACACAAATCTGGATTGTTGAACGCAAGCTGGCAGAGGACTGAGAGCTCACTGTCACAGCGCATGAGATCATGAGAGGACTCCGTGAGGTCCCGCAAATGTTTATTCTCATCCCATCAAAGTGAATACAAAGACAGCTAAACTACTTCTGACAAATTGTTTGATGAAAGTAAATACTACACTAAATTATAGCAGTACCATTTACTACAGTAAAAATGAGTTGGTACTTTATAAGCTGAATGGAATTTCATTTGCCAGCAGTTGTCCAATAGCTGCACAATCGTGCTACACATTATTGTGCCTAAATTATAATATATTTGAGTATTTTTCTCCTAAGAATGGTAAATTAATTTTTTGCATATTTTTCAGTAACTATTAAAATGAGAATATATAATTATATTATATCATTTGCATTTTTCAGTAACTTTTAACATCAGAACAACTTTAATAATAGATATAATACTTAATATAATACACTTTTAAAATATAATATTATAAATCTAGAAGTACAAGTAGAGTTTTGTGACTTTAAAATTATATAATTTACAGTTGTTTTTCCCTCCTAGAATGTTAAATAACAATATAATTATAATAAATAAATATATATTATATTATCGTATAGTTTTCTTCTAAGAAATGCTAATCAACCAATGTATTTTGGCATTTTTTTCAGTAACTTTTAACATTTGAACAACTTTAAATATAATATAACACAGGTTTTGTTTCTACAAGACATAAATACAAGTTAAATTTAAGACTTTTAAGACCATTTTAATACCACCTTATATGAAATTTAAGACCTAAACCTGTAATGGAAATACACATTACATTACATATGTGTATGTAATATTTAATGCGTTTAACGTAAAAAGAAAACACAATATCATCAATGTAATAAATTATATTACTAAGATATACAGAGAACCTTTCATATCAGAAGACAATATTCCATGCAAAATATCCCCACAAAAGCACCACATCACCAAGATTTTTGGTAGTGCAAATAATTTATTCTGAAGCAATATTTTCATCAGTGTTTTACACACTGATAATTTTCATCAGTCTTTTACATACTTAAATCTGCATATTTTTATTTACCTTTACAAAGGCCTATTTTTACAAAGGCATAAATAATGATGTTTTGATATATTAAACATAAAACGTTGAATACTGATATTTGAAATTATTTAAATAAAAAAAAAGTACTTTAAATGTAAGATTAAAACCGCCAGTAGGTGGCAGAAAGTCACTGTTAATAAGTGAGTCATAGCGACTGAACCGAATCATTTAAAATGTTTTGAATTCCATAGGTTGCTCGAACAAAACAAGCTGTGGCTGTGTTGGATTATTTTTGTTGTCAAAATAACGGCGCGATGGGGGCCAAAACTAAGTCTCTGAATTAAAGGGTCATATATGCAATTTAAATTTTCCTTCTCTCTTTGAGTGTTACAAGCTCTGGGTCACAAGCATCTCTGTACAGTTTCAAGACTAAAGTCTCAATCCAAGAGGAACTTATAAAAGTTAAGAGTCAACCCCGCCTACCTAAAACAGCTCGTTCTAACACTCCCCCACATGTCTACGTCACAATGTTGGAAGATTTGCATAACGCCGCCCAAATGTGCACACAAAGAAAAAAGGCGTAACTTTGATTCTCGCTGTAGTTTTGGTTGTTGCCCAAAAAGCCGCCATGTCGTGAAGGCGCTTTGTTTTTCGTTGTGAAAGCGAAACTAGTTTGTTTGGTCTTTCAAAAGAGGACGATTTCTGCTTCGTCATGCCTAGAGATGATCTGTGCTGGTCGCTAAGGGAATACATCAACTCTGCTGTGGATCGCCAGATCGACTTTCACCATGGACGAAGCGGAGTCCAGCCGGAGTCGTCACATGTGGTTGCCGCACAGCCCCCCTGCGCCATTCCAAGCACGCCGCCGCTCACTCTAGCCCGCCGTAGACTACAGAGTAGACTACAATGCCGGCTTGTTCTGACTCACAGACTGTAAGTACGTTTTTTTATTTTTAAAGAATTTGCCACTGACGATTCGAACGTGAGTTTTGAGCAGTGTAGTGTAGTGCTTGTTGTTTGTCGTTTCTCCGCTCACAAATGCAGACATGGTTTTATGTTTACGCGATGCAATGCAACGTGTAAAAAGACGGTATAAGTCATTATAATTCGTAATTATTTCCCCACTGGATGCAACACACTGCCTCCGATATAATAGTTTAAACGTTCAGATTAGGGGTCGACCGATATGTGTTTTTCAAGGCCGATTATTACAGATCAAGTAGACCGATAACCGATTTTTTTTTAACCGATATATACATGTCTGGTGTAAAAATTAAAATTAAAATTAAATGTCAAAATTAAGAATAACAAGGGCTATGACAAAAACTGCCTTCCCTGGTGTTGAGTGTAGTACTACCACAGTAAACTCTTTATTTTAAAGAGTTAAACTCTTTATTTTTTGGCAAACTCTTTATTTAATGGGTTTACTATTAAAATTAAAACATGGAAGAAATAGCGTATCGTGTGATTATTCTTTTAAACAAAAGCTGTAATAATTGTTGTAGTAGTCAGGGGTTAAAGCAAAAAATAAAATCTTTTGACTTTTCCTCTGAATTTTTCCTCGGCCAAACCCCATTCCTCAGCCATACCTGTCACACACCCAGTTTAAGAGCAGTTTTTTTTTCTTCTTGTAATTAGGAGCTCTTGTCCTCCTAATTAAAAAATTTAGGAGCACTTTCTGATCAATAATCAAAAATTCTGATCAAAAATTAGCCTTCCTAAAATGAGGTGAAGTGATTTACAGGGGCATTTTCTTTTATCTTTGCAATGGCATCATTTTCATCTGTCAAATTCTAAAATTTATGTTTATAAGCTTTTTAAAATTTCTATTTAAAACAATATAATAAGAAGTAGAATAAGACAAATAAGTTGCCAATCATGAAATTAGTATTAATGAAAAAATAATTTGTACTACTACTAGGTGGCAGAGAAGAACACAAAAGTGGCTTGTCGTAGAAATTAAACATTGTTCAAGACCTTCGATGAGGCTGCAGAGGTTCTATTGCAATTAAATTGATCAATTCATGTGGAGATTATGTTTTCAAGTCTTTGAATCCGAAATATTTTATTAATAGTGCAATTATACCTAAAATGAAACAACCGCCACATGCGGCAAATGCACATTTTATCACTGAATCATCCATTCAATTGATTCGTTTGAACACTGGTCATTCAGAATAATGTGGGTAATCCTGAATCACGCTCACTAATTCAAAATTCAAAACTCACTTTACATATCATGACTAAACACCGCTGTTGTTGCTTTAGGATGCGCAGCGCCTGACTGTTACTTTATTTGAACATTTTCGTTGTTAATAGAGCAAAATCAGGCAGGTAAACGCGTTTAGTAACTGTTTAATTAAATCATATCACATTGGCAAACTCCTGATAATTATTAAAATCCTTCACTCTCCTTATCGCGATCATATCTGTGGGTGCACAAAAATGAAGTTCCTCAAGACTCAAAAGCATGTGCAGAATGAATAAGTTTCGTCACTGTTGGCGTTATAAGCGGGAACCTGCGGAATGAGGTAGAAATTAGTATGAATACCGCATCCGCGCCTGAAATTCAAGACCTTCTCTGTGTCTCTGCTAATAACCCGACTTTGCATGACGAGCGGCGTTATGTTTGTCATTCGAAGCGCCGTGGCGGGGAATTTTGGTGTGCTAGTTTCTACAATAATGCACCTATCAGATTATCTACCACAAATCGCAGAACACCGGCAAACAACACAACGTGCTACAGGTTTCTTTTCCCTAATTTTCCATTGATGGAAATCCGTCGTAGCGACGAAAACTTTCATCCCCGGAGTATATGTTACTCATACTGCCCCACGTAATCTGATAATTTCATTACACCCTAATTTATATTTTGACGGGTTTTCCATGGACATATGCTTGTCTGTAGGTCTAGTAAAGAGATGAGGATAGTTTTACGCTCCAATGAAACTGTCAAATGCTCATGCAGTGCTCTCAGAGGGTGTATAAGTCGAAGCATTCGGAATGTTTTTCATTAATTCCCTGTCCTCATGTAGTGAGACGACAGAAGCTGAAATCACCGTGAGCGTCGCACACTTTGTGTAGAAAACAACACCGCGCTTCTGTGCCATTTACATACACAGAGACAGGCAGAACTTGCAGGATTCATATTTAAATAGTATTTTTGTGGCTTAATATTTACAGATACTAGTCCATATTGCGACTCTATTTAAGTGTACTGACCTACTTTTGATTAATTCATCCAAACTTTGACAAATTCCGTGAAATTCCGCGCCACAGTGAATTCCATTTATATGACTGGATTCCACGATTCCATCCACATTTTCTGCATCGTGGAAATCATAGATAATATTGAGGTGTTTTGCAACTTCAGTGTAACGTTAGTGGATTGTGATTTATTGCAACTTCAGCAATGTCTGCTGCTGTCTTACCTTTGAGAGACAACTGATGCTTGATCACTGAAGCAGCTGCAGTTAGCAAACGCTTTCGGAGTGAGAGTGAATTCCGCAATGATTGGTCTGACTCATGACTCCCAACAAATCAGATGATGGAGACGGTGGGCGGAGACTGCTTTAGGCCACAAAGTGGTGAGTTCTGACAGGCTGCATCAGAGCCAAATAGCGCATTTCAAAAATAATTTATTTTATCGGCGAATCGGTTTTGAAAATGACCGATACCGATAATCATAAAAATGCTTAATATCGGCCAGGCCGATAATCGGTCTACCCCCATTCAGAGTGAGCCTCAACAGCGCGACCTTGATACCAGAAATATACTATCCATTATCAATTGCTGTTTACGTTGAATGTAGGCTAATAAAATTAGAAGAATCATTCTCGCATTTCGATGCTTCGCTGTTTTTTTGTTTTGTTTTGGTCACTTATGTTTTAATCAGGCTATTTGTCCGGTCGGGCAAGTAAAAAAAAAAACATTTTAAACTATCTAGAAGGCTGATCGCTGTAGCCGCCCTCCTATTATTATTATTATTTATTATTATTTTTCTTATTGAGAACATTAGAAGGTAGTCGACCTGTATTCGCTACTGCGACTCGCGCTGTGATGCCAGTACCTTACCGCGGGGGAGAAAAAAAAATCCTTCGGTCTGGTCCAATGATTGTAAACAGTCTTAGTTCCGTCAAGATATTGTAGGTATGTGACCAAAAATATTTAAGTCATTCTAAGACTTTTTAAGGGCCTTTGATTAGGAACAATGTTGTTGTAAGACTTTAAAGGACCCTCGGACACCCTGTAATTACTAAGATAATTATAATCCATTTTAAATATATATAAAACTAGACGTACAAGAGATTTTTTGACTTTCCATTTAATTATCTTGTTTTCCTCCTAGATGGTAAACAATAAAATAATATAAATTAATTAGTAAATGTGAATATTAATTATATTATATTACAATTTTCTTCTAGAATGCTAAAGAAAACAAAAAACAGTCTTGTGCTTGTTTTCACGTAACTATTAACATCAGAACAACTTTAAATATAATATAATAATAATTAATATAAAATAATGCACTTTTAAAATATAATATTGTAAATCTAGAAGTACAAGTAGAGTTTTGTGACTTTAAATTTATATTATATTATTGTTTTCTCATAGGAATTTTAAAATAATATCAATAATAATAATAATAAGTATGAATTTTGCATATTTTCCAGTAACTGCATTAACATCAGAACAACTTCTGTACTTGATTATCAGACATGAAGTGATGGAGTTAGACTGAACACAAAGGACTGTAGGGTGTCACATTATGAAGGCTGGTCCAGGTGCAGTCCGCTGTAACCCACACAATGACAACAGAACAGGTGGAGTTCAACACTAAACTTTCTAGCAACTTCCTTATTAGTTTAATCTGAGCGGAAGTTTTCAATGATTTTCACTCCGCCTTAAAGATTGACTATTTCCCACGATCACAGGTCAAACTCTCAGACTAATGTAAAATACCTGACCATGGTGTGACAGCACTGGTAAAAAACAGTTAATCAGTGGCAGAGGTTTCTACATCGTAAGATACACACATGACAGACACGCAAATCGCAAAATTAGTGTGCTACATTTTTGACAAAGAATGATTCATGATTTTATTTCTTTACATAAAGTTCTTCTAATCATCAAGAGTTTGAAGTGCCACAACCTGTTTGCCAGCAGAAAGGTCACACATGCAACTGGTCTGTTCACACACACACACACACACACACACACAACACACACACCACCATACCATACCACTCACTCACAACGGCCCCAGCTCTCAACAAACAGCACTCACTCTCACACGACTCTCACTCGCACGCTCATCTCACCACGCACCAGCACTCGCCCTCCTCACCCGAACTCTCTCTCTCACACGCACTCTCTCACACGCACTCTCACTCGCACTCACGTGGACTCTCATGCGCACTCTCACTCTCACACGCGCACTCACACGCACACGCGCACTAACTCTCACACTCGCACATCTCACACCGCACTCACTCTCCCCGCACCCGGCACTCTCACACGCTCTCCACTCTCACACCGAACGCTCACTCGCACCGCCAACATCTCCACAAACTCTAACTCTCACACGCACAGGCACTCTCACAGCGCACACCGCCTCTCACCTCACACGCTCACTCGTGCAACGCACTAACGCTCACACGCACTAACTCTCACACGCACACGCACTCTCACACGCTCTCACTCTCACACTCACTCCACTCTCACACAACGCAACTACACACAGCACTCTACCGCTCACACGCACCTGCACTCTCACACGCAACACTCACAACGCACTCTCACACGGCACTCACTCTCAACGCACTCCTCACTCGCTCACTCACTCGCACACTCACTCGCACACACACTCGCTCACACTCACACGCACACTCACGCGCACTCTCACACGCACTCTCACTCTCACACGCACTCACTCTCACGCGCGCACCTCGCGACTCTCACTCTAACTCTACACGCACCTCTCACAACTGCACGCTCACCTCTCCACGCGCACTCTCACCACCTCACACCTCCACTCTCACACCCACTCTCACTCTCAGCACGCGCACTCTCACACGCACTCTAAACTCTCACACAGCCACTCTCAATCTCACACGCACTTCTCCTCTCGCTCACCGCGCACCTCGCACACTCTCACCCCACTCGCACACACACTCACTCTCACCGCACTCACTCTCACTCGCGCATCTCACTCTACTCTCACACGCACGTCTCACATGCACTCTCCACGCGCAACAATAAAGACGCCGCACTCTAAGCACACACGCACACGCCCGCCCTCTCACACGTCACCTCTCACATCCACATCCGCCGCTCACAAAACCAACCGCAAAAAAACCTCTCACACGCACCACGCACTCACACGCACTCTCAACACCGCACTCTCAACACGCACGCTCCTCTCACACCACTCCGCTCACACTCACGCGCACGCGCCCACCGCACATCCTCACAGGCACTCTAGACTCGCACTCACGCTGCACACAGACCACTCGCCCTCTCACGCTCACCAGCGAACGCTCACACCAAAACATAAAAACCCACTCACTCTCACAACGCGCCTTCGCACCTCCACCACGGCGCACGCTCAACGCTCACACGCCACCTCCTCACTCGCACACGCGCCCTCACACGGCACACCACGCGCATCTGTACAGCACTCGCACGTGCACACCACGCACACACGCACGCGCCAAGCGCGCACACGCACGCTACCACCACGCGCACACGCACGCGTACTCGCACTCGGGACTCTCACACGCGGTACGCGCACGCGGACGCCCGCCGCACGCTCACACACCACTCGCACCCCACTCCTCCCACCTCACAAAAGCCGGCAAGACCTACACAAACTGGCTGTCGGGCAGAAAAAGAGTTTGGGCGAGAATCCCGTGTCAGGAACAGGTAGATCTGTCTTAAAAATATTCTTTAAATGGGACACACTTCTTAATTATGTGATTCCTGTTTAATTATACCGATTGCAAGTGGAATACATTTTGTGGAGAAATGGTTGTTTTAAAGAGCTCAGTGAATTCAAGAATGGTACTGTGGCAGGATGCCATCTTTTTAGTGAGGTCGTGAAACTTCATACCTGCCAGATATTCCACGGTCAACTGTAAGTGGTATTAAAAGTGGAAAGGCCTTTTCTATTCCAGCAGGACTGTGCCTCAGTGCACAAAGCAAGGTCCATAAAGACATGGTTGGATGAGTTTGGTGTGGAAGAACTTGACACACAGAGCCCTGCCTTCAAATCAAAACCCTCAAACACCATGGAGGACCCTGAACCGAGATTTTGAGTCACAAGCTGCTTCGTCCAACATCAGTGCCTGACCTCACAAAGGCTCCACAGGATGAATGGGCAAAAATTCCCACAGATACACTCCAAAATCTTGTGGAAAGCCTTCGCTGAAGAGTGGAAGCGGCGGAAAAGGGGGGGCCAACTCAATATTAATGTCAACGTGTTTAGAATGTGAAGTCCCTGTTTGTGTAATGGTCAGGTGTCCCAATACTTTTGCCCAAATAGTGTATGTTACTCTTGTTAGGGTAGGTACATTTACATCTGCACCCTAAATCAAGTTCAGTGCATTTCCAAGGCACAAAACAAGTCTGCAGCACGTCTATGATAATGCTACCTCCATAGGCAGCCAACAAGCTTTGGGACACATCCACTCTTTAGCATGAGACAAAAGAAACCAGTGAACCAAAAATATCTCAGTTTGTACTAACCCTGAAGCATCAGTGAAGGTGTGTACAGTGAGTGTCCATGATGAAAATGAATAAGTAAAATAAAAAGGAAAGAAAAATCTAGTTTAAACCAATGCCAATTTCGTAGAATCATACTCTTTTTATTCATGCTTTTGAAGAAAAAAATATGTTATGTCATTTTCAAGAAAAGTCTGAATTTAATTTACTCATTTATTTACTCATCTGGAGCAATCTTCAAATAAAAAGTAATAACATATTTTCCTTTCACCTTGACTAGGCTACATGTAAGTGTCCAGATCTAAAAAAGGTAAATATCATTAATTATGGTATACATATAAATTATTTAACCATAACTGATTTAGGGAGTTTTTAGGGAGCTGCACCACATGACAATTTACCACCTGAACTAACCTTGCCTTGTCATAAAAAAATATTAAAGTATTCATAAGCAGTGAAGGAATTTTTTTGATAAGAAATAAGTGTTTTTCATAAATCACAAAAATTATAATTATGATATCTTTGTGTTAGAAATTACAACACCAAATTAGTGCTGGGCGGTATACCGGTTCATACCGAATACCGGTGTTTATTTTTGTTTATTTTCGCAATACTGGTGTATGTCGCTTAAACAACGTTGGGAACGTGACACTGTTTGAAAGGGGTCTCTTTTCACTGTTGCACTGTGGTGAGGGCACAGCTGTATGTGTTACTAAGCGTGAAAGTTCAGAAACTGAAGCTGTAGAACTAATAGAACGTGATGACACAGAAGATCTCATCCACAATATCCACACTGACCTCCACAAATATCTCCCGCGTCTCACACACACCAGCGCGAGTTTAGCACTAGATTTAGCAACTTTCAGACCCTTTTAGCAGCTTTTTCCATAGAATATTCATACTGACAAACCTAGCGACTTTATTGGGATAAAACTTAGCTATGGTTCATTTGGAAGATTTCGCCAGTGCTGTCCCGTGAACGCGATGTCTGACTTTCCCGGAGAAGTGTCACATCTTTCGGCGTCTGTTCTGTGCAGTGAGCGCCAGAGAAGCACCGCAGCCGACTCCTCAATAAATGAGAACAAAACAGCGTTTCCAAGCACCTGTCGCTCACTGATTGTTTGGAATTATAAATATGAGTGTAGTTCGTCTGTTAATATCACATGCACTTTTTTGTTTGTTGTTTTTTTTTAGTTTGTTACTCAGACGCAGACAGTGCGCTGCATGAGACAAAAAAGTAATAAAGCCAAAACAACAACCGCTTTTTTTAGTGTAGATGCATGTTGATTTTATCA